>VDFB02000015.1:159702618-159752293 GCA_007258455.2 Sequoia sempervirens | reverse complement strand
ATCTTCAACATAGCCAATGTAAGAACCAATATGACACACGTCAAGTGTTTTCCCCCAGTCGAGTATAAGACTAATTGATTATGAATAGGGTAAGATGGGGGATATGAAATTCGCTTGATGTCAATCATTCCAGGTTATGGGAAAGACTACCACTTATTATGAATGAATGGTATATACAAATGATGGACAGGAAAGATAAGGGATATGTACAAGGATAGGTAGTATGTAGAGGGATAAGGATTATGTACAAGGAAATGGACTATGTACAGGGAAGTGGACTATGTACATGATAGGGACTATGTACAATGATAGATTAGAATAATAGTAGACAAAGGAGAAGAGTTGAGTACACATGGTGCCTGTTTGCCAGGTTTTCACCATGGTACCTATCCAAAGCACCACCGAAGTGGTTTTCACTATTGGACGAATGATTTGTCTTTACTATTTTCTAGATTATCTAATTTTTTTGGTGTTACCAAGATGCTTGTTTGCCAGGTTTTCACCTTGATAACGATTTTTTTGTGATTTTTTAATTTTTTTGTATTTTTACTAATTAAGACAAAGGCTCCCAGAAGCTATGCGTAGAACTTCTTCAGATGCATACTATTGACTAGTGAGGACAATGGTTCCCCTTCAGGAGTAGAGAGTTGGTACGCTCCTGATCCAAAAGCTTTTGTGATAATATAAGGTCGTAACCAATTAGGTTCAAACTTTCCTGGTTTGTCTCTTTCTGCTTGATTCTTTGGGTTCTCCATTAAAACTAGGTCACCAATGTCAAAGTTTTTGTTCAATACCTTCCTATTATAGCTACGACGAAGGTGATTCTGATATGCTTGAAGATGGTCTAGTGCCTTCTGTCTTCACTCATCTAAAAATTCTAGCTCATGGAGTCTCGACATTCGGTACTCTTCATCATCAATGTGGCCTTTCAGGGATACCCTTAGGGAAGGAATCTCGACCTCAATAGGAAAATGGCTTCAGACCTAAAGACAAGTGAATATGGGGTAGCACCAGTGGGAGTACGGATACTTGTACGATAAGCCCATAAGGCAGGGTTAAGCTGTAAATGCCAGTCACGACCAGCATCATTGACAGTCTTCTTGAGAATTCTAATGATGGTCTTGTTAGATGCCTCCGCTTGGCCGTTACCTTATGGGTAGTATGGAGTGGAAAAGTGATGTTGGATATGAAATTCATCGCACAAGTGACGAACTTCTTGGTTCTTAAATGGGCGGCCATTATCAGTGATTATGGACTGAGGGACACCATATCGACAGATGATATAGTTCAGGATAAATCTAGAAATCTGTGTGCCGGTAATGTATGTCATAGGAATGGCTTCAATCCACTTCGTAAAGTACTCAGTGGCAGTGATAATGAACTTGTGTCCATTAGATGATGTGGTGTGGATCTTACCTATGAGGTCGAGTCCCCATTGGGCAAAGGGCCATGGTGACCTAATAGGATGGAGCCCCTGTGTTGGGGCATGTATCAAATCTCCATGAACTTGGCATTGGCGGCATTTTGTTACAAAGACATATGAGTCTTTTTCCATAGTAGGCCAATAATAACCCAGTCTCATAATCTTTTTGGCTAAGGTAGGACCGCTCGAATGGGAACCACATATACCCTCATGCACCCCACGCAAGGTTGCTTGTGCTTTAGTAGAATCAAGACATCTCAGTAGGGTATTATCTAAGGCGCGTCTATATAGGGTATCTCCGACGATGGTGTATTTGGCTGACTTGCAGAGGAATGTCCTACATTGGTTATTAGATAGGCCAATGGGTATGACTTCGGCATGAAGGTAATCATAGATTTCTTTGTACCATGGGGAATTGGGACCAATGATGTCACACACCATTTCAGAATCTGGGATATCATAGGCTGGGACCAAAAGCTGTTCTACCAAGAACTCAAATTTAGGCACATTGTTAGGAATGTCAAGAAGTGATGCAATTGTAGCCATAGCGTCTGCTGCCCTATTTAAAACTTGAGGTATTTGATGAAATTTGACTTTGTCAAAGTACTATTTAAAGCTATCAGCCATGCGCTTGTATGGAGCAAGCTTCTCATCCTTAGTCTCATAATCATCATTTACCTGTCTGATTACTAATTGAGAATCGCCATAAACCTGTAAAACCTTAATTTTCCACTTGACCGCCATGCGTAAACCTGTCACTAGAGCTTCATACTCTGCCATGTTGTTAGTGCATGGAAATGCAATCCTGAATGACTTAGGGATGGAATCTCCCTGTGGTGTGATAAACAATATCCCAACCCCTGAACCATGATTTGTATGTGAGCCATCAAAGTACAGTTTCCATGTTATGTTTGTGTCAAATGTGAATATGAACTCATCAGGAAAGTCTACAACTAATGGGTGATCTACTTGTATGGGTGCGTCAGCTAACTAATCAGCAATGACCTGTCCTTTAATAGCTTTTCTTTCTACATACTGGATATCATACTCACTAAGTATCATAACCCACTTGGCCAGTCATCCTGTTAATGTTGCCTTGCTGAGAAGATATTTCAAAGGATCTATTTTAGCAATCAACATTGTTTGATGGTTTAGCATGTAGTGTCTCAGTTTTTGGGTAGCAAATACCACTACCAGATAGGCCCGTTCAATGTTACTATAGTTGAGCTCATAACCAACCAAAGTCCAAGTGATATAATAGACTGCCCTTTCATGACCTTCATCGTCATTCTGTGCAAGCAAGGCTCTGAGTGATGAATGGGTTGTTGTAATATAAAGAATCAACGGTCTTCCTTCAACAGGTGGCATTAGGATAGGTGGTGTGAGTAAATATTCTTTAATCAGTTGAAAAGCTTCTTCACACCTAGTTGTCCATGCAAAGGGTACTCCTTTCTTAAGTAGATGTTGAAAAGGATGTGTCTTGTCTGCTAGCTGCACCATAAATCTTTTGATAGATTGCAACCTTCCCTGTAATGTCCTTAGTTGACTGAGATTGTTGGGTGGTGGCATGTCCATGATTGCTTTTACTTTAGCAGGATCCACTTCAATGCCTTGTCTAGAAATGATATAACCTAACAGCTTTTCTGACTTGACTCCAAACACACATTTCTTTGGATTGAGTCTCACATTATACTTCTCCAGCCTCTGAAATATCTTGTCTAAAACTTGTAGATGTTCTTCCCTTGTCTTGGATTTTACAATAAGGTCATCACATAATCCTCCATACAAGTGTGCACTAGATCATGAAAGATAGTAGTCATGGCACGTTGATAGGTTGCTCCAACATTTTTGAGTCCAAAGGGCATAACATTCCAGCAATACATTCCCCAAGGACAAGTGAAGGTTGTCTTATGTTGATCTTTAGTTGCAATTCTGATCTGGTTATATCCTGAGAATCCATCCATAAGGGACAACATCTCATATCCTGCTGTCATGTCAACTATCATGTCTATATTAGGCAAAGGGAAATCATCCTTAGGACAAGCTTTATTGATATCTCTAAAATCAGTGTAGATGCGGATGCCCCCAGTTGGTTTAGTGACTGGTACAAGATTGGAAATCCAATCCGCATAGTCGATAGATCTGATGAAACCAACGTCTAAGAGTTTCTTGAGTTCTGCCTTGACTAATAACGCAATTTGTGGATGCATTTTTCTCAACTTATGTTTTACTGGTTTGGCACCTGGTTGTAAGGGCAAGTGATGTAGAACAAGTTTAGGATCTAACCCAAGCATGTCAGCATATGACCAAGAAAAATTTATCTGTCTCTGTTCAAAGAAGTAGTGGAACTCTGATTTCTCTTGGGTTGTCAATGACGCTGCCAAATAAATCAATCAAGGATTCTCTTTTGTGCCTATGTTGACTTCTACTAATTCTTCAATGAGCATGGGTGACTTTTCCTGTGCAATGGGGAGAATGTTCAAACCTCCATCCTTAGGCGCCTCAGAGAGGTTTTCACCTTCGGATGTGTCCTTTCTTTTTACTTTTTCATTGTCTAGAGGTGCCTTTCGGTTTTCACCTAGAGACTCATCATTTTTATTTTGTTTATCCTTTTTCTCATTTTTGCGACTGGAGGGTTGAACAGATTCCCCAAAATATGCTTTATTGTCCAAGTCAATGGTAAAACCAGCTTTATGATCTCCATTAGGTATGCCTTCTTGTAATCCCAGGAACTCAGCAATTGCTTCGTCGTTCTCAAAAATGTCTAAGACGGGTGTATCTTGTTGATCCCAATCTATGAGTTGGGGATAAACTAAGGGCATGTCATCGTTGAAGTTATCAAAGTCTAATGGGGACAAGGTAAAGATTGAATTATTCATGTGGTTACAAAAGTCTTGTACCAAGTCTGTTTTGCTCTTGGGTTTGGATCAAGGTAGATGAATAGGTGGGCCTAATGCCAAGGTTTGACTATCAGAAATAGGTGGCTCAGGTCGCCAAGAGGTAGGATCAAGTGATTCTCAATAGTAATGTTTAAACCATTCCTCTTTTGTCATTTTCTTTGGTGGACAGGAATTTAAGGGATTTGGTGAGGAACTTAACATCAAGTCAAGTTCTCCAAATAACTTGTCAAGGTCCATGGAGGAAGTAGAGGATAGGGAGTCCCACTCATAATCGTTAGAATCGGGGGAGTCACGATGATATTGGTCTACTGGTTCGTAAGATGTCTTAATATCTCCTGAAGCACGTACTTCCTCAAGTAAGGGTAATGGAGTACTAGGAATGCCAATCTGAATCAGTTGAAACCCTAGCCCTACTCCTTTTGGCCAGGGAGAAACAAATATTGGTTCAATTCGCCATCTTGGTTTAAACCTAAACCACTTTGTCCATCATATCCTTTGCTTTGCATGATTTTGAAACCCTTTCCATATAGACTTGTAGGAATATGAGCAAGTAAAGGGGTTCCTGATTATCTTCCTTATACAGCCAGGAAGTGACATCTTCCGTATCTACAACCTCTTTGCTTAATTCACCCCATTTAGTAAAAGTTGTTGTGGGGGGAACATGTATAGTGATCATAGACTGTCCCCTACCTGTTATAGGTAAATCATATGACTTAGGGGGAACCAAATGGCTAACACAATAAGAAGTCTTCATGTAATACTCTCCACAACCCTTGTCTTGGATCTCGACCCTAGGAGTGGTAGGAAGTGAGGGTGAAACAAATGTTCGAGTGAGTGTGGATGGGTCAACATAAGAAGATGGATTAGACAGTGAGGCCTCTTGGTTGACCGGCACTTGACATTGAGGGATCTCCTTTAGATTGGTGCAATACTAGAAAGGATCAGGATCACCATCTATAGTTATTTTGGTGCCATTGTAAGGGAATTTAAGACACTGATGATATGTGGAAGGGACTGCCTTCATGGCATGAATCCATGGTCTACCTAGTAGAAGGTTATAAGGGAGGGTGAGATCCAAGACCTGGAACTTTGTCTCCATTACCGCAGGACCAATTCTGATAGGAAGTGTTACCACCCCCTTTGATTTTAGTTCTTCATCATCATAAGCCCTAATGAAAATGCTCTTAGTGGTGTCTACGCATGCTTCTGAGATACCTAATGCCTTAATTAGTTTTAAAGTGCATAGATTTAACCCTCCTCCTCTGTCTACCAAAACTCGTCTAAATTTGGTGTCATCAACAAGGACTTCTAGATGTAAAGGGTCATTGTGGTTCATCTTTTCCATGGCATAGTCTTGTTCAAAAAATGTGGCATGATGATTATTGGTCAAGTAGCCCACCATTTCCTGGAAATGATTGACATCGAGGTCATTAGGGACCGTGGTGTTCTGTAAAGCCTTATCAAGGATAGACCGATGCTCAGGGGAAATGCGCAACAATTCCAAGATTGAGATTTGGGCTGAGGTCTTCCCTAATTGGTCAAGTAGGTTATATTGTAACTTGGAAGGTTGGGGTGTTTGCTATGACGAAGGGCCTGGGATAGTAAACTTAGTACGACGAGTATTGACTGCACACTCAGGATTAGCATTGATAGTAATGGTATTGATGTTTTGATCAGCAGCGTGAAGGCAATGAATGATTTTTCCGCTATCATAATCATGTTTGACACTCGCATAATTGGCTAACATATTGGTCTTAGTACTCGAACTGGGGACAATTCCTTTCCCATGGTCATGTAGTGGGTCTAAAAAGACTTGATGATCAGTGTTGGATGTCTTTTGTTTTTGTCCACTAACCTCAATAATTCTCTTGTCAACAAGATCTTGTATGATATTCTTCAGTTGTTGGCAGTTTTGTAGGTTATGTCCCCTAGTCCTGTGATAATCACAAAAGGCATTGTCATCCCACCAAGCTGGTTTAAACTATCCTGGATCGTATTGTCTTGGTTCCTGCAACTGTATGAGGTTGTGTTGTAACAGTTGTTTGAGCACCGACTCAATGGGTTCCCCTAAAGGAGTGAACTCACATTTTTGAAATCTCCTTGGTTGTGGACGTTGAGTATTTGAGACCATGTTAGGAGGTTGATTGACAGCATTAAGCGTGTTGGAAAAAGTATGAGGTCCTTGTAATGTGAGGAGGGGTCTTGCTTGTAGTGTTTTAGCATCAACCACCCCATCATTGGTGACATTTTTGTTGCGAGACTAGAATCTGTTTCTGTCAGTGGGGGTGTTTTGTACGATTGGGTTTCTATTGGATGTTGTCATTTTGATTTCACCCTTTTCAATGAGATCCTTCTCTATTATCACCCCTTTTACCACTAGTTCTAAAAAAGATATGCAACAATGTACCCTTAAGTTACTCCTAAGTTTTGGATGAAGGTTTTCTTGAAACATTGTAACCTTTTTTTTTCAGGTATTTCGACAGGACACCTACTAGAAATAGTTCTCCATCTCTGGAAGAAAGCAATGAATGTTTCACCTTCCTCTTGCGTTGTGTGGCACAAGGTTGCTATATTTATCTCATGGTCAATGTTGAAGGAGAATTGCTCCACAAATTTCTCAACTAATTCCCCCCAAGATCTAATGCCAGAATCTAGACCTGAAAACCACTCTAGTGCGATTCCTACAAGACTTCTTGGAAATAGTCTCATAAGATACGTGGGGTCATAAGCGACATCTATGCATATGGTAGAAAATTCCCTGATATGTTCTACTGGATTGCGTTTGCCATTGTACTTAGGAAGATTCAGTATGACATATCCATGAGGGAAGGGTGTCATGTACAATGATCTATCGAAGGGGAATGGGCATATGTCCTTTGTTGAAAATGATTTCTTAGTTGACACCGACATGTTATCCATTTGTGTTTGCAATGCGTGCATTTGTGTTTGTAGGACGTCAACTTGGGTCAAAGATGTGCTAGGAGGATTATGCGGATCCATGTATGTATTCTGAAATCCAAAGTCTCGTGATGGGTTTTGATTGAATGTTGGCATCTGAGGTGGATTTGGATTCAGAATGTTGGTAAATGTATTTTGTTCTGCTATTTGCATAAATTGGTGTTGACCGGGGTTCTGTGTAAATGGATTCCGAGCACCACTCTGTGAAAATAGGTTTCTGATTCAGAATCGATGTGAATTGGTTTTGACTTGGAATCTGTGTGGACGGATTCTGACTACCAATCTATGAAAAAGGGTTCTGATTCAGAATTGAAATAAATTGGTTTTGACTTGGAATCTGCGTGGACGGATTTTGACTACCAATCTGTGAAAAAGGATTCTGATTCGGAATCGATGTAAATGGACTCTGACTGCTGGTCTGGAAGAGTGGATTTTTATTGCCATATTGGAAGGAGGGAATGCCCCCTATTTGTGTAATCCTTGGTATAGTACTAGTGATTTGAGCACTAGGTATGGCCATTGACTATGGCAAGGTACCCATGATACTAGCAATAGGTATGGTTGTTGATTGTGCACTTCTGACACCGACATGTGAGGTATGGGCTGAGGTTTTAGGTCTTTTACTCCCAATAAGAGGACCAGTGGGAGTGGATGATGATGCCCCTGTAGTGAAATTAAATCCTGATGTCGTGCTAGATGTACCAAATGGGGACGTATGGATTGTTGTACTCTGTGTAGATGTGCTGGACGACATAGTCATGCTGACCTGAGGTATAGTAGTACTAGCAGTTGTTGTGTTTGTCCCTTGTGTAGGTTGAGTTTGTAAGGTGCTAATGTCAAATCTTGGAGGTAAGGTAGCACCTTCTACTAGCAATTTGCCTAAAAATCGTTGACGATCATTTGCTAGGTACTCATCTACAAAAGAGGCAAACTCAGGGTCCTGTGCGGCAGCCTCTATGTCTTCTACTGCAATGTCCTTGAGTGTTTCTAGTGGTAAATTTGTCTAATAAAGTCTTATGAGGTCTTGAAGAAAATGGATTGATGAACTCGTTTGGGTTCGACATGTTTTCTCTCTCTCTTCTCTTAGACCTAGTTTCAACCATGTAAGATAAGCTCAATATGGGGGAAATGCAAGACTATATCTATGAACAGTATGACTCTAGTCTATGTTTTTGGGATTTTCTTATGAAAAATAAGGGATGTCCTAGGATGACACTAGTCTAGACTCTAAAGATGCAAAGTCTAAGCAAGACCCTAAAGTGATCAATTCTATAAACCCAAGATGAAGGGACCAACTGCCTAAAGTCAAACCAAGGTGTCAATTTAGTTAAGTCAAGGAACCAATGTAGGACAAGGATCAAAGACAAGTTTAGTTTCCTAACTAGACTGATGAGCTAGGATGACTCTCTGTAGGACAAAGTATAAGATGATAGGACTAGGTTCAATGACAAATTTTGTTGACACTATGACCTTTCTAGAGTGTAGATGGTAAATCAATCCTAAAGTCTGTAAAGGTGAGCTTTCTAGAAGTCTAATGCAAAGGTGATATGTACCCTAAGATGAAGCTAAACTCTAACTGAAGACAACTATGGTAACGAATAAATGAACCTAAAGGATGCAAAATTGAGCAAATCATTTCAGGTTTCTGTTTCAAAGACTATTTGTGCGAAGACCACTGAAACTGGTATAACCGTGTTGACTGGACAGTGACTATGAATTTTTTGGTTTTCTGATAATCAGACAGATGCATCGTTTAATTTTCAGTTGCGGCTCAAAATTAACAGTTGCGGTCTAAACTGACAGATGCGACTCAGAATATACCAGTTGCGACTCTAACTGACAGATGCAACTCAGAATATAACGCATGCAGTTTTCCAAAGCAAAAGCGAACTAAACTGACAGATGCGACTCAATTTTAACAGATGCGACTGACAATGACAAATGCGACTCTAAAATTAACAGATGCGACTGAAAATGACAGATGTGACTCTAAATTTAACAGATGCGACTCTAAAAATTAGATGCGAGTTTCTGGTGAACAGTTGCGACTCTCTGTGAATTTTCAGTGACATGAAATTTAAACTGATTCTGTTTTCTGTGATCAAATTCTGACAATCAAAAATAATTGTAAGACAAAGTGTTTTCAGTTTTGATTTTGGACTCAAAGAATGTTTAAAGTGATAACAGACAAGCACATCCTAATAGGCCAAAGGCCTAGGGTTTGTATACTTGGTATAGCCCACCTATTATACCCTGGATTAGTGATGAACACCTTTCCTTCTCGAGAGCAGATAGCTTAGGAATTTGGTGGCATTGGCTCCCCTCCACGGCTCATTAACATCTTTCGAGCACACCAATTCTGAATTCTTTAGGCAATGACCTCCCAAGAACTGCTATCTCTACTCAAGGGGATCAGTAGTGAGTATCTTTGGGCATGATACTGTACCCTGCACTAATACCAAGCAATGGCCACAAATAGGTTGGTCCCTAAAACAAAAGGTATTTAATTCAGGTATTCCGTTTGTGGGGTGTGATCCATACAGCGCGAGTCCCCTTTCGGATCCATCTCATCGGAACCACACTCGTGATTCTTGGGGTTTCCCCAAGAACCCACTTTTATATACCGGTTGGAAGTCCCTCGGGTTCAGGGTGCTACCGGTCTGAGTCGTCCTGGGGTGAGTACTTTTTCCCACCAGAACAAACCTAAGTTCTAGAGTTGGTAACCATTTCTCTTACACCCAGGATCGCACAGATGCGCAAGGGAAGAGGATACTTCGATATACCAAGTCGTAAGGGTAACCAGACTTGTGCTTTCACACCAAACACAGTAAACACTTGTTAATTTTAACCAAATGAAAGATTTTCTACGCTACCAAACAATCTATTTCAAAATTTAACTAGGGTCTTCGACAAGCGTCCTACAGAAGATCTCATTAGTAATTTTCAATATTGTCTTCGTCAATCGTCTGGAAAAAGCTTGTTAACTCCAAATGGCCACACGCTGAAAATCAAATATTAGTAACATGAAAATCAATTAAAAATTCCAAATTGCCAAAAGCAGAAATAAAATTTTACCAGTCAATTGCGTCGCTTCATTACCAGTCAAATGCGTCGTTTCTTTTTCAGTTGCGGCTTGGGAAATCAATTGCGGTTTAGAAATTTTCAGATGCATCATTTCTCTGTCAGATGCGGTTTAGAAAGTCAATTACAGTTCAGGAATGGTCAGATGCA
This sequence comes from Sequoia sempervirens, assembly GCA_007258455.2. NCBI lineage: Eukaryota > Viridiplantae > Streptophyta > Pinopsida > Cupressales > Cupressaceae > Sequoia > Sequoia sempervirens. Next base: position 159,741,781 of record VDFB02000015.1, on the reverse strand, counting down.
TCGTTCCGTATGAAAAATTTGCAAAAACCAAAATTAAAAGATCTACGGATTTGCGAAGATGGTGTCTTCATGTTGGGTTCACCAAATGTAATGCCAAATAAAAGCTTTGCACAATAGACAACAAGGAAGATGATTAGAAGCACAAATGCATACAATACTAAAATATAAAATATAAATTCATTCGTTAAGCAACAAAGAACATGGGAAAGTAAGAACGCAAAAAAAACTAGAACAATCTCACCAATTTTCAAACGTATTTCCATGATTCATCTCGATTGCCCTTCTCCATTTTGCTTGTGTAGTATAATTGCCCTCATATTTTCAAGTTCGTGCAAGTATAGCCTAAAATAGTGATTAGCAAAATATCGAAGATTCAAGACAAAGTGCTTTCAAAAGTTATAAAATTTGCGAGAGAGATTGGAATGAAGAATGACAAATCAATTTATAGAAAATTGATTATTCGAACGACAGGTCAAGATTGAAAGATCAACGGATGGTTGAGATTGACTGATTAGACATGCATTCTGATAACTGTCAGTAGTGACATGAGTGATACAAATCAGAAATAGAATTAAAGATTAAATAAATGATTTAATCTTCAGTTCGACATTCAAAAACATAAAAAATATCTTTGCATAACAAAGATGAAGATTGATTATAACGACTCTCTGTTCGAATGCACACACAACATTTAATTAATTAAATAAGAATATTTAATTAATATACATGTGCACGCAAATGAGTTAGAACTGAACGATTGCATGATTTAACGAAGAGATTACTCAAGACAGCCACTCAGACATTAAATCAAAGGTTAACTGAACGATTAAAATAGATGTCAAGTCGAGTAAAAGTGAATACTTAGATATCTCACATAATTATCTAAAATATAGAGGAATGCGTTAAAATAGAATTAATGAATTAAATAATTCATTTAATTCAAGACTCGATATTTGAAGAATAATTAAATAAATAAGATTTATTTAATTAAATGATGAAGGGATTTAAATGAATAATTAAATAAAGAATTTATTTAATTATAGTTGAAATATGATAAAAAGTAAATTAAATAAGAATTTATTTAATTTGACAAGAAGGATAAGGTTAATTAGTAACATAATTAAATAAAAAGCGTTTATTTAATTAATCAGATAGACTAAAGAAAATGTGAATTAATTAAATAATTAATATTATTTAATTAATAGAAGAATTAATGTTAAGATGAATTAATTAAATAATCGACATTATTTAATCATGACCGTGAAGAATAGAAGTAATGAAGAGTATGGAAGTCACATGCCTAAACCAAATTTCGGTGTCTACATATATTACAATATATTTAATGTGACACCCCTCCAATTTGTTATGTTTTCTTGATAGCTCATATACTTTGTTACACTATGTTTTATGTTGTGGTTATTCTATCACTGACAGTGAAGCGATGATAGACTTTATTGATGTGATGACATATTATATGCATGATGATTTTGTTAATATGTTTTATGTTTGCATAGATGCTTAGTTGTGATGACATTGTTATATTTGCTTATGGTAGTTTAATTGATATATTATCTTATCAGTTGATGTGACATTGTATTGGTGGAGAGAATGGTATTGCATCACTCATTTGCAAGTGCCCTGTGATTTCTGCGATTTTCTCTTCACAGTGTGTATGAATTACTATCTGTATACATGTGCGACATTTACTTGTTTGCAGGATTGAGGTATAGGACATTAGTTTCACCTGGTTTCACAGGTCTGAGCATGTCCACTTCTCAACAGTAATATTGGGAGATAGTAACGAGTTACCTAGTCATAACTTTACCCTCGTACAGTGTGTTGTCAGTCTGAGATTGGTCTTAGTTTTATCATTGTTGTTTAAGTATTTTATTATTGTACAAATTTAATTTGGTAGATTAAATGTGTATTTAATTTAAATATTTAATTAAATGAATTATTGTTGTGAGGGCTTTAGAATAAATTAATTAATTAATTAATTTAATTTGGTTATGTTGTTGAGTAAATTTTATTATTAAAATAAACGGTAATTAAATAAATAAGAATATTTAAATTGGTTGCAATTAGTAAATTATTTTATTATATTTAAATGCATGTAAATGGAAAATATCTAAATTGTTGAGGTAAAAAATATTTTAGATATTTTGTTTAAGATAAGTGGGAGTTAGAAATTTGTTATCTAGTTGTTGAAAATTCATTCATGGGGGAGATTTTTTTGGGAAAAGTAAAAAAAGTTTCACGGGAAAAGTTTTGGATGGGTTGTGGAAAATTGGTGAGAAAATTGTGGATCTCTCTTAGGAAATTGTTTTAGAATTATTTTTGGTTGGTTCTTCTGGAAGAAGGTAATTGCATTGAAGAAAGTTTTGGCTATATTGAGAATTGAAATTACAGAGAAACTCGGCAACATTTTCTTGAAGCAACATTTTTCTGTAACAGGTTCTTTATTGTTTTTGTGAAATTTAAAATTGAAAAGTTATTTTATTACTATAATGCAAATTGAAAATATTTAGGAAAAGATTTTTTATTATTGTAGAAGCTTTTATTTATTTTTAAATATTGTCGTAAAAATTGAACCTCTATAGAAGAACATATTTAGATCCTCTATCTAAATTGAGTATTTAAAATAGATTTATACAGGAAGAAATTATAGTGAATTATTGAACCTCTGTTGAATTTAAATCAAAACTTAGAAACATCTTCCTGTGAAAACATAATTTATTCTTCTATAGAAAATGGTAAATTACCGTTAAAGATTTTGATCCTTGTAGGCAATGATTTTTAACACAAATAAAAGTATTTAAGGAATTAGAAAACCTCTGTAGGATTGAAATTGAAATCTTCTAATAAATTTGGGAAAATTAAAATAATTGGAAACCTCTGTTAATTTGAAAATCAAAATAGTAGAGAGAGTACGTCACTAAATTAATCAAGATTGAAATTGAAATCTTCTGATAAATTTGAGAAAATTGAAATAATTGGAAACCTCTGTTAATTTAAAAATTAAAACAGCAGAGAGAGTACGTCACTAAATTAATCATAACTCAAAATGTACAAACTGGGTAGGGCTGAATTTTTTATATGTTCTAAACGACTTGATTATAAACCTTCAATAAAAATTTCAGAGAAACTCAGATCCAAAAATAAAAGTTATAAAAGTCACAACATACTTGTTTTATGTTTAAGATTGTTTGAAAATTGTAAATTTATATTTATATATTTATTTATTTGTTTAAAAATATATATTAAAAAAAATTGGATATAAATTTAGAATATTTATATGTATTTTTAAATAGATTCATACACATGCACAATTAAATATTTTAAAATGAACATTGAAAAAAAAAATTAAATTATGTAATTAAAAAATATATATATTTATTTATATTTATTTAAAAATGATATTTATTTAAATAAATATTATATTGTTAATTAATGTATGCAATGCACAAATAGGTGTTTTATAATAAATTAATTTTATTAGAAAGATTGAATATTTAATTAAAGAAATTGAGTTAAGTATTAAGAGCAGTTAAGATTTAGAAGTGGAATATTTAATTGTTTCGTTGTTTGTTTATTAAATTGAAATAGTGTTTTGGATGTTGTATTTTAATATGCAAGAATTGATTGTAACGGATTTAGAAAATCCGAAAGATAGTATTTGTTATTTTCTTAAATTATATTTGAAAAGCACGTGTTTTTGTAATTATGTAATAGGGGGAAGTATTTGTCATTATGTGAATCTAAGTCTTCGAGAGTTGTAATTGTGAAAGGGTTGTGGTAACTTTAGTTCACCCTTTTGAGATTTCTTAGGTAGTGCACATATTGGGTTTCAGTATTGGGCATCCATAGGTATGTGTTACCTTTTGAGGTGTATTAGTTATTGTTGTTGTTTTGTTCTTAGTGCACTGTCTACCCTTGGCATGTAGTTTGAGCTATGTGTTGTCGATAGGGAAGTGGATTTCAGCGAGGCCCAGGACACAAATTGGTCCTAGGACAACTCATGTGGGAGTCAGTATAATCAAGTGGGAATTAAATAATTTATTAGCTTAACACATAGAACAAGATATTTAGCCTCGTTCATTGGTTCAAGGGCTTGTATGAGACTTGAGATGAGTCGGGAAGACCTGGAATGGCAAGATTGTTATCTTGTCTTCTCGAAAGATAACCAATTCCATATTGGTGTGCATGTGGGGTCAGAATCGTAAGAGGTTACCAGGATAAACCTAGAGGGGGCTGAGACCTAGGAAGATCTCCTTTGGATAACCAATGCAACATTTGTGATGACACTCCTCCTATGTCAATAGTCAGTTTACTATATTGTGTTGGTAATTGATTTTGTGATTCTGGAAGCAATGTAACCCTAGTTCTTGTTTATCTATTCTATGAGTATTTTTGTATATTGCATGTTTCTAGAGGTAATAAGTTGTCTTGGTTTCCTGTTACTATATCCTAGCACAGGGGTTGGGCCTACGGGTACCAGATGGTTGGGTGTCATGCATCTTACACTTTTGAGTTTCTCTTCCTGTTCGTGATGGTGGGATCTTCTTGTTCGAGGAGCTCGTATGGTTCTCTGAAGTTGTTCTTCTACTTCTTCATTGTAACTATGGACCTATATGTATAATTGTAATACCTCATTTGTATTGAGGTGAACCTTTGTGATGTAAAAGTAATAATATTTATGATCTATTCATTATTGGATTTAATGGTGTTGTATATGTGGAAATATGTTCAATACATTTCTATGTGTTAGTTTTATCTTGTAATGGTTTAATACTTTGTTGTAAGTTGTATTTTGAATTTAAAATTCATATGCTATGGTTGGTTAAATTTTATAAGTAATGGTGTTTACATGTAGACGCGCTGCGTAGCCTAGAGGATGTATGTGGTTAGAGTAGGATATTTTACTCATCTTGTTTTAAATTTAAGAAAAAAATTAGTTGTGCTTCTGCAGTATTGCATCATCCTCTAGGTTGTTGGACGGGGTTTTACATTTAATATTATATAATAATATAATATTATAATATATTTAATAGTATATATTGTATAAAAACCTAATTTATTTAAATTTTATTTCATTTCAATTCTTTTTTTAGCAGACATAATGGATGCCATAATTTGCTAATCCCCTTGTCCAAACCTTATTTTCTGGTTGCAGCTCACCAAATGGGAGAATTGAAAGGTCAAAACTAGTGAGGAAAAGTTTGGAATTTTAAAAACATACTCTAAAACCCTCGTCGAAACCTTATTCTGTATTGATTTGCATTTTACATTTATATTGGGAGTTGTTTCTTTGGTCTCCTTCCCATTACGGTGCTATATAATGTTGAGTGGTTGCAGCACAGGTGGGAGTCGATGCCAAGTAGAGACTGTTTGGTTTTAGAAGGTGATCCAGAGAAAGTTGTTACTGATCCAAGGGCTACCGCTGATGAGTCAGAGGATTTGGTAGTGACTGTAGGAAAAAGGGAGGTATGCTATATGTAATTTGTTTCTTTACTTTCTTTCTTGTACCTGTTGCTGAAATCTGTGAAATTTGTTAATATTTTTAACCTTTTGCTCCTAATTCCTATATTAGCGCATATTTATCATTGAAATTGGTTTGTTGATATTGTTCTTCTTCTACCCATTGAAGAAATTTTTGGATTTCATGTTTACATTAGTTTTCTCCCCTATTTCTAGTTTTAGAGGCATGCCTTATAATGAATTTGGTTGGTTGCATTTTTCTTTCCTCTGCCTATCATTGAAATCTTTGCAGTTAGTTCAATTTTTTTAATTTCTTGCTTCCTGTGCTAGTTGTTTAAGATATGCACATCTTTGAAATTGTTTTGTTAGTTACATGTTTTTCTTCTATCCATTGTGAAATCTATTTCTTGAAATTGGTAAGTTGGATGCATCTTTCTTCCACTCATTATTAATGAAATCTATGTAATGAATTATTTTGAGTTTTTGTTCATATTGCTAATATATTAAAGCCTTCAAAAGTGGCATTTTTGACAAGTTTTTTGATCCATTCTCCATGCATATGGAAAATATTTTGACAATTTTTCTGTCATCTCTAAAAAACATAACTTTGTTGGTTGCATTTTTTTTAGGCAAACAATCAGTGGAGATACCATTCAACTTAACTGCATACTGGAATATATTACCCATTATTGGTAAAAAAAAATTGGTGTTTGATTCTATTCAATGTTGGGTATTTGCAAGGGCAACCAACCTTATCTACACAGGGTAAAGGAACCTGAATGTTGAAACCTCATATGTGCTCATTATTAGGATCTGATTGTAATTTTCATTTAAAAGAAACATACTCTATTATTTGAACTGTCAACTAATATTTTTCCCACTTGCAAGAATGAAGTATATGTGGTGAATATTCATGATTTTTTTGCATGAATGTTACTTCACCTTTTTGGGCATTTTCTTTTGTCTTATGGCTACTTGATGGTTTGAGATTAGTTCACTCTCAAGGATGCATGTTACTAATTGATACATTATGTCATTTGGTGTCATTTAGTCTCAAATGTTTCCTTTTTCATTGAGCTTAAATTGTTGTTTATTCTTTCTTTTATGTCCCAAAGTTTTGCTTATTTTTGTGAAGAGTCTCATCTATAAATTTCAATAATCTTATTTTGCATGCAATTTTGATTGTCTTTTTAAAGTTTGTGAGATGGTTTTTGGAGCTATCTGCATAAATTTTTTCTTTTTCAAAGTTTTGAGCCCCGATAATGGATTCATTATGAGGTCAGAAGCCATTGTTGTATCCAAAAGTATGAGTGCCCCTATCCTATGAATGTTTATGGTGTTAAATCATGAAGCTAAAGTAACATTCATGCAAAAACTCAATGAAGTTGAAGTAGTTTTTTAAATTTTGGAGGAGAATTTGATAATTTATTATTTGAACTGTCACCTTTCTTTTGTGACTACAAATCTACATGTATGAAGGGTCCATTTTTTGATGATTTGTTTGGTTGTAAGGCATGTTGAAATGTGGAAAAGAAAAGTAATGGCAGTGAAGAAGCTATCATTAGCCCATTCTCAGCTTAGCCATGCATTAACTTCAATTCAAAATTGAAGTGAAGCTCATCTCAAATGTTCAGTTTTTTCTCAAGGCTATGAATATATGGAAAACAAAAGCCTTGATTTGTAAAGATTTGTAAAGTATAACTGTTGTAAACATTTTTGAGTTTCATTTGATTTTTGAGTTTCAAATCCAAATGAACTTTGAATAAAATAATTTCATTGATATGTTTTGACTTATTAGTGAGGATGTAACCATTGAGTTTTTGATTTGTCAATGAGGCTTAATGAAGTAAATTTTCAGACTGATAAATATTGTGTTGTGGCTCCTCTTAATTTGTGATCTATTTGAAATCAATCATATTTTTTCAAGAATTTTAGTCTTTATTTCATGGTGTTTCTCTCAAAATTTGAATATCTATGATATTTAAAATTTATACGCATAAATTTGTGAGGATTAATTTAGATTTGATTTGGAACTTGAATTAATGATTCACCCAAATAAATGACTAAACCATGACCAAATAAATGACTATCATGACTAAAATAAATGATTACAATGATTAAATAAATTACTACCATGACTAAAATAAATGACTACCATGACTAAATAAATGACTAAATTAATGACTAAATATATGACTAAAATAATGACTAAATAAATGACTACCATGACTAAATAAATGACCAGCTAACAACAATCAATGACTAAATTAATGACTAAATATATGATTAATTTAATGACTAAATATATGGCTAAATAAATCACTGCCATGACTAAATAAATGACTAAATCAATGATCAAATCAATGACTAAATAAATGACTAAAATAGTTTAGTCATAAATTTGGTCGTGTTATAAATGACAGGCAATAAACTACTAATGATCACGTGACCAAAATTAGTCATTTATATCCAATTTTTAGTAGTTTATTTAATCATATATTGTTGTTTGTGTACTAGTGAAAAGCAATTCCTAAAATCCTAAAAAAAAAAAAACCTTACTTGGCAAAAGCCTTAGGCCTAACTATTGGTCAACATGACCTTTATCAGATGATCAACACCTAATCAAAAATTCCATTAAGGCTTACATCCAAATGAACTAAATTTGCTTGCTTAGTTGGCCTAGACAAGACTATCCTAAGCAACCTGTGAGATAACCTATGGGTGCTCCTGCACCAATTTACTAGCCCATCAATTGTTCCACATAGAATTCCTCATCTATCTAACCATTGAGGAAGGTTGAATTCACATCCATTTAACATACATTCCACTTGTATTGTGTAGGAATTTCCAAGATAATCTTGTTGGTATTAATTTTGGCAACTAGAACATGGTTTTTGAATAATCCACTCTAGATGTTTGTGCAAATCCCTTGGAAACTAATATTTCCTTATGCCATGTCATAGAACCAGCAGCATGATATTTTACCTTATAAATACATTTGACACAAATCAACTATTTATCTTTTAAAAGCTATACTAATTCCCATGAATTATTTTTTTCAATTTCTTTCATCTCCCCATTCATAACATCAATCCATACTTTCTTTGTGATTGCTTCTTCATACATAGAGGGTTCAAGTTGAGTTTGATGAAGTAAAACAAAATTAACATCTTGGTTCATATTACTACTTTTCACTTAAGCTTCTTACCTTTCATGAAAGACTTGGACTTGATTCAATACTTGAGCTAGCACTTGAATTTGTATTGTTAGAACTTGGTGGAATTGAACTTGGAGAACATGAGCACGAGATAATATTGGAGCATGAATGATGTAGGAGCATCCAGTGGTGTGAGGGAAATCCTACATCACCCAAAAAAAGGAAATATTTTAATTTTCAGTTGGTTTTTTCTTAGATGTTTTTGCATTTCTAGATACCCCTTTAGCTATTAATATATTTGAAGCCAAATTTGAGGCCCTTAGAGGCACCAGATGGGCCCAAAAATTTGTGAAAAGCCCAAAATATTGGCCATAGGCCCTACTTAACACCACATCTTCTTTTCGAGAGCTTTCTAAAAAGGTATTATAATTGAAAATTCGACGATCAAATTAAAAGTTATGGCTTCTAGAAGTTGGTGCATTTTTAGAAATGTGCTAATTTTCGAATGTGAATTCAAATGTGAATTTTCAATTTGTAATTTGGGTGCCAAACCGCCAAAACTCAAATTTAAATGTTGTTTTTGCTCCAAATTAGAAAGGAGCTCTATTTATGGGTGAGATTTTTAATTTTTGATAGCTTTTTGGGGAAAAGAGTTCACATGCTACGAAAAGGGATTTTCTGTAGTTTCTGTAATTTATGTAACTTGTATGTATTGCAGAGCTTGAGGATTTGGGATCCTCTGCATGTAAGATTTCTATTATTGAATAATAATAAAGTTTTCTACTTGTGCGCATTATTTTTGTGTCTCGGGTTTTCTCCCTCATCAAGTGGTATCAGAGTGGGTTTTCTTGAGCGTGTGGAAAAATCATCGATCGTGATGCAGTTTGCACCAGGACCGTGGTTTTGGGTTTGAGATATTCAAGATTCCTCCAAGAGTGATGCCTAGTAGGCGTGGTGGTGCCAGAGCTGGCAGAAATGATGGTGGAAGAGACCCATTTGCGGCTGAGGGTTTCAAAGCCCTCTAAAGACAAATTGATGCATTGCAGGAACAAATGAGAAGAGGGTTAGACCCAGGAAGGAGAGGAGAAAGCAAAGATGAAGAAGAGGTGGAAGATATAGATGTAGAAGAGGAAGAAGAAGTGATTGATCAAGATCAAATGCAGTTGATTAGGGCCATTTCAAAGATCAGGAAAAGACCTAGAATAGAAGTCCCTAGTTATTCCAGAAGTTTGAACTGGGAAGAGTTGATTGACTGGATCAACGAGCTAGAAGAGTATTTTGAGTATGAAGAAGTAGAGGACCCAAATCGGGTTAAGTTTGCAAAAACGAAGCTAAAGGGCCATGCCAATATTTGGTGGAAAGAGGTCCAGTTGGAGAAAAATCAAAGAAGAAAATAAAAAATCAGCAGTTGGGATCACATGGTGGAGAAACTAAAGAAGTAGTTCATACCAATGGACTACGAGTTAGATCTGCTGAAGAAATTGCAAGGGTTGAAGCAAGGGAGTAGATCTATGAAAGAATACATAGAATATTTTCACAAGATGATCATTAGAACAGGCCATGCAGAGGCCAACAAGGAGAAGGTATCCCATTATCTTAATGGGTTGCGACCGAGCATTCAAGAGGATGTAAGCCTAGTCAAAATGACCACCATTGAGGATGCGTTCCAATTTTCTCTGAAAGTTGAGGAGAAGTTGAACAAAAGATTTGAAAGCAAGCAAAAAGGATGAGGAGGTCAAAGCGGAAGGAGTAGTGGAAGATCTTCTAGAAGCCAAAATGAGGATGAAAGGAAAAATGAAGATGTGGGTACCAGTCGAAGCCAAAAGAATGATAACTTCTACCACCCTCGTGATCAAAATAGTGGTGATCAAAGAGGTAGAGGATGAGGAAGATCTGGGCCAGGACCTAGAAGAGGTGGTTTCAGAGGAACTTGTTTCCATTATGGTGAAGAAGGGCATCGAGCCTATAAATGTCCACAACACCAAGGAAGGACAAACAGAAGGCCAAAAGGTCATGGAAGGGTTGCACATGCAGATGAGGAGGCTCAATCCGAGCATTCTGATGATGCAGAAAGTGGAGAACCCCTAGTGGTTAGAAGAGTCCTGGTGACTGAAGAGAAGGAACCAAAACAGAGGAAGAATCTATTTCGCACAAGGTGCAAGTGTGAAGACAAATCTTGTGATGTTATTATTGACAGTGGGAGCACCGATAATCTAATGTTAAAAGAGATGGTTATGAAGTTGAAGCTAAAAAGGGAAAGGCATCCACATCCATATCGGATTGCCTGGTTGCAGAAAGACCACAAAGTTCTAGTCAATGAGCAGTGCCTGGTGAAGTTCAAGATCAGAAACTATCGTGATGAGGTACTTGTTGGTATGTGGCAACTGATCATGCTATACTATATAGCCCATGGTAAATTGTACACCCTGACATGTATCCTACTTTTTTGCATTGTCATAGAAAAATGAAAAAATCAATGAAAAAGGAAAAATCCGATTTTGTAGAACCCAAAATCTAGAAGCTTCTAATGTTAAAAAGGGGTTCGGATGGGTGTTACAGTATGATGAAAAACATGATTATTCACAAAATTGTAATAGATTTTTGCATTGGATAATAAAAGTATTGGATGGCTGCGGTTTGGTGGATGTAGCCCAGATTGGGTGAACCACATTAAATTCTCTGTGTTATAATTTATTCTATGTGTTTTAGTTTCTCTGTTTATTACTTAAATCTATATTTAATTGTTAGATATCTACCTTTCTAACCCTAACAAGTGGTATCAGAGTGGGTTGTGTTTCGATTATCATCTGTAGGAAGGTCTCACGGTTGAGTGGGAGTCTCACGATTGAGTGGGAGCAATGGAAGACGAGGGTAAGAAGGTTGAGAAGTTTAATGGGAAGAACTGTCAGTTATGGAAGATGCAGATGGAGGACTATCTCTATCAGAAGGATTTATGGTAGCCATTGGAAGGGAAAACTAAGAAACCCGCAGCAATGTCTGATGAGGACTAGGAGATTTTGGATAGAAAGGCTCTTGGTAGTATTCGTTTATGCCTAGCACTAACAATGGCATTCAATATTACAAAATCAAAGACAACTCAAGAGTTGATGGAAACCTTGGCGAAGTTATATGAAAAGCCTTCCACTTTAAATAAGGTATTTCTTATGAAGCGTTTATTTAATATGAAAATGGTAGAAGGTGGGTCAGTTATAGATCATTTAAATGAGTTTAATACGGTCACCAGTCAATTAACTTCTGTAAAAGTTAACTTTGATGAAGAAGTTAGGGCTCTTTTGATTTTGTGTTCTTTGCCTAAAAGTTGGAATAGCTTGGTAATGGCTATTAGCAATTCTATTTTTGGTTCGAATACATTGAAATTTGATGATGTTGTTGATGTTCTTTTGAGCGAAGAATTCCATAGGAAAAGCTCAGGTGGAACATCCACATTAGGCAGTGTTTTGAATGCAGAAAGCAAGGGAAAAACAAAGGAGAGAGGAAAAATTTTTGGAAATCGTGGGAAGTCACGAGGAAAATCAAAGGACAAAAGGTCCCAATCTAGAGACAAGAGGGATTGTTGGTACTGTGGTAAGCCGGGTCATTTGAAGAAAGATTGTTGGTCTTAGAAAAATAAAGGAGGTAAAAAGGAAGGAAGTAAAGAGGCAAATGTGGTAAATAATAAATCTGATGAGGATGCTTTGATTCTTTCCCTTGATAATGCTGATGATTCTTGGGTGTTAGATTCAAGGGCTTCATTTCATGCTACCCCCCATAGAAGTTATTTTCTTAATTATGTTTAAGGGGATTTTAGGTTAGTTTATTTAGGAGATAACGAACCCAGTCAGATTGTTAGAAAAGTAAGAATCAATATTAAGTTGCAGAATGGGAATCATTGGCTACTACGTGAGGTAAGGCATGTTCCAAAGTTAAGAAGAAATTTAATTTTAGCAGGGCAATTAGATGATGAAGGTTGTGTTGTTACATTTAGTGATAAAAATTAGAAAGTTACAAAGGGTGCCTTAGTGGTAGCAAAAGGTGTGAAAGTAGACACCTTATATCTTTGTACAGGTCATATTGTTCCTTCTACTTTAATTGTTATGGAAAAAGGTCAATGTTCAAGAACAGTTGCTACAATTCAGCAGGTAGAAGATCATACAGTTGTTGTGGACTCTAAATCAGCACTGTGGCATAATAGACTTGGGCATATGAGTGCAAAAGGTATGAAAGTACTTCATTGAAATAATGTTTTACCAGGTCTAAAATGTGTTAATATAGATTTCTGTGAAAGTTGAGTGTATAGAAAACAAAAGAGAGTAAGTTTTCTCAAGGATGGGAAGCAAAAGAAAGATGAGAAATTAGAGCTTGTGCATACAGATGTATGGGGACTAGCTCAGGTATCTTCTCTCGGTGGCTCTTTATATTATCTTACATTCATTGATGATGAAACTAGGAAGGTATGGATTTATTTTCTTAGGCAAAAATCTAATGTATTTAAAACTTTTAAAAAATGGAGAAGCTTGGTTGAGAATGAGACAGGTAAAAAGATAAAATATCTCAGATCTGATAATGGTGGTGAGTATTGCAGCAAAGAGTTTGAAGATTATTGTTCCTCTAATGGTATTCATAGACAAAAAATGGTTCCAAGGACTCCACAGGAAAATGGAGTGGTTGAGTGCATGAATAGAACAATAATGGAGCGTGCACGGACTATGAGATTGCATGCTGGATTGCCTTTAAAAATATGGGCAGAGACTATAAACACTATTGTTTATTTAATTAATAGAGGTCCCTCTAATCCTTTGGGTTGTGGTATTTCAGAGGAAGCATGGAAAGGTAAGAAGGTGAGTTATTCTTTTCTCAAAACCTTCGGTTGTGAAGCATTTGCACATATAGATTCTGAAAATAGAACCAAGCTTAATGCAAAATCAAAGAAATGTGTATTTGTTGGATATGGCATTAATGAATTTGGTTATAGGCTTTGAGATTTTGAAAATCAAAAAATTGTGAGAAGTATGGATGTCATATTCAATGAGAAAGTGTTGTACAAAGATCTGTTGTTGCAGCATGAGAAGAAAGAAAATGATTATGCAGTGTTGGATGATATTCAAAATAATGATATTTCAATGGTTCCTCATGTTGGGCAACAACAACAACAACAAATACCACAAACTCCTGTTAGATGATCTTCAAGGATAAGTAGACCTCCAGAAAGATTCTCTCCCTCTTTGTATACTATTTTGCTAACTGATGCTGGTGAACCAGAATATTATGATGAAGCTATGCAAGTGGATACCAAGGTTTAGTGGGAGCATGGAATGGAAGAAGAAATGGACTCCTTGCTAAAAAACCAGACTTAGGAATTATGCAAGTTGTCTGCAGGTAAAAAGGATTTACTAAACAAATGGGTTTATAGGCTGAAAGAGGAGGATGAAGGTAAGAAAATATTTAAATCTAGATTAGTTGTAAAGGGATTTGCACAAAAAAATGGTATTGATTTTGATGAGATTTTTTCTCTAGTTGTTAAAATGACTTCTATTCGTATTGTTTTAAGTATTGTGGCTACTGAAGATTTGCATTTAGAATAGCTTGATGTTAAAACAACCTTTCTCCATGGTGATTTGGAAGAGGAAATATATATGGACTAGCCACAAAGATTTGAGGTCAATGGTAAGGAGAAACTAGTGTGCAGATTGAAGAAAAGTTTATATGCCTTGAAGCAAGCACCTCGGCAATGGTACTTGAAATTTGATAGTTTTATGGTTGAGCAAGGATACAACAGGTGTAATTCTGACCATTGTGTTTATTTTAAGAGGTTGGATAATGACAACTACATTATTTTGTGTTTATATGTTGATGATATGCTTGTAGCTGGGTCTAACATGGATCACATACATGAGCTAAAACAACAATTAGCAAAATATTTTGCTATGAAGGATTTGGGGGCAGCAAAACAAATCCTTAGTATGAAAATTTGTAGAGATAGGAAAAACAGAAAATTGCTTTTATCATAGATTAATTATGTTGAAAAGGTGTTGCAAAGATTTCATATGGAGAATGCAAAAGTTGCCAGCACACCTTTGCCCAGTCATGTTAAATTGACTAAGGATACGTGTCCAAAGACACAAGAGGAAGAAAAAATTTCTAAGGTACCATATGCTTCAACTATAGGCAATTTAATGTATGCCATGGTATGCACAAGACTGGATATTCCACATGTTGTAGGAGTTGTTAGCAGGTATTTGAGTCATCCCAGAGTTGAGCATTGGAATGCGGTAAAATAGATTCTCAAGTACTTGAGAGGTACATCCAATAATTGTTTATGTTTTGGGGGCTCTAATACTGATTTAAAAGGCTATGTTGACTCAAATTTGGCAAGGGATATAGATACCAGGTGGAGTACCACAGGTTATGTATTTATAGTTGGTGGGACAGTAGTGAGTTGGATTTCTCGATTGTAGAAGGTGGTTGCTTTATCCACCACAAAGGTAGAGTATGTTGTTGCAATAGAGGTGGAAAAGAAGATGATATGGCTCTAACTTTTTATGGATGAGTTGGGAAAACAACAGGTTATAAATTACTTATCTACAAATAGCCAGAGTGTTATACATCTTGCAAAGAATTCTACCTTGCATTCTAAAACAAAACACATATAGTTGAGATATCATTTCATTCGGTCAGTGTTGGAGGATGGACAAGTCAAGCTGGACAAGATACATACAGATGTCAATCTAGTGGATATGTTTACGAAGGTGGTGACAAGGGAGAAGTTGAGCTCCTCTTCAGCTTCAATTGGCCTTCAAGGTTGAATTGAAGTATAACAAAGTAGCAGGGTTCTAGGTACTTATTTCTAGTTGAAGCTGTAATTGCAGCAGTGTCGTCCAGGATCAGTCTCCAAGTGGGAGATTGTTGGTATGTGGTGACTGATCATGCTATATTATATAGCCCATGGTATACTATACACCCCAACACGTATCCTTTCCAGGGTCCAGGGCCAGGCTGGGCCCTAGGTGGGGGTTCGAGGGCGGAAGCTCCCGAGAAAAAATTTTCTCCTACTTTTTTGCGTTGTCACAGAAAAATAGAAAAATCAACAAAAAAGCAAAAATCCAATTTTGTAGAACCCAAAATCTAGAAGCTTCTAAGCTTGTTAAAAATGGGTTTAGATGGGTGTTACAGTATGATGAAAAATGTGATTATTCGCAAGATTGTAATAGGTTTTTGCACTAGATAATAAAAGTATTGGATGGCTACGGTTTGGTGGATGTAGCCCAAATTGGGTGAACCACGTTAAATTCTCTATGTTATAATTTATTCTGTGTGTTTTAGTTTCTTTGTTTATTATTTAAATTTGTATTTAATTGTTAGATATCTGCCTTTCTAACCCTAACAGTACTCTGTGATATCATCCCCATGGATGCATGTCACATGTTGTTGGGGAGGTCATGGCAGTTCGATAGACGTGTTGTACATGATGGCCATGAAAATACTTATTCCTTGATGAAGGATGGAGCCCGCCATAATTTGAAACCCCTGAAGAAGGACGAAGAAAAGGTATGCAATAGTGCTAAAAAAAAATTTGTCGATGGAAGGAAATTTTTAGAAGGCATGAAGCATGAGTGTATTTGTTATGCATTGATTACTAGAGTGGATAAGGAAGATAGTGAGAAGGTTCCAGTAAAAGTTTTTGGACTATTGGATGAATTTCAGGAGATTATTTTTTATAACATACCTGAGGGTTTACCACCAATGAGGAAGATCAGTCATCAGATTGACTTGATTCCTAGAGCCAGTTTGTCAAATAAGGCAGCTCACAGAATGACTCCTGCAGAAAATGAGGAGTTGAACAGATAGGTTCAAGAGTTGTTGAGAAAGGGTTTGATTTGAGAGAGTCTAAGCCCATGTGCAATACCTATAGTACTAGCACCGAAGAAGAATGGGGAATGGAGGATGTGTACAGACTCTCGAGCCATAAATAAGATAACAATCAAGTATGAATTTCCCCTACCAAGGATGGATGACCTAATAGACTGTTTGAGTGGAGCACAGTACTTCATGAAGATTGATTTGAAAAGCGGATATCACCAGATCCTGATTCGAGAGGGTGATGAATGGAAGACTTCCTTCAAGACCAAGGAGGGCATGTATGAGTGGTTAGTCATGCCCTTTGGGCTAACCAATGCACCGAGCACATTCATGCAGCTCATGAATGAGGTATTGAAAGAGTTTCTAGGGATTTTGTTATAGTGTACTTAGATGATATTTTAATATTCAGTAAGTCCTTTGGTGAGCATTTGATGCATATTCGTAGAGTCTTTGAAAAGTTGAGAGAAGAGAAATTGTTGATTAATCTGAAGAAGTGTAGTTTTTTGAAGGAGTTAGTGTACTTGGGGTTTGTTGTCTCAATAGAAGGTCTCAAGATGGACCCAGAGAAGGTGAAGGCTATTCTGAAATGGCCTACCCCAAAGAGTGCTACTGAGGTGAGATCTTTCCATGGTTTGGCCAACTTTTACAGAAAGTTCATTAAAAACTTCAATAGTATTTGTGCACCCCTAACTGAAACAATGAGAGGGGATAGAAAAGAGTTCAAGTGGAGCACTGGAGCAGCAAAGATTTTTGATCTGTTGAAGCAGAAGGTGACAGAGCAACTAGTTTTAGCCCTCCCAGATTTCAATAAGTTGTTTCAGGTAGATTGTGATGCTAGTGGTTGTGCCATTGGAGCAGTGATGAGTCAAGAAGGTAAGCCTAGTGCCTATTTCAGTGAAAAGTTAAATGATGCAAAAAGAAAGTACTCTAAATATGATCAGGAATTTTATTCAATAGTTCAAGCATTAAAGAAATGGAGACATTATCTATTGCTGAAGAAATTTGTTTTGTATACTGATCATCAAGCATTACAATACCTGATTAGTCAGGGAAAATTAAATCAAAGACATATGAAATAGGTATAATTTTTTCAAAGTTATACCTTTGTTTTAAAACATAGGAGTGGTAAGTCGAATAGGGTTGCAAATGCCTTAAGTAGGAGACAAACATTGTTGATAGAGATGCATATTGAAGTGGTTGGGTTCAATGAACTCAAGACATTGTACCCTGAAGATCCTGATTTCACAGAGGCTTGGAAAGCTTGCAAGGAGCCTGTTACAGTTGACAGGATGAAGTGGCTGGATTTCATAATCCAGGATGGCATGTTGTTTAAGGGAAGCCAATTGTGTATTCTGAGGAGTTCCATGAGGGAGAACCTGATAAAGGAGAAGCACAGTGGAGGAATGGCAGGACATTTTGGTTAGGATAAGACCATTTTCATTATCAGTGAGCATTATTATTAGCCTCAGTTATCACAAGATGTGAAAAATTTTGTGCAGAGTTGCAGGGTATGTCAAATGGCTAAAGGAGTGAGCTAGAATACTGGGTTGTATCAGCCCTTACTTGTACCAGAGAGGTCATGGGAGGATATAAGTATGGACTTTGTTCTTGCTTTACCAAGGACACAAAGAGGGAATAATTCAGTATTTGTGGTAGTTGACAGGTTTTCAAAAATGGCACATTTCATCCCATGCCAGAAGACCCATAATGCAGTCCATATTGTTGACTTGTTCTTCAGAGAGGTGGTGATGCTACATGGTTTTCCAAAGAGTATAATCTCATATCGTGACACAAAATTTGTTGGGCACTTTTGGAGGACCTTGTGGAAGAAGTTGAAAAGTTGAAGTTCAGTTCTACACACCATCCACAAACTAATGGATAGACTGAGGTTGTGAATAGAAGTTTGGGTAACCTACTTAGATGCTTGGTAGGAGATAGACCCAAGGGATGGGACTTGATCTCACCCCAGGAAGAATTTTCTTACAACAATTCTATCAATATAAGCACTAGTAGATCACCATTCTAGATTGTGTGTGGAGGCAGTCCCAAGACCGTTCCAGAATTGAAAAAGGTGGACCAATAGAAGAAGACAAGTGTTGAAGCCGAAGAATTTGTAGAGAACATCAAGAATATACATGAGAAGGTAAGAGAACATATTAACAAGATGAATATGCAGTATAAGACTAAGGCGGATTAGAAGAGGAGGTATAAGGAGTTTCAAATTGGTGATGAAGTAATGGTCCACTTGAGAAAAGAAAGGTTTTCAGTGAGAACCTATAACAAATTGAAGATGAAGAAGTTCGGTCCTTGTAAAATTTTGAAGAGACATGATTCAGGGAATGCATATGAGGTAGAGTTGTCGGATGGAGTCAACATTTTCCTCGTGTTTAATATTTCAGATTTGACAGAGTATCATGAAGGTGGTGCAGAGGAAGTGCCAACAATGGAACAATGTGGCATTTCAACACCTACTTCAGAAAAGGAGGAGATTGAAGAAATCCTAGATAGCCGTGTTGGAAGGAGTACTAGAAACAGGAAGTATGAAGAATATCTGGTGAAGTGGAGAGGAAGGCATGTGGAAGATTCATCTTGGCTGTCTAAGGTAGAGGTTGATCTTTTGGGTTTTCCTCAACCATCTGAGACGTGACGGGGTCACTTATCAAATTACCCTGGGTGTCTGATGTAGAAGCATCTAGTGGTGTGAGGGCAATCCTACATCAACCAAAAAAAAGAAAGATTTTAATTTTCAATTGGTTGTTTCTTAGTTGTTTTTGCATTTTTGGATACCCATTTAGCTATTAAAATATTTGAAGCCAAATTTGAGTCCCTTAGAGGCCCCGAATGGTCCCGAAAATTTGCAAAAAGCCCAAAGCATTGGGCCAAATCATCTTTTCGAGAGCTTTCTAAAAAGGTATTATCATTGAAAATTTAATGGTCGGATTAAAAGTTATGGCTTCCGGAAGTTGGTGCATTTTTAGAAATGTGCTAATTTTCAAATGTGAATTCAAATGTGAATTTCAATTTGTAATTTGGGTGCCAAACTGCCAAAACTCAAATTTGAATGTTGTTTTGGCTCCAAATTGGAAAGGAGCTCTATTTATGGGCGAGATTTTTGATTTTTTGTAGCTTTTTGGGGAAAAGAGTTTGCATGCTACGAAAGGGGATTTTCTATAGTTTCTGTAATTTTTCTGTAATTTATGTAACTTGTATGTATTACAGAGCTTGAGGATTTGGGATCCTCTGCATGTAAGATTTCCATTATTGAATAATAATAAAGTTTTCTACTTGTGCGCATTATTTTTGTGTCTCGAGTTTACTCCCTCATCAATGAACTTCCATTTGAGATTGTAAGGAGAGGAGGAACATAGCCATATATTTCCATAATTATTGGTGTTTTTAACTGTACACATCCTTACCATTACCACACTTCCCCTTTATCATAGCCCATTTCCTAACTTATAATTTATCTCTTTATGATAAGATTATAAAATATGTACCCTTTAGTTGCATTATACTATCCTATAAAGATAAAAAGTTGAGATTTTACATCTAACTTCTTTTGCATCTATATTTGAATATGTACATATGTTAGACAACCAAAGACATGGATATGAGCTAAAATAGGATCCTAACCAAGTGGGTGACCCCCTTAGGTCTTATAGAGCTTTAAGTGTGGAGGATGATAGTTTAATATCTATCTCTTGTTTGTTGGCCAACTTCCTGAGGGCTTTAATCATAATATTTGGCTAGTCTTTAGAAGTCTTCAGGAAATTAGTTGGAGTATTTAAATAGTCTGCTAGGGATAGACTATTTAAATTTACATATCTTATGAGTCCTTTGAGTCCAGTAGCTAATTATGGGTAGAGTTAAAGAAATACTGACATAAGGGTTATTTTCTATCATATATTTTGAAATTGGTTTTGGGTATTTGTCAGTATTTGTTCAACTTCTTTTAGTATTTGTAAGGTATTTTTCCAATTCTTCGTTACAACTAAAAATTTATAAACTGATGAAGTGCATTTGCAAATATGGATGGAAGAATTTCATTATTCAATAATTATCCTTGAAATAAGTTGGCTAGAGGTCTCTCGAGTTTGAAGAAAAAATGGAAGGCTAAGGATACAAATAAGTCTTCCACTCCCATTATTGATTCCTTTTCAATATAAAATATGGAAATAAGTGATAATACTACCCCTATTAGAGATAGTAGTGCAAAGACCCCTTTGTTTAATGCTTAATATTTGAGAGATGAAAGGATGTGGATGGGTCCATAGAATGATGAGATGTTAAATAAATTGAGAAGGAAAGAGAACAAATCCAAAGGGAATATGATCTTAAGGAAAATTTATCTTTCTAGACTAACCCTCACAATACTAGTTTCTCTAAGAATATGTAGCATCGTAAATTGTCACCCTTAACAATTTCACACTATATTTTGATCCCCCCTAAGTGTGTGGATCTAATTGTACAACTAGTGTGGACTAAATTATGCATTCCATGGCCCATTTGGATATTTATCAAGAAAACCCATGTGGAAAAACAAAGCAAGCACTTAATATTTTTCTCTTGACACTTTACACTTTACAAAATAAGAGTAGGACTAAGTCACCCTAGGTGACTTATTCACCCTATTCTACCTCTAAAATTGAATATTTCAGAGTGGGAATTTTATTATTTTAATTTCAATTGTCCAATGTAAACTATTGGGATTTAATTTTTGTTAAATTAGAATAATTACATATAAATACCTAGTCATTTCGCCATTTGAAAACTAAGTAGAAATTATTGGAGAAATTATGCTCAAGAGCATTATCAAGCAAGTCAAGAGCAACATTTTAGAGATTTATTGCAGCAATTCAATATCAAAGCATCATTTCAAAGTGTATGTGAGTTTTTTCATATGGAAGAGTGCAGAAATATGGGGGGCCAAAAAGTGGCCAACCATCTTCATTTTTTTAAAAAAATCATAACGTGCTCGCGCTATAACACGAGCGTGTTATAGCCTCTATAAAAAAAGAAACTTTTAATTCATTCTTAGTTCTATATTTTTCTGCTAACCTGTGGCTTGTAAACCCTCAAGAGCACGCTTGCATTATTGGAGAGCTATTTCTTCACCAAATTGTTATTGAATCTATGCTAAAATGTCACCACGATATCAAGGAGGTCAAAGGAGTAAGTTTTGTTTTTTTGTGTGAATTTGTTTCTAAATAGGTAGATTTTCAATGTTTTTTTATGTAAATTTATTTGATTTACAATAATTGAAATGCACCTCCTTCTCCTCAAAATCCTCCTTTACCTCAACCCGAAATACCTATTGAAGAACAACCCCAACAAACACCTCCAAAAATTTGTCAATATGCTCTAGGAATTTAAGAAAATTTAATGGGGCAAATTGAAAACAACAAAAGAAAAATTGAGGATATAATTGCAAGGTTGAAAGATCCTATAAGCTCAACCTTGCATAGAACCACACTTGCTCAATCACTTGAATCAATTTCATCAAATGTAGATTCAATTAGAAAGCAAATGACTAGTTGGTCAGATAAGAGAAGAGAGTATAGACAATTGTATATTGATAAATTATCCTATAAACAAGTGAAAGATGAAAAAATTACAAAATTTGACTTGTGTTCCCTATTCGCAAACCCTAAAACAAATCAAGTTTACACCCTTCAAGAAAGAGGTTCCCTATCCATTGGTGCAACCACTAAGGGGTAAAGAACCATTTTTTGCAAAGGTGATGGATGGTTTTTGACCATCTTCTGAATGCAACAAAAATGATGTTCCACAATGTTTTTTGAGGAAAATCTATTGTGAGTTTATCCTCAATAAAATCCCAAACTGTTTTGATATGCAAGACTTCTAGGGTAAAGTTGGAGGCTCCACATAGGATAGAGCAGGGGCACATCTTGACCCACAACAGCCAGCAAGACAAGCACTCCCTAGACTAGTATATGAGCATGTGGTTATCCCTTCCATTGTGAAAGAGAGTGTTGAGGTTGAGACACTACAATCAATTAGTTTCGTGACCCAGACCATCATACAACATGTCAATCATGTAGCACAAGGTGAGTAGGGCGAGTCTCTGAGTAGTAGAGTTCCACCTCATATTTTTCAAGCTTTTGGGACACTCTATGGTTATGACCCCATGCATAGTCAAGAAATAGGTGTGTAGGGTACATCTACAACTAATCAAATGGTGATGATAAATGCCCTCCTTAATGAGGCATTCAACCTTGATAGTCAGGTAAATGTTAGCAAGTTCATTGAATTTACTTTATTAAGTTTTGTTTTTGAAATGCAAGATTAACTAAATTATTTTAATGATTATAATGAAATTTTAAGGTCATAGTGTTCATTCAATTTTCAGTGGTCCTCCACCTCCTTTTTACATGACATATACTATCGAGGTATGTAACTAGTAAATAATTATAAATATTACATGTGAATAGCATTGCTATATGAATTGTATTTTTATATCCGATTTTGGATGTTGAATAGGTTAATCTTAGAGATTTGACAGCAACACCTCCAAGTGAAGGTGGACATCGAAGCTTCACTCAGGTAATAAAATAAAGAGTTTAACTAATGAATTGTAAAAACTAGATTCTTGTAGTTTATATTCATATCATTGATTACATTGCATTGCACATCTTTCAAACTCAAAGCATTACTTCACATCGCATAACTAATAACTAGATGTTGATAGATGACAAAATTTTAATTACAATATAGTTTTTTACAAAGTCAATAAAAGCAGTTATGCAAGTACTTCACATTGCATAACTAATAACTAGGAGCAACTGTTGATTGCATTTGCTTGTCATGGCATTCCATGAGACCATATTTATTTGAGGCATTTTTTCAAATAATTCACTGCCTTGTCTATGCTATGGATGCTTGGAAAAAATCTATCAAAGCATAATAGTAAGCTATAGCATAGACAAGGCAGTGAACTGTTTGAAAAAATGCCTCAAAGAAATGTGGTCTCATGGTAATTTTTTTGGTCGTTTTTCCAAATGTTCGACATATAGTTGTATGAGTCATAATTTCTAGTTTTGGATAGTTGTGTTCGACAAGGACTACAACTTGGATTTCTTATACTCTATTGAAGTCACGTTTTTTGTAACTTTTCAAAAGATTGTTGTAATTGTGAATTTCCTGAGAAATAAAATATGAAAGATCTTTGCCTGTGGTTTTTTCCTGGTGTAATTTTACTAGGTTTTTCACGTAAATACTATGTTAATATTGTGCTTATTGTTTTTCTCTATTTTTCTACACTATAAATTTTCTTACAGGTTTTTGCGCAGTTAAAGAAAAATTTGAAATGTTGTAGATCTGAAAACTATTTTCTGGATCATGGATGATTCTAGATGTAAGATAGTTGCAGCTCTACATGCATGCTTCGTGCATGGTGATTGGATTAAAATGTGGGTTGATAAATTTCTCTTGTGACCCTATCAAGTTGGTACATGTGTTTAGGTTTGTCTTTGGGTATTTTATGGTAATTTCCTTAGTTTATCCTTTAATTGTCAATCTAGGAGTCATAAACTTATGAAGGGTGTTGCGGAAATCTACCTAAGGGTTGAAACTAATGAACTAAGGGGGGATGGATGCATTTCAAAGCTAAATTAAAACACACTTTTTAATCTAAATTTCAAATCAAAGCAAACTTCTCAATCTACAAATGAATAAAATCCTATCTTTGATCACTATCTTCCTATTTCAATCCAACACACACTCTTGAATCTTTATTTAGATTATTAAAACTAGAATTACACAGTAAACTTCTAATTAGATTTGATTCTGCTATTTCTGCTTCCTGGCAGAAATTGAGACAAGAGGAATGCTAGAAACTATGACAATAATCACAATAACAAGAATTATAATAGAAAGTGTGATAACATAATAAGAATAATTTTGAAATGATGTGTTATCAACAATGAATTCCAATCTCCACGAACCAAATCTTTAATCCTCAAATTATTAACAAATACATTAATGAGTAAAGAAACCAATCTTGGAAACTGTCCTACATTCATTCATGAAGGTACCCCTAATGGATTTAATACCATATCCACCGGTGTTCCATTCTGTAAATAAGGCATATCTTGTCTGGGAAATTTTTTTGAAATAATACCTTTATTACCATGCCTTCCAGCTACTTTATCACCCACTTGTATTTTATGTTTTTGTGAAATATATACATGAACTTTTTCTACACTATCACCAAGATAATCTTCTTCCTCAAACTCTTGGAAGCATCTCACATTGAGAACTCGGCCTTTTACACCTTTAGGGACTCTAAAACAATTTTCTTTTCCAGTAGGTGCCTTAATATCAAATAATTCTTGTAAGAATTTTCCTTCTGGAGTATTTAATAGTGACTCTTCTTCTGCTTCCAATATTAATTTACCTACTAATACATCACCTGTTTCTACCCAAGATCCTATCATTACAAGGCCATTTTCGTCCATATGACGGAGTAAGTAAGCATCTAAATGAGGTATTTTTCTAGTGATTACTTCAGGGCCCTGCTTCGTAATATAAACTCCAATTTCGTATCTTACGATCTGGAAAGAAGTAAAAATGTCTTCATATACTAGACATTCACTAATAAGTATTGCATCTTCAAAATTGTAGCCTTCCCATGGCATATAAGGCGACTAAGATGTTTTTTCCCAAAGAAAGTTCTCCCCCTGCTGTAGTTACACTGTATGCTATAATTTGCCCCCTCTTTACATGTTCCCCTTGGCGAACTCGGGGTTTTTGATGCACACAAGTGTCACTATTAGAACATTGATATAGAATCCATTCTGTTTCTATATTCTCTCGAAGAACGGATGAAGTTATAGTTATATTTCCACCATCAATATACTTTATTTTTCCCCCTTGCTTCGTTATAGCTATACTTCCTGAATCTAGAGCTGCTTGACCCTCCAATCCAGTTCCAACAATACACTTCTCAGGTTGAAGAAGTGGAACTGCTTGACGCTGCATATTAGAACCCATTAAAGCACGATTCGCATCATTATGTTCGATAAAAGGAATAAGGCAAACTCCAACAGAAAAATATTGAGAAGGAAAAATACTTCTGAAATGAATTTGGTCCCATGCAAAAAATAAAAATTCTTGCTGAAATCGAGCGGGAGTAAATTGTTCCTCTGGAACTCCTTGATTTAATGCCAGATCACACACTGAAATCAAATCACACACATCAAATTACCACACTGAAACTACAAAAAGATCACCAATTGACGTGGGGAGTGGGCCCTGCCTCCTTGGTCGATTGATGATAGAATGCTAACACACTCTTTTAATTCATCTCAATCATATTTGCATATGATGAATCCAGAATGATTTTGTGAACAACAAGACAATATTGTATTATCATATATCTGAAGTCTTTAGGCTTATACATATTTATAATAAAACAAGCATTGATAGACCTCCATATGGTTTGTTTATGGCCTACGGCCAACAAACCATTTAAGTTCGATAAAACAACAAAACATATGAGTCTGATAAAACTAACAAGTGGTCGTTGGCCAGAAATATAAAATAGTCTTTACAAGTATTATCCTCAAAAATAAGTATGAACAAAAACAACTTGATCACTCCTCGTCTGTGTCCTCAACCATCTCAGCAACTTTTTGATTACTTCCTGCCATTTTAGCCATAGATTAGTTAGCATTTCAACTAACATTGGAACTTTCTTAATCATTTTACTTTCCTATTACATTTCATAAAATACCTATACTTCCTGTGACAAATAATGACAGGATGGTAGAAAAGGTGAAGGAAAAAGAAAAACAAAGGGTAAATTTAGTGGAACACTTGAACCCTCATCATTTCCCCCCCAACTTAAGATCTTGCATGTCCCAGTGCAAGGAAGGGAAAATTACAAACCAAGTTAACCTGGTTAATTTCTAAATGGTACTCAAAATCTCAAAGGACCACTATTGTCACAACTCTTCCATTTGTATCTCATGGTCACTAACAAGCATATACTCATCCTTGGAGGTTGTTACCTGTTCCAATTCTACTTTTAACTTTTGAATTTCATTCCCTTGGAATTGAGAGTTGGAACAAGCTTGATGAAGCTGATCCTGCAACTTTTTATTTTACTCTTGTAATTTCACAATTGAATTCTACAATTCTTTGACTTGTTTGAGGAGAATTTCATTTTCCTCAAACTCTTCTTCAGCTTCAACCTCTGTTTTAATATTTTTTTTCATCTTGGTGTCATCCCTTTTCTCTTCTTGGTCAAGGAATTTTCCCTCATTTCTCTATTCAACATACTCCACTATCATCAAGTTTTCTACACCAAACTATTCAACAAGGGAAAGGGGACTTTCAGACCTACCTTGTTTATCTACATTAGTAGCAATAGGGCTTATGGATACCATTTTTTCTTTTTCTCCATCTATATCCTCATTAGCTTGCTTGTTATCCAATTTTGTTTCCCCTGTAACACTCAATTTCTTAGACCCTATTTGTATAGTTGATGCATTAATTCCTACTCCCTCATCAACTTCATTAAATTGCTCCTCATTAAATTGATGTATTGGGGAAACAGGATTATCATGCTTTTTTTTCTCTCTTGCATCTAGTTCTCCTTCTTCTACATTAATCTAGGAAAACTGGTCTTTACCAATCTGGTGCAGGATTTCTTCAATTTCCACATCAATTTCATTGTTCTAATGTAATGACTCTTTTTCAATTATGTGTTCTATTTCTATATTGGTCTCACCAACCTACCCTTCATCATTATAATGCAATGGAGAGGGACTTTGTGATGCAGATGGAATATGGTCTTGCTTAGCTAGGGGTTCTTTTGCAGGAGACTCACTAATAGAATCTTTAGAGTTTTGAGGAGACATGTTTGCTTTTTGCTTATTTTCCTTTTTCTTTCTTCTTGGTTC
This sequence comes from Sequoia sempervirens, assembly GCA_007258455.2. Taxonomy (NCBI): domain Eukaryota; kingdom Viridiplantae; phylum Streptophyta; class Pinopsida; order Cupressales; family Cupressaceae; genus Sequoia; species Sequoia sempervirens. Next base: position 159,714,364 of record VDFB02000015.1, on the reverse strand, counting down.
AGAGGCAGTTTTCCTTTTTTCCCTCCTATGTTCCCTACTTTATTTTCCTTTTATCTTCAAGACCTTAGAAAAAATCTCAACATCTAAATCTAGGTCATCATTCTTAGGACTTCCCATATGACTACCCACATTGGTAAAGTCTTCTAGTCAACCGATAGGACTAGTGGCAACCTGTTTAATTTTCTTGGTACAGGGAAACTCAAGACCAGATTATTTTGAACATCCTTCAGACAAGGTTTGTTTTCTCCTAACTGCTTTACCAAATGAACCTGATGCTTTAGAAGACTTACCATTGGAAGTTTCAATTTCTTTAATGTTCAAGGACTTCCTAGGTGATTTCCTAGTGGTTCATTTCTTTGAAGGGTTTTCACTAGATTCGTGATTTTCTTTAGGGCCTTCTTTAGGTGTGCTAGGAATTCTCTCTTCCTCATCAGAATCTTCAAAGAAAGATTTACCAGAAGATTATTTAGAGGCATCAGAGCTAGTATGATCATTTAGGTTAACAAATGTATCCCAGTCACCTGGGGGTGTGAGCTTCTTAAGAGCATCAATAACTAACAACTGAATCAAGCCATGATGAGCTAATGATTAATTTTCCCTTTTTGAACAGCTTTACTCATTTTATGTAGAGAGAAATGTAGGAAATAAGGTACATTTACAAGTTGATTCCACCTTAAATGGTTCAACAATCTAAAATGTTGAGCATATACATAAACATACCTTCCCTCACAGGTGACATACTGAATCACAAAGTTGACTACACCATTCCAAATACCTAGCAATGAACCCAATTTAGTTCCTTCTCCTTGCACTATCTCCACTTACTCGCCCCTCCTTAGAAATGTTGTGTGTATGGGATTTAAGTCTGTTACTTTCTTCGGGCCACTGGGAAAATAATTCTCACTAGTTAATGGAAAGTCTGTGATGTCAGACACTATTGCAGTGGTGATAGGAAATTCCAAAAGAAACCTTTTTCCCATTAAAACTCAAAGAAAATTCTTGGGAAAGCCTTTTATCAAAACCTCTCAACTTCTTGAAAAAAACATCCCACTTTGCCTCTTTGAATATTGCACAAATTTCCTTGTTTTCATGAACCCGTAGTTCTTCCAATGAGGTGGGTTCATAACAAGGCCTCTATCCTTCACCATGGTAAATCTTTTCCAGAAAGTGTGACAATAGTTTAATAGGGTGTAACAAAGGATGATTTTAAAAATAATAACAAGAATTTCTCAAAAAATAAGAGTGGTTTATCAAAACAAGGAAAAATAATTTCAAACTTAGTAATCATGATAGGCAGAGATGGATTTACGGTGAAAGATTTGGGCAAGTATGGTGAATCCAATTGAAATTAAGTTGCTATAATGAAGGAGAGTGGCAGATGTCGAGGAAGTGATGGGAAAGATAAAATAATAATGAGATTATCTTACCCCTCCAGCTTAGTGATGGACCATCCATGGGGCATGTCATCATTGGCCACAAGAAATAAATGCATTTAATAAATGTAAAAGAAAAATAAAACTTTCAAAAAGTACGAATACCAATATGAAGTGCAAGTCTTGTCATGGAGTATAGAGCTGAAATGGAAATCGTGAACCATTGTAATAAATCCACGTCATCATGAGAAAAGACAAGCAGAGCAGTGGACATGTGAGAAAAGGACGCATGACCAAAAATAGTGAAAAATGTTGATGGGATGGAAGAGTCGTATTGTTGACAAGGGTGGAGACGTGGAAAGGACAATAGAGCACTGAAGTGGAAACAAGGTTGGCAACGATGATCAATGGAAATGACTAAGGATAAAAACAAAGAGGAAGTTCCTATCTGAAGAATGCTAGTAATGACAAGAGTTGGTGCCAACCATGAAAGTGACGATGGGAGATAGATGGTCCTACCTGAAGAAGAACAAGAACAAATGTCAATCAAACTAGAGTGGAAATGATCAAGAAGGAAGCAAAAAATAATGGCATTCCTATTGCACCATAGAATAGGCAGCAATAGGAATGATGACCTCCACCAAGGTTCCTAGCATAAAGGTGACATGAAACTATTTTTTCTTCTTTTCTCTTTTTTTTTAGTATTTTAATCTCAATGATAGACCGTGAGTAACTTGGTTTTCACCCTATCACCGCCTAGAAGCATCAAGAAACTAGTTTTTACCCCTAAGATTATTTAGCAATTAACGCTCGCCGGAAATTGGTTTTCAAGTGTTAACTGGCCACCAATGCCCTAAGGTTTTCATTGTTGGATCTTTTATTACCATTTTTTTTTTATTTTTTTGATAGATATCATTACTTAGAATAAGTGAGAGGAACAAGAGTCAATTCCTCCATCATAGTACAAGAAATTTGTTTTCCTTCAAAAGGGGTTGTTTGTAAAGCTTCAAATGATGCCCATTAACAAGAAGATTCATGCATTTAGAATCCATAGTACACATTCTAACACCATTGTCGTACACAATCTAAATTTCATAAGGATTGAGCCAGTGAGTATGGAACTTCCCTTTAAATTCTTAGAATTAGGAGTCATCACCCAATCCCTGGGTTGGAATGTTCATGACTGAATAAAGCATTCATACCACTACACTCTTTACTTATGCACCACTTATGCATGAAAAAGGGCCTCCTAAGACATTTAATGTAAAGAATGGATTTGAGCAAGTCTCTCTTTCTATTATTCACTAAGACTCATCCCAAGCTAGAGAGCGATGCAAAGAATCTTCAATTTGAATTCAATTGGCAAGAAAACCTTCTTGCCATAGACAACCTCATATGGTGTCAGTCTCATGATCATCTTCCAAGTTGTGTGATAGGCACAAACTGCTTCATGAAGTCATTCTCCCAGTTGTTCTTGTGCAATGCTATGTCTTCATGAGAATATTCTCCAATTATCAGTTGGTTACTTCCACTTTCCCATTAGCTTACAGATGGTATGGAGAGGACTTCCACTGCTTGATTTCATATTCTCGTACCAATGAAGAAATCTAGTTAGAGGTGAATTGTGCCCCTTGGTCCATGAAAATTTTTTGAGGCACACCATACCTAGTAAAAATATTTGAATACAAGAAGTTAGCAACCTTAGTATCCCTAGCATGCTTTAAGGCTACTACCTCTACCGATTTAGTGACATAATCTATACAAACCAAAATGTATTCTTTATTTTGAGGAGGATTAATGGTCCCTACAATATCTAACCCCCATTTTTCAAATGGCTCTATGGATAACTGGGGGTGTAGAGGTATTTCATCAGAGCGGGTAGGTCGACCCATACATTGACATTTATCACAATGTTGAACATATAGCTTACAATCATTATAGAGTGTAGACCAATAGTAGTCGATGGTTAAGATCTTATGGGCAGTCCTCTAAGCAGCAAAATATCCTCCGCAAGGTTCTATGTGGCATGCATTAATTATGTCAAATACATCATCTTCAGGAACACATCAACGCATGATGTTGTCATGGCCATGTCAGAAGAGCAATCCATTGATCCACGTATAATCACAATTGAGTCCAACCAACTTTTGACATTCCCTCGGAGAGAAATGAGGTGGGAATATGCAAGTAACCACGTAATTTTCCATGTCAACACACCATAGACTTTTTGTTGATATAGAAAAGAGATGCTCATCTAGAAAAGTATCATCCACAAGAACTGGTTCATCATCACACTACAGTCTAGATAGAAAATTAGCCACTACATTCTCTCATCCTTTTTTGTCAAGAATGGTAATGTTAAATTATTGCAAGAGAAGCAACAACTGGATTACACATCCTATAACAACTAGTTTTTTCATCCAATAACTAATAGCAGAGTGATTTGTATGCACAAAAACTTTGTATCTAGTGATATAGTGGAAAAAATTATTTATTGCATAAACTACCTTTTCAATGATAGTATATTTACCTCAACACCAATAAAATTCTTACTGATATAGTAGATAGAGTAAAAGAGTGTCTTCCTTTTGTTTGAGTACGACTCCCATAGAATTATCTAATGTGTTGATATGTATATGGAATGACAGTTCCCAATTGGGTCCTTGCAACACAGGTGTAATTATAAGTTTAACTTTTATTTCCTCGAAGGCTTGCTGGCATTCGGGTGTCCATTAGAAATCTGCATCTTTTCCTAGCAACACAAAGAGGGGTGAGAGGAAATCTTGCTAAAATTTTGAATAAACCTCCTATAATAACCAACATGTCCTAGGAAACTACGCACATCCTTTGGAGAGGTGGGAACAAACAATTCTTGAATTTTTTTTTACCTTTTTAGGATCCACTTCAATTCCTTTTGTAGAGATATAATGGCCTAAAATAATTCCTTTAGTCATTAAAATATGACATTTTTATGACTTAAAGAAGGGTTGGTATCAATACATTGTTTAAGCACTTATTCAAGATTTTCCTTAGCTTCACATTATGTGTCACCATAAATAGTAAAGTCATCCATTTACACTTCTACATAATCATGAATTAAAACAGAAAAAATACTTAGAACAACTCGCTGTAAAGTAGTGGGTGCATTAAACAATCTAAAAGGTAAGACATTATAGGAAAATGTTCCCCATGGGCGGGTAAAAGCAGTTTCATCTTGGTCTTCCAAGGCAATATGGATTTGGTTATATCCACTAAATCCATCGAGAAAGGAAAAGAAATTTCTAGCTAGGGTGTTTAGAACTTGGTCAATGAAAGGAAGTGGGAAATGGTCTTTCTTAGTGGCCTTGTTAAGGGCCCTATAATCATCACATATTCACCATTTTCCATTCTTTTTAGGAACTACTACAAGTGGGAACACCCATTGGCTATCTGATATCAGATAAATAAATCCTACATTAAGCAACTTCTGAAGTTCATCCTTAACAATTTCCGGTAAGACTGGGTTTAACCTTCTATGGGGTTGTCGCACAGGTCTACTTCTTTCTTCTATATAGATATGGTGTGTATAGGTAATGGGATGAATACCTTTCATGTCTTGGTAAACCCAAGCAAAGGCTTCTTTTTGTGTACGCAACATCTCAATCAGTTCTTTTAATTGGGAGGCATTCAAATTGGGATTGATGTTAAGCATTTTACCAGGAAAGATTTCAGTAACTTGGGACTGTATAGGGGTATCTATAGCAAGTATTTGTGAATTAGATGAAGATGGATAAAAATTTCTAGATATCAAAAATGTATTGTATATATGAGTATGTGGCAATAATTAATGTAAAGTAATAAAATACTAAATAGACTGAGATACTAACTAATGGAAAGTTTCCAAACAGGAAATTATCACTTATACCCATAGGAAAAATCATTGTCTCTAAAATATATCAACCAAATAATAATTTTGCAATAAATGATTAATAATAATGTCTTCTAAAATATCTTCAAATTCCCTACTTTGATATATTGTCAAAATAGGTAAAGACTCCTCTAAGTTGTTATCGATCCATAAGGGATCCTCCATTTCCAACAATGGTTGTATTGGAGGGTACAACATTAATTTCTTGATTTGCTCCCCATTTGAAATCACCATATTTCTAGACCTGTAATTAATGAAAGCATTAGCAACAGCTAACCAAGGTCTTCCTAGAATTAAGGGGTATCCCGCTAGCTTAATTTTTGGTTGCAAAATCATGAAATATGTTGGATACTCCCAAGACTCAATCGTAATAATGATATCTTCAATCATACCTTCTAGTTTTTTGAGGGAGCGATTATCCATTTGCAAGTCCATTGGAGTAGTTCTAAGCCCTTGAAGGGCCAACCTCTCCTTAGTCTCATTAGTCATTACATTTATAGTTGCTCTTAGATCCACAAGTATATTTGGAATGATTGCATCACCAATACATACCTTAATCATTGAACTTTTTAGATCTACATACTTAGGACCAAATATTCTTCCCAACATCAAGTCTGTGAATTTTCCAATGACTTGGACTATCTTGGGGTCTTGCTTATTCTATTATCTCCTCCCATAGAGTTCTTTGACTACTTTAGTGTACATTGAAACATCTTGAATATCCTGTAACAAAGGAATTTCAATGTTAACGTTACGTAATTCATTCATAAAATCAAAATCAGATTGATATGTTTCATGTTGTGTTGGTCGCTCTTGCAACCAATCTGGGAATGGGGGCTTTGGTTGCTCTTCCTTTGGCTCAATTGGAGAATCTTCAACTTTTGTGATGCTTGGACCTTGAAGGTTCTTCCCTGACCTTAGGTGTACACCATCAATCTATAATGCATTGATAAGGTAAGTTAGAAATACTGCCACTTCATTATTATAGACCAGTTGCACCACCTTATTATTTGGATTTGGTGATGGTTGTGCAAGCATTGGTGTGGCTTTTGGGGGTTGAGTTGAGCTAGATGGTTGATTATATGATGGGACAAGTGGCAAGTGTTGTTGGGATTATTGATATGGATTTATTGTTGGAGGTGGTAGATACAAAGGGAACGACTGATATTTTGGATAAGGTGGTGGTGGTGCTCGCCATGCTTGCAATGATTGTGGAGCAGGCAGGGATTGTTGTGACCACTAGGGATAGTGTGGAGGTTGTTTCCAATCTCCATACCATCCAGGTTGGTTTGGGAAAGAATTTTGTTGAAAAGGATTTTGGGGTGCAACTTGATAATTGGTTGGGGGCATTGCTCTTGGTTGCTAAGGTCTTCAATGGGCCATGAAGTAAATAGGTTCATTTGTGTACTCTACCTCGGTCATCCCTACAGGAAGAGGTTTTAAAGTAGTGTCCCGACTTGCTTCCTCTAAATAAGATAACTTTGTTCTATTATATGTACACTCTTCACCACTATGCCTCTTTTGACAAACAAGACAAAAGACAACTAAGGCTTTTTCAGCCTCCTCCTGCTTCCTTCATGTATACAAAGTGTCTATCTATTTACCCAAATGATTTAATAAATCAGTCTTGAGGTCTTCAAGTAGATTACCTATCTCACACTTTGTTATACCTATTGTATTTCCTGAGGAAGAGAACTTACATAATTCCTCTCCAAATGTTGAGACCTCGAGTAATTCCTACAAATATCACAAATATCATCAAATCTCAATTTAGAGACATTACCTTTACCTATTAAATTTAAGGCGTCCATTGTATCATCCCTTATTCCCCTAACAAACAAAATTTTAATGGTATCAAGAGTTATTCCTGGTTTTTGTGATCATTGAAAGCTGAACATGAAGTGTTCGAGGTAATATTCTATGGACTTATCTTATTTTTGTGTCATATAGAAGATCTCATCCCAAACCTCTTTTGTTTTGCAATACTCTTGGTATTTGGTCAAAAATAATTCCTTCATGACTTCCCATGTTCTGATATTCCTGAGGTTCAAGAACCAACATGGTGTTGCATCCTTTAATGTGGTTGGGAACAATTTTAGCTTTTGTGTGTTGCTTTGGTAATCATAGTTGTGGCACAACACATCAAAATCAAATAAGAACATATTAGGATCCTCAATAGAAAGACCACAAAAAATAGGAAAAGTAGAATGAGGAATGTTTTTCATAAGGGCATCTCCTTCAAGATGTACAATTGGAAACTCAAAAGTGATCGGATTATTGTTGGCCAATGCTCTCTCATTGTTATTGTTGTTGTTATTGTTGAGATTAGCCATGACTTGAGATTCCCAAGGAGTGAAGAATGTTTTAAATGGATTTTGATTTCCTAAAGATAGACCAGCCCTAGACTCACAAGATTCTCGAAATAACTTGGTAACCCTTTTTTGTAATTCTTCAGAAGACTCTAGATGGATACTTGTTGCAGGAGCATCCAATGGTGTAAGGGCAATCTTGCATCACCCAAAAATAGTTAAATTTCAAGTTTCTTAGTTTTTAGATTTTTTTATATTTTTGGATACCCTTTTCATCATATTGAAGTTCCCAATTTACGGTTTTTATTTTCTATTCCTGGGTTGAAAGATATGGCAGTTTTAGTTTCCCAGATTTGCACCTGAAAATCTTCTAGGTTAGATTTGAGGCACTTAGATTTCCTGAATCGACCCTAAAACTTTCCAAAATCAGTGTAACAAATTTCAAGTGTGTTCTTGCTTCGAGACCTTTCCAACGGTTCAAACGGTTCACGAATCAGAGTCCCGGATCAAAAGTTATGGCCCTGGGAAGTTGGCGCACTTTCTAGAAGATACAATTGCAAATGTTCTTTTGAAATTTGAACTTCAAGTTGTAATTTTTGGCGCCAAACCACCTAAACTCAAATTTGAATGTTGTTTTGGCTCCAAACAAAAGAGGAGCTCTATTTATGGGCGGGTTTCTAATTTTTTGGTAACTTTTTGGGGACAAACTCGCATATTGCGAAAGGGTGATTCTAGCTTTCTGTAACTTGTATGTATTTGTAGAACTTGGGGATTTGAGATCCTCTGCATGTAAGAAGCTCTATTTCTGAATAATAAAATTATTCTCTTGTTTGTGGGTTATTTTTCTAAGTCTCGGGCTGCGTCCTCATCAAGTGTATCAGAGCGAGGTTTTCTTGGCGTGTCAGGCCAGTCGCCCGTCGTGAGGCCGATTCATACCAGGACGTCAGTTGTGGAGTGAGGAGTCAGAAAAGATACCTCAAGTGATTCACAGTAGGAATGGTGGTGCGGAAGGTGGTGAGGTGGCGAAATGTTGGTGGAAGAGATGCATTGAAGTAGCCCTCGAGAGACAAAAGTGTTGATCGTTACAAGTAGTTGAGAGAGGAGGGTTGAAACCGAGGGAGGAAAGTGAGGATGAAGGAGAGGAAGAAGGTTCAAATGTAGAAGAGGAAGAAGAAGCAATTGATCCAAGACCAAATGCGGCTAATGAGGGCCATTTCAAAGGTCGAGAGGAAAGACCTGAAGCGAGAAGTCCCGAGTTATTCGAGGAAGTCTAAACTAGGAAGAGTTGATCATTTGGATCAATGAGCCCTAGAAGAATATTTTGAGTATGAGAATGGAGGACCGGATCAGGTTAAGTTTGCAAAAAATGAAGGCTGAGAAGGGCCATGCAGTGTTGGTGGAAAGAGGTCGAGTTGGAAGAAATCCCGAAAGAGGAAAATATCACCACATGGGATGCATGGTAAATTGAAGAAGCGAGTTCATACCCCGGTGGACTCTGAGTTTAAATTTGTTGAAGAAATTGCAAGGAGTTGAAGCAAGGAAGCAGGTCTGTGAAAGAATATACTAAAGATTTTCACAAGATAATCATTAGAACGGGCCACACAGAGGCCAATAAAGAGAAGGTAGTCTGATATCTTAATGGATTACGACTGAGCATTCAGGAGGAGTTAAACCTAGTCAGAATGACGACCAATGAGGATGTGTATCAGTTTGCTTTGAAGGTGGAAGAAAGCTAAACAAAAGATTTGACAACAAGCAAAAAGGCCGAGGAGGTCAAAGTGGAAGAGGTAGTGGAAGATCTTTTGGGAGCCAAAATGAGGATGACAGGAAAAATGAAGATGTGGGTACCCGTCGAGGTCAGAGGAATGATAACTTCTATCACCCTCATGATCAAAACAATGGTGATCAAAGAGGTAGAGGGCGAGGAAGATCTGGACAAGGACCCATAAGAGGTGGTTTTAGAGGAAGTTGTTTCTAGTGTGGTGAAGAAGGGCATTGAGCCTATGAATGCCCACAACACCAAGGAAGGATAGACAAAGGCAGGAAAGGTGTTAGAAGGGTTCGCATGTGTAGATGAGGCCCAATCTGAACATTCGAGATAATGCTAAAGGGGAGAAGCCCTAGTGATTAGGAGAGCCCCCTGGTGGTGAGAAAAGGAAACAAAGCGAGGAGGAAAGAATCACATTTCACACACAAGATGCAAGTGTGAAGGAGAAAATGTTGTGATGTCATTATTGATGGTGGGAGCATTGATAATCTGGTGTCAGAGGAGATGGTTACAAAGTTGAAGCTGAAGAGGGAAAGGCACCCGCATCCATATCAGATTGCTTGGTTGCAGAAAGACCACAAAGTTTTGGTCAATGAGCAGTGCCTAGTAAAGTTTGAGATCGAGAGCTACCATGATGAGGTACTCTGTGATATCATTCCCATGGATGCATATCAAATATTGTTGGGAGGCTACGTGGCGGGTTCGATAAAATGAGCTATACATGATGGCCATGCAAACACTTATTCCTTGACAAAGGATGGGGTTCATCACAAGTTGAAACCCTAAAAGAGACAAAGAAAATGTATCACGGTAGTGCTAGAATTTGTTATATCAATAGAAGAAAAATTTTAGAAGGTATGAAGCATGAGCGTGTGTGTTATGCATTGATTCCTAGAGTGAGTAAGGAGGATAGTGAGAAGGTTCCAGAAGAAGTTTCTGGGATGTTGGATGAGTTTCAGGATATTGTTTCTGATAATTTCCCTGAGGGTTTACCACTAATAAGGAAGATCAGTCATCAGATTGACTTGATTCCTGGAGCCAGTTTGCCAAATAAGGCAGCTCATAGAATGACTCCAGCAGAAAATGAAGAGTTGATCAAATAAGTTCAAGAGTTGTTGAGAAAGGGTTTGATATGGGAGAATTTGAGTCCATGTGCAGTACCTGCAATACTAGCACCAAAGAAGGATGGGGAGTGGAGGATGTGTACAGATTCTCGAGCCATAAACAAGATAACAATCAAGTACAGATTTCCCCTGCCAAGGATGGATGACCTGATAGACTGTTTGAGTGGAGCCGATGCTTTACAAAGGGTGATCTAAAAAGAGTGGATATCCACGAGATCAGTTAGAGAGGAGATGAATGGAAGACTACCTTCAAGACCAAAGAGAGGGTTACATGTAGTGGTTAGTCATGCCTTTTGGGCTAACCAATGCCATAGAGCACATTCATGCGGCTCATGAGCGAAATTACTAAAATTTATAGGAAGTTTGTTGTGTGTGTATTTGGAGATGATATTTTGATTTTTCATTTAAAGGCGTTGGATGAGCACTCGATGCATATTTGAAGCACTTTGAAGTTAAGAGAAGTTAATCTGAAGAAGTGCAGTTTTGTGAAGATGGAGTTAGTGTACTTGGGTTTTGTTGTCTCAACAGAAGGTCTCAAGATGGACCCAGAGAAGGTGAAGGCTATTCTGGAATGGCCTACCCCAAGAACTGCTACCGAGGTGAGATCTTTCCATAGTTTGGCTAGTTTTTATAGAAAGTTCATTAGAAACTTCAGTAGTATTTGTGGACCCCTGACTGAAACAATGAGAGGGGATAGAAAAGAATTCAAGTGGAGCACTGGAGCAACAAAAAGTTTTGAATTGTTTGAAATGAAGGGAGTGATAAGAGAGCGGCTACGTTCTAGCCCTCTCAGATTTCAACAAGGTGTTTCAAGTGGATTGTGATGCCAGTGGTTGTGCCATTGGAGGAGTGTTGAGCCAAGAAGGTAAGCCCATTACCTATTTCAGTGAAAAGTTAAATGATGCCAAGAGAAAGTATTCTGTATATGATCAGGAATTTTATGCAATCGTTCAAGCATTAAAGAAATGGAGACATTATTTGTTGCCGAAGAAATTTTTTCTATATACTAATCATCGGTATGCGATTACTTAAATAGTCGAGGAAAAATTCATCGAGAGGCATATATAAGAATGGGTAGGGATTTTCTGAGGAATTTACATACCTTTGTTTTAAAGCATAGGAGTGGGAGATCAAATAGGGTTGCAGATGCCTTAAGTAGGAGGCAGACATTGTTGAAAGAGATGCAGATTGAAGTGGTTGGGTTCAATGAACTCAAGACATTGTACCCTGAGGATCCTAATTTTTCGGAGGCTTGGAAAGCTTGC
>VDFB02000015.1:159362594-159702518 GCA_007258455.2 Sequoia sempervirens | reverse complement strand
AAATATTATATTGTTAATTAATGTATGCAATGCACAAATAGGTGTTTTATAATAAATTAATTTTATTAGAAAGATTGAATATTTAATTAAAGAAATTGAGTTAAGTATTAAGAGCAGTTAAGATTTAGAAGTGGAATATTTAATTGTTTCGTTGTTTGTTTATTAAATTGAAATAGTGTTTTGGATGTTGTATTTTAATATGCAAGAATTGATTGTAACGGATTTAGAAAATCCGAAAGATAGTATTTGTTATTTTCTTAAATTATATTTGAAAAGCACGTGTTTTTGTAATTATGTAATAGGGGGAAGTATTTGTCATTATGTGAATCTAAGTCTTCGAGAGTTGTAATTGTGAAAGGGTTGTGGTAACTTTAGTTCACCCTTTTGAGATTTCTTAGGTAGTGCACATATTGGGTTTCAGTATTGGGCATCCATAGGTATGTGTTACCTTTTGAGGTGTATTAGTTATTGTTGTTGTTTTGTTCTTAGTGCACTGTCTACCCTTGGCATGTAGTTTGAGCTATGTGTTGTCGATAGGGAAGTGGATTTCAGCGAAGCCCAGGACACAAATTGGTCCTAGGACAACTTGTGTGGGAGTCAGTATAATCAAGTGAGAATTAAATAATTTATTAGCTTAACACATAGAACAAGATATTTAGCCTCGTTCATTGGTTCAAGGGCTTGTATGAGACTTGAGATGAGTCGGGAAGACCTGGAATGGCAAGATTGTTATCTTGTCTTCTCGAAAGATAACCAATTCCATATTGGTGTGCATGTGGGGTCAGAATCGTAAGAGGTTACCAGGATAAACCTAGAGGGGGCTGAGACCTAGGAAGATCTCCTTTGGATAACCAATGCAACATTTGTGATGACACTCCTCCTATGTCAATAGTCAGTTTACTATATTGTGTTGGTAATTGATTTTGTGATTCTGGAAGCAATGTAACCCTAGTTCTTGTTTATCTATTCTATGAGTATTTTTGTATATTGCATGTTTCTAGAGGTAATAAGTTGTCTTGGTTTCCTGTTACTATATCCTAGCACAGGGGTTGGGCCTACGGGTACCAGATGGTTGGGTGTCATGCATCTTACACTTTTGAGTTTCTCTTCCTGTTCGTGATGGTGGGATCTTCTTGTTCGAGGAGCTCGTATGGTTCTCTGAAGTTGTTCTTCTACTTCTTCATTGTAACTATGGACCTATATGTATAATTGTAATACCTCATTTGTATTGAGGTGAACCTTTGTGATGTAATTGTAATAATATTTATGATCTATTCATTATTGGATTTAATGGTGTTGTATATGTGGAAATATGTTCAATACATTTCTATGTGTTAGTTTTATCTTGTAATGGTTTAATACTTTGTTGTAAGTTGTATTTTGAATTTAAAATTCATATGCTATGGTTGGTTAAATTTTATAAGTAATGGTGTTTACATGTAGACGCGCTGCGTAGCCTAGAGGATGTATGTGGTTAGAGTAGGATATTTTACTCATCTTGTTTTAAATTTAAGAAAAAAATTAGTTGTGCTTCTGCAGTATTGCATCATCCTCTAGGTTGTTGGACGGGGTTTTACATTTAATATTATATAATAATATAATATTATAATATATTTAATAGTATATATTGTATAAAAACCTAATTTATTTAAATTTTATTTCATTTCAATTCTTTTTTTAGCAGACATAATGGATGCCATAATTTGCTAATCCCCTTGTCCAAACCTTATTTTCTGGTTGCAGCTCACCAAATGGGAGAATTGAAAGGTCAAAACTAGTGAGGAAAAGTTTGGAATTTTAAAAACATACTCTAAAACCCTCGTCGAAACCTTATTCTGTATTGATTTGCATTTTACATTTATATTGGGAGTTGTTTCTTTGGTCTCCTTCCCATTACGGTGCTATATAATGTTGAGTGGTTGCAGCACAGGTGGGAGTCGATGCCAAGTAGAGACTGTTTGGTTTTAGAAGGTGATCCAGAGAAAGTTGTTGCTAATCCAAGGGCTACCGCTGATGAGTCAGAGGATTTGGTAGTGACTGTAGGAAAAAGGGAGGTATGCTATATGTAATTTGTTTCTTTACTTTCTTTCTTGTACCTGTTGCTGAAATCTGTGAAATTTGTTAATATTTTTAACCTTTTGCTCCTAATTCCTATATTAGCGCATATTTATCATTGAAATTGGTTTGTTGATATTGTTCTTCTTCTACCCATTGAAGAAATTTGTGGATTTCATGTTTACATTAGTTTTCTCCCCTATTTCTAGTTTTAGAGGCATGCCTTATAATGAATTTGGTTGGTTGCATTTTTCTTTCCTCTGCCTATCATTGAAATCTTTGCAGTTAGTTCAATTTTTTTAATTTCTTGCTTCCTGTGCTAGTTGTTTAAGATATGCACATCTTTGAAATTGTTTTGTTAGTTACATGTTTTTCTTCTATCCATTGTGAAATCTATTTCTTGAAATTGGTAAGTTGGATGCATCTTTCTTCCACTCATTATTAATGAAATCTATGTAATGAATTATTTTGAGTTTTTGTTCATATTGCTAATATATTAAAGCCTTCAAAAGTGGCATTTTTGACAAGTTTTTTGATCCATTCTCCATGCATATGGAAAATATTTTGACAATTTTTCTGTCATCTCTAAAAAACATAACTTTGTTGGTTGCATTTTTTTTAGGCAAACAATCAGTGGAGATACCATTCAACTTAACTGCATACTGGAATATATTACCCATTATTGGTAAAAAAAAATTGGTGTTTGATTCTATTCAATGTTGGGTATTTGCAAGGGCAACCAACCTTATCTACACAGGGTAAAGGAACCTGAATGTTGAAACCTCATATGTGCTCATTATTAGGATCTGATTGTAATTTTCATTTAAAAGAAACATACTCTATTATTTGAACTGTCAACTAATATTTTTCCCACTTGCAAGAATGAAGTATATGTGGTGAATATTCATGATTTTTTTGCATGAATGTTACTTCACCTTTTTGGGCATTTTCTTTTGTCTTATGGCTACTTGATGGTTTGAGATTAGTTCACTCTCAAGGATGCATGTTACTAATTGATACATTATGTCATTTGGTGTCATTTAGTCTCAAATGTTTCCTTTTTCATTGAGCTTAAATTGTTGTTTATTCTTTCTTTTATGTCCCAAAGTTTTGCTTATTTTTGTGAAGAGTCTCATCTATAAATTTCAATAATCTTATTTTGCATGCAATTTTGATTGTCTTTTTAAAGTTTGTGAGATGGTTTTTGGAGCTATCTGCATAAATTTTTTCTTTTTCAAAGTTTTGAGCCCCGATAATGGATTCATTATGAGGTCAGAAGCCATTGTTGTATCCAAAAGTATGAGTGCCCCTATCCTATGAATGTTTATGGTGTTAAATCATGAAGCTAAAGTAACATTCATGCAAAAACTCAATGAAGTTGAAGTAGTTTTTTAAATTTTGGAGGAGAATTTGATAATTTATTATTTGAACTGTCACCTTTCTTTTGTGACTACAAATCTACATGTATGAAGGGTCCATTTTTTGATGATTTGTTTGGTTGTAAGGCATGTTGAAATGTGGAAAAGAAAAGTAATGGCAGTGAAGAAGCTATCATTAGCCCATTCTCAGCTTAGCCATGCATTAACTTCAATTCAAAATTGAAGTGAAGCTCATCTCAAATGTTCAGTTTTTTCTCAAGGCTATGAATATATGGAAAACAAAAGCCTTGATTTGTAAAGATTTGTAAAGTATAACTGTTGTAAACATTTTTGAGTTTCATTTGATTTTTGAGTTTCAAATCCAAATGAACTTTGAATAAAATAATTTCATTGATATGTTTTGACTTATTAGTGAGGATGTAACCATTGAGTTTTTGATTTGTCAATGAGGCTTAATGAAGTAAATTTTCAGACTGATAAATATTGTGTTGTGGCTCCTCTTAATTTGTGATCTATTTGAAATCAATCATATTTTTTCAAGAATTTTAGTCTTTATTTCATGGTGTTTCTCTCAAAATTTGAATATCTATGATATTTAAAATTTATACGCATAAATTTGTGAGGATTAATTTAGATTTGATTTGGAACTTGAATTAATGATTCACCCAAATAAATGACTAAACCATGACCAAATAAATGACTATCATGACTAAAATAAATGATTACAATGATTAAATAAATTACTACCATGACTAAAATAAATGACTACCATGACTAAATAAATGACTAAATTAATGACTAAATATATGACTAAAATAATGACTAAATAAATGACTACCATGACTAAATAAATGACCAGCTAACAACAATCAATGACTAAATTAATGACTAAATATATGATTAATTTAATGACTAAATATATGGCTAAATAAATCACTGCCATGACTAAATAAATGACTAAATCAATGACCAAATCAATGACTAAATAAATGACTAAAATAGTTTAGTCATAAATTTGGTCTTGTTATAAATGACAGGCAATAAACTACTAATGATCACGTGACCAAAATTAGTCATTTATATCCAATTTTTAGTAGTTTATTTAATCATATATTGTTGTTTGTGTACTAGTGAAAAGCAATTCCTAAAATCCTAAAAAAAAAAAAACCTTACTTGGCAAAAGCCTTAGGCCTAACTATTGGTCAACATGACCTTTATCAGATGATCAACACCTAATCAAAAATTCCATTAAGGCTTACATCCAAATGAACTAAATTTGCTTGCTTAGTTGGCCTAGACAAGACTATCCTAAGCAACCTGTGAGATAACCTATGGGTGCTCCTGCACCAATTTACTAGCCCATCAATTGTTTCACATAGAATTCCTCATCTATCTAACCATTGAGGAAGGTTGAATTCACATCCATTTAACATACATTCCACTTGTATTGTGTAGGAATTTCCAAGATAATCTTGTTGGTATTAATTTTGGCAACTAGAACATGGTTTTTGAATAATCCACTCTAGATGTTTGTGCAAATCCCTTGGAAACTAATATTTCCTTATGCCATGTCATAGAACCAGCAGCATGATATTTTACCTTATAAATACATTTGACACAAATCAACTATTTATCTTTTAAAAGCTATACTAATTCCCATGAATTATTTTTTTCAATTTCTTTCATCTCCCCATTCATAACATCAATCCATACTTTCTTTGTGATTGCTTCTTCATACATAGAGGGTTCAAGTTGAGTTTGATGAAGTAAAACAAAATTAACATCTTGGTTCATATTACTACTTTTCACTTAAGCTTCTTACCTTTCATGAAAGACTTGGACTTGATTCTATACTTGAGCTAGCACTTGAATTTGTATTGTTAGAACTTGGTGGAATTGAACTTGGAGAACATGAGCACGAGATAATATTGGAGCATGAATGATGTAGGAGCATCCAGTGGTGTGAGGGAAATCCTACATCACCCAAAAAAAGGAAAGATTTTAATTTTCAGTTGGTTTTTTCTTAGATGTTTTTGCATTTCTAGATACCCCTTTAGCTATTAATATATTTGAAGCCAAATTTGAGGCCCTTAGAGGCACCAGATGGGCCCAAAAATTTGTGAAAAGCCCAAAATATTGGCCATAGGCCCTACTTAACACCACATCTTCTTTTCGAGAGCTTTCTGAAAAGGTATTATAATTGAAAATTCGACGATCAAATTAAAAGTTATGGCTTCTAGAAGTTGGTGCATTTTTAGAAATGTGCTAATTTTCGAATGTGAATTCAAATGTGAATTTTCAATTTGTAATTTGGGTGCCAAACCGCCAAAACTCAAATTTAAATGTTGTTTTTGCTCCAAATTAGAAAGGAGCTCTATTTATGGGTGAGATTTTTAATTTTTGATAGCTTTTTGGGGAAAAGAGTTCACATGCTACGAAAAGGGATTTTCTGTAGTTTCTGTAATTTATGTAACTTGTATGTATTGCAGAGCTTGAGGATTTGGGATCCTCTGCATGTAAGATTTCCATTATTGAATAATAATAAAGTTTTCTACTTGTGCGCATTATTTTTGTGTCTCGGGTTTTCTCCCTCATCAAGTGGTATCAGAGTGGGTTTTCTTGAGCGTGTGGACAAATCATCGATTGTGATGCAGTTTGCACCAGGACAGTGGTTTTGGGTTTGAGATATTCAAGATTCCTCCAAGAGTGATGCCTAGTAGGTGTGGTGGTGCCAGAGCTGGCAGAAATGATGGTGGAAGAGACCCATTTGCGGCTGAGGGTTTCAGAGCCCTCTAAAGACAAATTGATGCATTGCAGGAACAAATGAGAAGAGGGTTAGACCCAGGAAGGAGAGGAGAAAGCAAAGATGAAGAAGAGGTGGAAGATATAGATGTAGAAGAGGAAGAAGAAGTGATTGATCAAGATCAAATGCAGTTGATTAGGGCCATTTCAAAGATCAGGAAAAGACCTAGAATAGAAGTCCCTAGTTATTCCAGAAGTTTGAACTGGGAAGAGTTGATTGACTGGATCAACGAGCTAGAAGAGTATTTTGAGTATGAAGAAGTAGAGGACCCAAATCGGGTTAAGTTTGCAAAAATGAAGCTAAAGGGCCATGCCAATATTTGGTGGAAAGATATCCATTTGGAGAAAATCAAAGAAGAAAATAAAAAATCAGCAAATTGGGATCACATGGTGAGAACTAAAGAAGCGAAGTTCATACCAACAATGCACGGTATTAGATTCAAGAAATTGCAAGGGTTGAAGTAAGGAGAAGATCTAAGGAAAGAATACATAGAATATTTTCACAAGATGATCATTAGAAATGTGCCATGCAGGCCAACAATGGCATGTATCCATTATCTTAATGGGTTGGGCGTAACGAAAGCATTCGAGGAGGTAAGCCTAGTCAAAATGACCACCATTGAGGATGCGTTCCAATTTTCTCTGAAAGTTGAGGAGAAGTTGAACAAAAGATTTGAAAGCAAGCAAAAAGGATGAGGAGGTCAAAGCGGAAGGAGTAGTGGAAGATCTTCTAGAAGCCAAAATGAGGATGAAAGGAAAAATGAAGATGTGGGTACCAGTCGAAGCCAAAAGAATGATAACTTCTACCACCCTCGTGATCAAAATAGTGGTGATCAAAGAGGTAGAGGATGAGGAAGATCTGGGCCAGGACCTAGAAGAGGTGGTTTCAGAGGAACTTGTTTCCATTATGGTGAAGAAGGGCATCGAGCCTATAAATGTCCACAACACCAAGGAAGGACAAACAGAAGGCCAAAAGGTCATGGAAGGGTTGCACATGCAGATGAGGAGGCTCAATCCGAGCATTCTGATGATGCAGAAAGTGGAGAACCCCTAGTGGTTAGAAGAGTCCTGGTGACTGAAGAGAAGGAACCAAAACAGAGGAAGAATCTATTTCGCACAAGGTGCAAGTGTGAAGACAAATCTTGTGATGTTATTATTGACAGTGGGAGCACCGATAATCTAATGTTAAAAGAGATGGTTATGAAGTTGAAGCTAAAAAGGGAAAGGCATCCACATCCATATCGGATTGCCTGGTTGCAGAAAGACCACAAAGTTCTAGTCAATGAGCAGTGCCTGGTGAAGTTCAAGATCAGAAACTATCGTGATGAGGTACTTGTTGGTATGTGGCAACTGATCATGCTATACTATATAGCCCATGGTAAATTGTACACCCTGACATGTATCCTACTTTTTTGCATTGTCATAGAAAAATGAAAAAATCAATGAAAAAGGAAAAATCCGATTTTGTAGAACCCAAAATCTAGAAGCTTCTAATGTTAAAAAGGGGTTCGGATGGGTGTTACAGTATGATGAAAAACATGATTATTCACAAAATTGTAATAGATTTTTGCATTGGATAATAAAAGTATTGGATGGCTGCGGTTTGGTGGATGTAGCCCAGATTGGGTGAACCACATTAAATTCTCTGTGTTATAATTTATTCTATGTGTTTTAGTTTCTCTGTTTATTACTTAAATCTATATTTAATTGTTAGATATCTACCTTTCTAACCCTAACAAGTGGTATCAGAGTGGGTTGTGTTTCGATTATCATCTGTAGGAAGGTCTCACGGTTGAGTGGGAGTCTCACGATTGAGTGGGAGCAATGGAAGACGAGGGTAAGAAGGTTGAGAAGTTTAATGGGAAGAACTGTCAGTTATGGAAGATGCAGATGGAGGACTATCTCTATCAGAAGGATTTATGGTAGCCATTGGAAGGGAAAACTAAGAAACCCGCAGCAATGTCTGATGAGGACTAGGAGATTTTGGATAGAAAGGCTCTTGGTAGTATTCGTTTATGCCTAGCACTAACAATGGCATTCAATATTACAAAATCAAAGACAACTCAAGAGTTGATGGAAACCTTGGCGAAGTTATATGAAAAGCCTTCCACTTTAAATAAGGTATTTCTTATGAAGCGTTTATTTAATATGAAAATGGTAGAAGGTGGGTCAGTTATAGATCATTTAAATGAGTTTAATACGGTCACCAGTCAATTAACTTCTGTAAAAGTAAACTTTGATGAAGAAGTTAGGGCTCTTTTGATTTTGTATTCTTTTCCTAAAAGTTGGAATAGCTTGGTAATGGCTATTAGCAATTCTATTTTTGGTTCGAATACATTGAAATTTGATGATGTTGTTGATGTTCTTTTGAGCGAAGAATTCCATAGGAAAAGCTCAGGTGGAACATCCACATTAGGCAGTGTTTTGAATGCAGAAAGCAAGGGCAAAACAAAGGAGAGAGGAAATTTTTTTGGAAATCGTGGGAAGTCACGAGGAAAATCAAAGGACAAAAGGTCCCAATCTAGAGACAAGAGGGATTGTTGGTACTGTGGTAAGCCGAGTCATTTGAAGAAAGATTGTTGGTCTTAGAAAAATAAAGGAGGTAAAAAGGAAGGAAGTAAAGAGGCAAATGTGGTAAATAATAAATCTGATGAGGATGCTTTGATTCTTTCCCTTGATAATGCTGATGATTCTTGGGTGTTAGATTCAAGGGCTTCATTTCATGCTACCCCCCATAGAAGTTATTTTCTTGATTATGTTTAAGGGGATTTTAGGTTAGTTTATTTAGGAGATAACGAACCCAGTCAGATTGTTAGAAAATGAAGAATCAATATTAAGTTGCAGAATGGGAATCATTGGCTACTACGTGAGGTAAGGCATGTTCCAAAGTTAAGCAGAAATTTAATTTTAGCAGGGCAACTAGATGATGAAGGTTGTGTTGTTACATTTAGTGATAAAAATTAGAAAGTTACAAAGGGTGCCTTAGTGGTAGCAAAAGGTGTGAAAGTAGACACCTTATATCTTTGTACAGGTCATATTGTTCCTTCTACTTTAATTGTTATGGAAAAAGGTCAATGTTCAAGAACAGTTGCTACAATTCAGCAGGTAGAAGATCATACAGTTGTTGTGGACTCTAAATCAGCACTGTGGCATAATAGACTTGGGCATATGAGTGCAAAAGGTATGAAAGTACTTCATTGAAATAATGTTTTACCAGGTCTAAAATGTGTTAATATAGATTTCTGTGAAAGTTGAGTGTATAGAAAACAAAAGAGAGTAAGTTTTCTCAAGGATGGGAAGCAAAAGAAAGATGAGAAATTAGAGCTTGTGCATACAGATGTATGGGGACTAGCTCAGGTATCTTCTCTCGGTGGCTCTTTATATTATCTTACATTCATTGATGATGAAACTAGGAAGGTATGGATTTATTTTCTTAGGCAAAAATCTAATGTATTTAAAACTTTTAAAAAATGGAGAAGCTTGGTTGAGAATGAGACAGGTAAAAAGATAAAATATCTCAGATCTGATAATGGTGGTGAGTATTGCAGCAAAGAGTTTGAAGATTATTGTTCCTCTAATGGTATTCATAGACAAAAAATGGTTCCAAGGACTCCACAGGAAAATGGAGTGGTTGAGTGCATGAATAGAACAATAATGGAGCGTGCACGGACTATGAGATTGCATGCTGGATTGCCTTTAAAAATATGGGCAGAGACTATAAACACTATTGTTTATTTAATTAATAGAGGTCCCTCTAATCCTTTGGGTTGTGGTATTTCAGAGGAAGCATGGAAAGGTAAGAAGGTGAGTTATTCTTTTCTCAAAACCTTCGGTTGTGAAGCATTTGCACATATAGATTCTGAAAATAGAACCAAGCTTAATGCAAAATCAAAGAAATGTGTATTTGTTGGATATGGCATTAATGAATTTGGTTATAGGCTTTGAGATTTTGAAAATCAAAAAATTGTGAGAAGTATGGATGTCATATTCAATGAGAAAGTGTTGTACAAAGATCTGTTGTTGCAGCATGAGAAGAAAGAAAATGATTATGCAGTGTTGGATGATATTCAAAATAATGATATTTCAATGGTTCCTCATGTTGGGCAACAACAACAACAACAAATACCACAAACTCCTGTTAGATGATCTTCAAGGATAAGTAGACCTCTAGAAAGATTCTCTCCCTCTTTGTATACTATTTTGCTAACCGATGCTGGTGAACCAGAATATTATGATGAAGCTATGCAAGTGGATACCAAGGTTCAGTGGGAGCATGGAATGGAAGAAAAAATGGACTCCTTGCTAAAAAACCAGACTTAGGAATTATGCAAGTTGTCTGCAGGTAAAAAGGATTTACTAAACAAATGGGTTTATAGGCTGAAAGAGGAGGATGAAGGTAAGAAAATATTTAAATCTAGATTAGTTGTAAAGGGATTTGCACAAAAAAATGGTATTGATTTTGATGAGATTTTTTCTCTAGTTGTTAAAATGACTTCTATTCGTATTGTTTTAAGTATTGTGGCTACTGAAGATTTGCATTTAGAATAGCTTGATGTTAAAAAAACCTTTCTCCATGGTGATTTGGAAGAGGAAATATATATGGACTAGCCACAAGGATTTGAGGTCAATGGTAAGGAGAAACTAGTGTGCAGATTGAAGAAAAGTTTATATGGCTTGAAGCAAGCACCTCGGCAATGGTACTTGAAATTTGATAGTTTTATGGTTGAGCAAGGATACAACAGGTGTAATTCTGACCATTGTGTTTATTTTAAGAGGTTGGATAATGACAACTACATTATTTTGTGTTTATATGTTGATGACATGCTTGTAGTTGGGTCTAACATGGATCACATACATGAGCTAAAACTAAAGTTAGCAAAATATTTTGCTATGAAGGATTTGGGGGCAGCAAAACAAATCCTTAGTATGAAAATTTGTAGAGATAGGAAAAATAGAAAATTGCTTTTATCATAGATTAATTATGTTGAAAAGGTGTTGCAAAGATTTCATATGGAGAATGCAAAAGTTGCCAGCACACCTTTGCCCAGTCATGTTAAATTGACTAAGGATATGTGTCCAAAGACACAAGAGGAAGAAAAAATTTCTAAGGTACCATATGCTTCAACTATAGGCAATTTAATGTATGCCATGGTATGCACAAGACTGGATATTCCACATGTTGTAGGAGTTGTTAGCAGGTATTTGAGTCATCCTAGAGTTGAGCATTGGAATGCGGTAAAATAGATTCTCAAGTACTTGAGAGGTACATCCAATAATTGTTTATGTTTTGGGGGCTCTAATACTGATTTAAAAGGCTATGTTGACTCAAATTTGGCAAGGGATATAGATACCAGGTGGAGTACCACAGGTTATGTATTTATAGTTGGTGGGACAATAGTGAGTTGGATTTCTCGATTGTAGAAGGTGGTTGCTTTATCCACCACAAAGGTAGAGTATGTTGTTGCAATAGAGGTGGAAAAGAAGATGATATGGCTCTAACTTTTTATGGATGAGTTGGGAAAACAACAGGTTATAAATTACTTATCTACAAACAGCCAGAGTGTTATACATCTTGCAAAGAATTCTACCTTGCATTCTAAAACAAAACACATATAGTTGAGATATCATTTCATTCGGTCAGTGTTGGAGGATGGACAAGTCAAGCTGGACAAGATACATACAGATGTCAATCTAGTGGATATGTTTACGAAGGCGGTGACAAGGGAGAAGTTGAGCTCCTCTTCAGCTTCAATTGGCCTTCAAGGTTGAATTGAAGTATAACAAAGTAGCAGGGTTCTAGGTACTTATTTCTAGTTGAAGCTGCAGCAGCAGTACCAGGATCAGTCTCCAAGTGGGAGATTGTTGGTATGTGGGACTGATCATGCTATATTGTATAGCCCATGGTATACTATACACCCCAACACGTATCCTTTCCAGGGTCCAGGGCCAGGCCCTAGGTGGGGGTTCGAGGGCGGAAGCTCCCGAGAAAAAATTTTCTCCTACTTTTTTGCGTTGTCACAGAAAAATAGAAAAATCAACAAAAAAGCAAAAATCCAATTTTGTAGAACCCAAAATCTAGAAGCTTCTAAGCTTGTTAAAAATGGGTTTAGATGGGTGTTACAGTATGATGAAAAATGTGATTATTCGCAAGATTGTAATAGGTTTTTGCACTAGATAATAAAAGTATTGGATGGCTACGGTTTGGTGGATGTAGCCCAAATTGGGTGAACCACGTTAAATTCTCTATGTTATAATTTATTCTGTGTGTTTTAGTTTCTTTGTTTATTATTTAAATTTGTATTTAATTGTTAGATATCTGCCTTTCTAACCCTAACAGTACTCTGTGATATCATCCCCATGGATGCATGTCACATGTTGTTGGGGAGGTCATGGCAGTTCGATAGACGTGTTGTACATGATGGCCATGAAAATACTTATTCCTTGATGAAGGATGGAGCCCGCCATAATTTGAAACCCCTGAAGAAGGACGAAGAAAAGGTATGCAATAGTGCTAAAAAAAAATTTGTCGATGGAAGGAAATTTTTAGAAGGCATGAAGCATGAGTGTATTTGTTATGCATTGATTACTAGAGTGGATAAGGAAGATAGTGAGAAGGTTCCAGTAAAAGTTTTTGGACTATTGGATGAATTTCAGGAGATTATTTTTTATAACATACCTGAGGGTTTACCACCAATGAGGAAGATCAGTCATCAGATTGACTTGATTCCTAGAGCCAGTTTGTCAAATAAGGCAGCTCACAGAATGACTCCTGCAGAAAATGAGGAGTTGAACAGATAGGTTCAAGAGTTGTTGAGAAAGGGTTTGATTTGAGAGAGTCTAAGCCCATGTGCAATACCTATAGTACTAGCACCGAAGAAGAATGGGGAATGGAGGATGTGTACAGACTCTCGAGCCATAAATAAGATAACAATCAAGTATGAATTTCCCCTACCAAGGATGGATGACCTAATAGACTGTTTGAGTGGAGCACAGTACTTCATGAAGATTGATTTGAAAAGCGGATATCACCAGATCCTGATTCGAGAGGGTGATGAATGGAAGACTTCCTTCAAGACCAAGGAGGGCATGTATGAGTGGTTAGTCATGCCCTTTGGGCTAACCAATGCACCGAGCACATTCATGCAGCTCATGAATGAGGTATTGAAAGAGTTTCTAGGGATTTTGTTATAGTGTACTTAGATGATATTTTAATATTCAGTAAGTCCTTTGGTGAGCATTTGATGCATATTCGTAGAGTCTTTGAAAAGTTGAGAGAAGAGAAATTGTTGATTAATCTGAAGAAGTGTAGTTTTTTGAAGGAGTTAGTGTACTTGGGGTTTGTTGTCTCAATAGAAGGTCTCAAGATGGACCCAGAGAAGGTGAAGGCTATTCTGAAATGGCCTACCCCAAAGAGTGCTACTGAGGTGAGATCTTTCCATGGTTTGGCCAACTTTTACAGAAAGTTCATTAAAAACTTCAATAGTATTTGTGCACCCCTAACTGAAACAATGAGAGGGGATAGAAAAGAGTTCAAGTGGAGCACTGGAGCAGCAAAGATTTTTGATCTGTTGAAGCAGAAGGTGACAGAGCAACTAGTTTTAGCCCTCCCAGATTTCAATAAGTTGTTTCAGGTAGATTGTGATGCTAGTGGTTGTGCCATTGGAGCAGTGATGAGTCAAGAAGGTAAGCCTAGTGCCTATTTCAGTGAAAAGTTAAATGATGCAAAAAGAAAGTACTCTAAATATGATCAGGAATTTTATTCAATAGTTCAAGCATTAAAGAAATGGAGACATTATCTATTGCTGAAGAAATTTGTTTTGTATACTGATCATCAAGCATTACAATACCTGATTAGTCAGGGAAAATTAAATCAAAGACATATGAAATAGGTATAATTTTTTCAAAGTTATACCTTTGTTTTAAAACATAGGAGTGGTAAGTCGAATAGGGTTGCAAATGCCTTAAGTAGGAGACAAACATTGTTGATAGAGATGCATATTGAAGTGGTTGGGTTCAATGAACTCAAGACATTGTACCCTGAAGATCCTGATTTCACAGAGGCTTGGAAAGCTTGCAAGGAGCCTGTTACAGTTGACAGGATGAAGTGGCTGGATTTCATAATCCAGGATGGCATGTTGTTTAAGGGAAGCCAATTGTGTATTCTGAGGAGTTCCATGAGGGAGAACCTGATAAAGGAGAAGCACAGTGGAGGAATGGCAGGACATTTTGGTTAGGATAAGACCATTTTCATTATCAGTGAGCATTATTATTAGCCTCAGTTATCACAAGATGTGAAAAATTTTGTGCAGAGTTGCAGGGTATGTCAAATGGCTAAAGGAGTGAGCTAGAATACTGGGTTGTATCAGCCCTTACTTGTACCAGAGAGGTCATGGGAGGATATAAGTATGGACTTTGTTCTTGCTTTACCAAGGACACAAAGAGGGAATAATTCAGTATTTGTGGTAGTTGACAGGTTTTCAAAAATGGCACATTTCATCCCATGCCAGAAGACCCATAATGCAGTCCATATTGTTGACTTGTTCTTCAGAGAGGTGGTGATGCTACATGGTTTTCCAAAGAGTATAATCTCATATCGTGACACAAAATTTGTTGGGCACTTTTGGAGGACCTTGTGGAAGAAGTTGAAAAGTTGAAGTTCAGTTCTACACACCATCCACAAACTAATGGATAGACTGAGGTTGTGAATAGAAGTTTGGGTAACCTACTTAGATGCTTGGTAGGAGATAGACCCAAGGGATGGGACTTGATCTCACCCCAGGAAGAATTTTCTTACAACAATTCTATCAATATAAGCACTAGTAGATCACCATTCTAGATTGTGTGTGGAGGCAGTCCCAAGACCGTTCCAGAATTGAAAAAGGTGGACCAATAGAAGAAGACAAGTGTTGAAGCCGAAGAATTTGTAGAGAACATCAAGAATATACATGAGAAGGTAAGAGAACATATTAACAAGATGAATATGCAGTATAAGACTAAGGCGGATTAGAAGAGGAGGTATAAGGAGTTTCAAATTGGTGATGAAGTAATGGTCCACTTGAGAAAAGAAAGGTTTTCAGTGAGAACCTATAACAAATTGAAGATGAAGAAGTTCGGTCCTTGTAAAATTTTGAAGAGACATGATTCAGGGAATGCATATGAGGTAGAGTTGTCGGATGGAGTCAACATTTTCCTCGTGTTTAATATTTCAGATTTGACAGAGTATCATGAAGGTGGTGCAGAGGAAGTGCCAACAATGGAACAATGTGGCATTTCAACACCTACTTCAGAAAAGGAGGAGATTGAAGAAATCCTAGATAGCCGTGTTGGAAGGAGTACTAGAAACAGGAAGTATGAAGAATATCTGGTGAAGTGGAGAGGAAGGCATGTGGAAGATTCATCTTGGCTGTCTAAGGTAGAGGTTGATCTTTTGGGTTTTCCTCAACCATCTGAGACGTGACGGGGTCACTTATCAAATTACCCTGGGTGTCTGATGTAGAAGCATCTAGTGGTGTGAGGGCAATCCTACATCAACCAAAAAAAAGAAAGATTTTAATTTTCAATTGGTTGTTTCTTAGTTGTTTTTGCATTTTTGGATACCCATTTAGCTATTAAAATATTTGAAGCCAAATTTGAGTCCCTTAGAGGCCCCGAATGGTCCCGAAAATTTGCAAAAATCCCAAAGCATTGGGCCAAATCATCTTTTCGAGAGCTTTCTAAAAAGGTATTATCATTGAAAATCTAATGGTCGGATTAAAAGTTATGGCTTCCGGAAGTTGGTGCATTTTTAGAAATGTGCTAATTTTCAAATGTGAATTCAAATGTGAATTTCAATTTGTAATTTGGGTGCCAAACTGCCAAAACTCAAATTTGAATGTTGTTTTGGCTCCAAATTGGAAAGGAGCTCTATTTATGGGCGAGATTTTTGATTTTTTGTAGCTTTTTGGGGAAAAGAGTTTGCATGCTACGAAAGGGGATTTTCTATAGTTTCTGTAATTTTTCTGTAATTTATGTAACTTGTATGTATTACAGAGCTTGAGGATTTGGGATCCTCTGCATGTAAGATTTCCATTATTGAATAATAATAAAGTTTTCTACTTGTGCGCATTATTTTTGTGTCTCGAGTTTACTCCCTCATCAATGAACTTCCATTTGAGATTGTAAGGAGAGGAGGAACATAGCCATATATTTCCATAATTATTGGTGTTTTTAACTGTACACATCCTTACCATTACCACACTTCCCCTTTATCATAGCCCATTTCCTAACTTATAATTTATCTCTTTATGATAAGATTATAAAATATGTACCCTTTAGTTGCATTATACTATCCTATAAAGATAAAAAGTTGAGATTTTACATCTAACTTCTTTTGCATCTATATTTGAATATGTACATATGTTAGACAACCAAAGACATGGATATGAGCTAAAATAGGATCCTAACCAAGTGGGTGACCCCCTTAGGTCTTATAGAGCTTTAAGTGTGGAGGATGATAGTTTAATATCTATCTCTTGTTTGTTGGCCAACTTCCTGAGGGCTTTAATCATAATATTTGGCTAGTCTTTAGAAGTCTTCAGGAAATTAGTTGGAGTATTTAAATAGTCTGCTAGGGATAGACTATTTAAATTTACATATCTTATGAGTCCTTTGAGTCCAGTAGCTAATTATGGGTAGAGTTAAAGAAATACTGACATAAGGGTTATTTTCTATCATATATTTTGAAATTGGTTTTGGGTATTTGTCAGTATTTGTTCAACTTCTTTTAGTATTTGTAAGGTATTTTTCCAATTCTTCGTTACAACTAAAAATTTATAAACTGATGAAGTGCATTTGCAAATATGGATGGAAGAATTTCATTATTCAATAATTATCCTTGAAATAAGTTGGCTAGAGGTCTCTCGAGTTTGAAGAAAAAATGGAAGGCTAAGGATACAAATAAGTCTTCCACTCCCATTATTGATTCCTTTTCAATATAAAATATGGAAATAAGTGATAATACTACCCCTATTAGAGATAGTAGTGCAAAGACCCCTTTGTTTAATGCTTAATATTTGAGAGATGAAAGGATGTGGATGGGTCCATAGAATGATGAGATGTTAAATAAATTGAGAAGGAAAGAGAACAAATCCAAAGGGAATATGATCTTAAGGAAAATTTATCTTTCTAGACTAACCCTCACAATACTAGTTTCTCTAAGAATATGTAGCATCGTAAATTGTCACCCTTAACAATTTCACACTATATTTTGATCCCCCCTAAGTGTGTGGATCTAATTGTACAACTAGTGTGGACTAAATTATGCATTCCATGGCCCATTTGGATATTTATCAAGAAAACCCATGTGGAAAAACAAAGCAAGCACTTAATATTTTTCTCTTGACACTTTACACTTTACAAAATAAGAGTAGGACTAAGTCACCCTAGGTGACTTATTCACCCTATTCTACCTCTAAAATTGAATATTTCAGAGTGGGAATTTTATTATTTTAATTTCAATTGTCCAATGTAAACTATTGGGATTTAATTTTTGTTAAATTAGAATAATTACATATAAATACCTAGTCATTTCGCCATTTGAAAACTAAGTAGAAATTATTGGAGAAATTATGCTCAAGAGCATTATCAAGCAAGTCAAGAGCAACATTTTAGAGATTTATTGCAGCAATTCAATATCAAAGCATCATGTCAAAGTGTATGTGAGTTTTTTCATATGGAAGAGTGCAGAAATATGGGGGGCCAAAAAGTGGCCAACCATCTTCATTTTTTTAAAAAAATCATAACGTGCTCGCGCTATAACACGAGCGTGTTATAGCCTCTATAAAAAAAGAAACTTTTAATTCATTCTTAGTTCTATATTTTTCTGCTAACCTGTGGCTTGTAAACCCTCAAGAGCACGCTTGCATTATTGGAGAGCTATTTCTTCACCAAATTGTTATTGAATCTATGCTAAAATGTCACCACGATATCAAGGAGGTCAAAGGAGTAAGTTTTGTTTTTTTGTGTGAATTTGTTTCTAAATAGGTAGATTTTCAATGTTTTTTTATGTAAATTTATTTGATTTACAATAATTGAAATGCACCTCCTTCTCCTCAAAATCCTCCTTTACCTCAACCCGAAATACCTATTGAAGAACAACCCCAACAAACACCTCCAAAAATTTGTCAATATGCTCTAGGAATTTAAGAAAATTTAATGGGGCAAATTGAAAACAACAAAAGAAAAATTGAGGATATAATTGCAAGGTTGAAAGATCCTATAAGCTCAACCTTGCATAGAACCACACTTGCTCAATCACTTGAATCAATTTCATCAAATGTAGATTCAATTAGAAAGCAAATGACTAGTTGGTCAGATAAGAGAAGAGAGTATAGACAATTGTATATTGATAAATTATCCTATAAACAAGTGAAAGATGAAAAAATTACAAAATTTGACTTGTGTTCCCTATTCGCAAACCCTAAAACAAATCAAGTTTACACCCTTCAAGAAAGAGGTTCCCTATCCATTGGTGCAACCACTAAGGGGTAAAGAACCATTTTTTGCAAAGGTGATGGATGGTTTTTGACCATCTTCTGAATGCAACAAAAATGATGTTCCACAATGTTTTTTGAGGAAAATCTATTGTGAGTTTATCCTCAATAAAATCCCAAACTGTTTTGATATGCAAGACTTCTAGGGTAAAGTTGGAGGCTCCACATAGGATAGAGCAGGGGCACATCTTGACCCACAACAGCCAGCAAGACAAGCACTCCCTAGACTAGTATATGAGCATGTGGTTATCCCTTCCATTGTGAAAGAGAGTGTTGAGGTTGAGACACTACAATCAATTAGTTTCGTGACCCAGACCATCATACAACATGTCAATCATGTAGCACAAGGTGAGTAGGGCGAGTCTCTGAGTAGTAGAGTTCCACCTCATATTTTTCAAGCTTTTGGGACACTCTATGGTTATGACCCCATGCATAGTCAAGAAATAGGTGTGTAGGGTACATCTACAACTAATCAAATGGTGATGATAAATGCCCTCCTTAATGAGGCATTCAACCTTGATAGTCAGGTAAATGTTAGCAAGTTCATTGAATTTACTTTATTAAGTTTTGTTTTTGAAATGCAAGATTAACTAAATTATTTTAATGATTATAATGAAATTTTAAGGTCATAGTGTTCATTCAATTTTCAGTGGTCCTCCACCTCCTTTTTACATGACATATACTATCGAGGTATGTAACTAGTAAATAATTATAAATATTACATGTGAATAGCATTGCTATATGAATTGTATTTTTATATCCGATTTTGGATGTTGAATAGGTTAATCTTAGAGATTTGACAGCAACACCTCCAAGTGAAGGTGGACATCGAAGCTTCACTCAGGTAATAAAATAAAGAGTTTAACTAATGAATTGTAAAAACTAGATTCTTGTAGTTTATATTCATATCATTGATTACATTGCATTGCACATCTTTCAAACTCAAAGCATTACTTCACATCGCATAACTAATAACTAGATGTTGATAGATGACAAAATTTTAATTACAATATAGTTTTTTACAAAGTCAATAAAAGCAGTTATGCAAGTACTTCACATTGCATAACTAATAACTAGGAGCAACTGTTGATTGCATTTGCTTGTCATGGCATTCCATGAGACCATATTTATTTGAGGCATTTTTTCAAATAATTCACTGCCTTGTCTATGCTATGGATGCTTGGAAAAAATCTATCAAAGCATAATAGTAAGCTATAGCATAGACAAGGCAGTGAACTGTTTGAAAAAATGCCTCAAAGAAATGTGGTCTCATGGTAATTTTTTTGGTCGTTTTTCCAAATGTTCGACATATAGTTGTATGAGTCATAATTTCTAGTTTTGGATAGTTGTGTTCGACAAGGACTACAACTTGGATTTCTTATACTCTATTGAAGTCACGTTTTTTGTAACTTTTCAAAAGATTGTTGTAATTGTGAATTTCCTGAGAAATAAAATATGAAAGATCTTTGCCTGTGGTTTTTTCCTGGTGTAATTTTACTAGGTTTTTCACGTAAATACTATGTTAATATTGTGCTTATTGTTTTTCTCTATTTTTCTACACTATAAATTTTCTTACAGGTTTTTGCGCAGTTAAAGAAAAATTTGAAATGTTGTAGATCTGAAAACTATTTTCTGGATCATGGATGATTCTAGATGTAAGATAGTTGCAGCTCTACATGCATGCTTCGTGCATGGTGATTGGATTAAAATGTGGGTTGATAAATTTCTCTTGTGACCCTATCAAGTTGGTACATGTGTTTAGGTTTGTCTTTGGGTATTTTATGGTAATTTCCTTAGTTTATCCTTTAATTGTCAATCTAGGAGTCATAAACTTATGAAGGGTGTTGCGGCAATCTACCTAAGGGTTGAAACTAATGAACTAAGGGGGGATGGATGCATTTCAAAGCTAAATTAAAACACACTTTTTAATCTAAATTTCAAATCAAAGCAAACTTCTCAATCTACAAATGAATAAAATCCTATCTTTGATCACTATCTCCATTCTCAATCCAACACACACTCTTGAATCCTTATTTAGATTATTAAAACCAGAATTACATAGTAAACTTCTAATTAGATTTGATTCTGCTATTTCTGCTTCCTGGCAGAAATTGAGACAAGAGGAATGCTAGAAACTATGACAATAATCACAATAACAAGAATTATAATAGAAAGTGTGATAACATAATAAGAATAATTTTGAAATGATGTGTTATCAACAATGAATTCCAATCTCCACGAACCAAATCTTTAATCCTCAAATTATTAACAAATACATTAATGAGTAAAGAAACCAATCTTGGAAACTGTCCTACATTCATTCATGAAGGTACCCCTAATGGATTTAATACCATATCCACCGATTCGCAATTTGTTCAATTTGTCACACTGAATAGCGGTAACCTGGTCTTCGATAATGATGAGAACCCAGTTCCGACCTATCGACGCCGTTGGCATTGGCGATTAACCGCATCCGCCACTGCCGTCTGGCGACGATATCAATGAGGTTCATCGATTTCAGATCCACGCAATCGGTATCGTCTTCTGGCTACCAGACATTCACCACAAGTACGGCATCTCTGTACTGTATCCTTCCCATGGCATATAAGCGACTAAGATGTTTTTTCCCAAAGAAAGTTCTCCCCCTGCTGTAGCTGCACTGTCTGCTATAATTTGCCCCCTCTTTACATATTCCCCTTGGCGAACTCGGGGTTTTTGATGCACACAAGTGTCACTATTAGAACGTTGATATAGAATCAATCCTGTTTCTATATTCTCTCGAAGAACGGATGAAGTTATAGTTATATTTCCACCATCAATATACTTTATTTTTCCCCCTTGCTGCGCTATAGCTATACTTCCTGAATCTAGAGCTGCTTGACCCTCCAATCCAGTTCCAACAATACACTTCTCAGGTTGAAGAAGTGGAACTGCTTGACGCTGCATATTAGAACCCATTAAAGCACGATTCGCATCATTATGTTCGATAAAAGGAATAAGGCAAACTCCAACAGAAAAATATTGAGAAGGAAAAATACTTCTGAAATGAATTTGGTCCCATGCAAAAAATAAAAATTCTTGCTGAAATCGAGCGGGAGTAAATTGTTCCTCTGGAACTCCTTGATTTAATGCCAGATCACACACTGAAATCAAATCACACACATCAAATTACCACACTGAAACTACAAAAAGATCACCAATTGACGTGGGGAGTGGGCCCTGCCTCCTTGGTCGATTGATGATAGAATGCTAACACACTCTTTTAATTCATCTCAATCATATTTGCATATGATGAATCCAGAATGATTTTGTGAACAACAAGACAATATTGTATTATCATATATCTGAAGTCTTTAGGCTTATACATATTTATAATAAAACAAGCATTGATAGACCTCCATATGGTTTGTTTATGGCCTACGGCCAACAAACCATTTAAGTTCGATAAAACAACAAAACATATGAGTCTGATAAAACTAACAAGTGGTCGTTGGCCAGAAATATAAAATAGTCTTTACAAGTATTATCCTCAAAAATAAGTATGAACAAAAACAACTTGATCACTCCTCGTCTGTGTCCTCAACCATCTCAGCAACTTTTTGATTACTTCCTGCCATTTTAGCCATAGATTAGTTAGCATTTCAACTGACATTGGAACTTTCTTAATCATTTTACTTTCCTATTACATTTCATAAAATACCTATACTTCCTGTGACAAATAATGACAGGATGGTAGAAAAGGTGAAGGAAAAAGAAAAACAAAGGGTAAATTTAGTGGAACACTTGAACCCTCATCATTTCCCCCCCAACTTAAGATCTTGCATGTCCCAGTGCAAGGAAGGGAAAATTACAAACCAAGTTAACCTGGTTAATTTCTAAATGGTACTCAAAATCTCAAAGGACCACTATTGTCACAACTCTTCCATTTGTATCTCATGGTCACTAACAAGCATATACTCATCCTTGGAGGTTGTTACCTGTTCCAATTCTACTTTTAACTTTTGAATTTCATTCCCTTGGAATTGAGAGTTGGAACAAGCTTGATGAAGCTGATCCTGCAACTTTTTATTTTACTCTTGTAATTTCACAATTGAATTCTACAATTCTTTGACTTGTTTGAGGAGAATTTCATTTTCCTCAAACTCTTCTTCAGCTTCAACCTCTGTTTTAATATTTTTTTTCATCTTGGTGTCATCCCTTTTCTCTTCTTGGTCAAGGAATTTTCCCTCATTTCTCTATTCAACATACTCCACTATCATCAAGTTTTCTACACCAAACTATTCAACAAGGGAAAGGGGACTTTCAGACCTACCTTGTTTATCTACATTAGTAGCAATAGGGCTTATGGATACCATTTTTTCTTTTTCTCCATCTATATCCTCATTAG
Organism: Sequoia sempervirens; assembly: GCA_007258455.2. Taxonomy (NCBI): domain Eukaryota; kingdom Viridiplantae; phylum Streptophyta; class Pinopsida; order Cupressales; family Cupressaceae; genus Sequoia; species Sequoia sempervirens. The sequence goes on along the minus strand of VDFB02000015.1, from coordinate 159,679,365 downwards.
CTTGCTTGTTATCCAATTTTGTTTCCCCTGTAACACTCAATTTCTTAGACCCTATTTGTATAGTTGATGCATTAATTCCTACTCCCTCATCAACTTCATTAAATTGCTCCTCATTAAATTGATGTATTGGGGAAACATGATTATCATGCTTTTTTTTCTCTCTTGCATCTAGTTCTCCTTCTTCTACATTAATCTAGGAAAACTGGTCTTTACCAATCTGGTGCAGGATTTCTTCAATTTCCACATCAATTTCATTGTTCTAATGTAATGACTCTTTTTCAATTATGTGTTCTATTTCTATATTGGTCTCACCAACCTACCCTTCATCATTATAATGCAATGGAGAGGGACTTTGTGATGCAGATGGAATATGGTCTTGCTTAGCTAGGGGTTCTTTTGCAGGAGACTCACTAATAGAATCTTTAGAGTTTTGAGGAGACATGTTTGCTTTTTGCTTATTTTCCTTTTTCTTTCTTCTTGGTTCAGAGGCAGTTTTCCTTTTTTCCCTCCTATGTTCCCTACTTTATTTTCCTTTTATCTTCAAGACCTTAGAAAAAATCTCAACATCTAAATCTAGGTCATCATTCTTAGGACTTCCCATATGACTACCCACATTGGTAAAGTCTTCTAGTCAACCGATAGGACTAGTGGCAACCTGTTTAATTTTCTTGGTACAGGGAAACTCAAGACCAGATTATTTTGAACATCCTTCAGACAAGGTTTTTTTTCTCCTAACTGCTTTACCAAATGACCCTGATGCTTTAGAAGACTTACCATTGGAAGTTTCAATTTCTTTAATGTTCAAGGACTTCCTAGGTGATTTCCTAGTGGTTCATTTCTTTGAAGGGTTTTCACTAGATTCGTGATTTTCTTTAGGGCCTTCTTTAGGTGTGCTAGGAATTCTCTCTTCCTCATCAGAATCTTCAAAGAAAGATTTACCAGAAGATTATTTAGAGGCATCAGAGCTAGTATGATCATTTAGGTTAACAAATGTATCCCAGTCACCTGGGGGTGTGAGCTTCTTAAGAGCATCAATAACTAACAACTGAATCAAGCCATGATGAGCTAATGATTAATTTTCCCTTTTTGAACAGCTTTACTCATTTTATGTAGAGAGAAATGTAGGAAATAAGGTACATTTACAAGTTGATTCCACCTTAAATGGTTCAACAATCTAAAATGTTGAGCATATACATAAACATACCTTCCCTCACAGGTGACATACTGAATCACAAAGTTGACTACACCATTCCAAATACCTAGCAATGAACCCAATTTAGTTCCTTCTCCTTGCACTATCTCCACTTACTCGCCCCTCCTTAGAAATGTTGTGTGTATGGGATTTAAGTCTGTTACTTTCTTCGGGCCACTGGGAAAATAATTCTCACTAGTTAATGGAAAGTCTGTGATGTCAGACACTATTGCAGTGGTGATAGGAAATTCCAAAAGAAACCTTTTTCCCATTAAAACTCAAAGAAAATTCTTGGGAAAGCCTTTTATCAAAACCTCTCAACTTCTTGAAAAAAACATCCCACTTTGCCTCTTTGAATATTGCACAAATTTCCTTGTTTTCATGAACCCGTAGTTCTTCCAATGAGGTGGGTTCATAACAAGGCCTCTATCCTTCACCATGGTAAATCTTTTCCAGAAAGTGTGACAATAGTTTAATAGGGTGTAACAAAGGATGATTTTAAAAATAATAACAAGAATTTCTCAAAAAATAAGAGTGGTTTATCAAAACAAGGAAAAATAATTTCAAACTTAGTAATCATGATAGGCAGAGATGGATTTACGGTGAAAGATTTGGGCAAGTATGGTGAATCCAATTGAAATTAAGTTGCTATAATGAAGGAGAGTGGCAGATGTCGAGGAAGTGATGGGAAAGATAAAATAATAATGAGATTATCTTACCCCTCCAGCTTAGTGATGGACCATCCATGGGGCATGTCATCATTGGCCACAAGAAATAAATGCATTTAATAAATGTAAAAGAAAAATAAAACTTTCAAAAAGTACGAATACCAATATGAAGTGCAAGTCTTGTCATGGAGTATAGAGCTGAAATGGAAATCGTGAACCATTGTAATAAATCCACGTCATCATGAGAAAAGACAAGCAGAGCAGTGGACATGTGAGAAAAGGACGCATGACCAAAAATAGTGAAAAATGTTGATGGGATGGAAGAGTCGTATTGTTGACAAGGGTGGAGACGTGGAAAGGACAATAGAGCACTGAAGTGGAAACAAGGTTGGCAACGATGATCAATGGAAATGACTAAGGATAAAAACAAAGAGGAAGTTCCTATCTGAAGAATGCTAGTAATGACAAGAGTTGGTGCCAACCATGAAAGTGACGATGGGAGATAGATGGTCCTACCTGAAGAAGAACAAGAACAAATGTCAATCAAACTAGAGTGGAAATGATCAAGAAGGAAGCAAAAAATAATGGCATTCCTATTGCACCATAGAATAGGCAGCAATAGGAATGATGACCTCCACCAAGGTTCCTAGCATAAAGGTGACATGAAACTATTTTTTCTTCTTTTCTCTTTTTTTTTAGTATTTTAATCTCAATGATAGACCGTGAGTAACTTGGTTTTCACCCTATCACCGCCTAGAAGCATCAAGAAACTAGTTTTTACCCCTAAGATTATTTAGCAATTAACGCTCGCCGGAAATTGGTTTTCAAGTGTTAACTGGCCACCAATGCCCTAAGGTTTTCATTGTTGGATCTTTTATTACCATTTTTTTTTTATTTTTTTGATAGATATCATTACTTAGAATAAGTGAGAGGAACAAGAGTCAATTCCTCCATCATAGTACAAGAAATTTGTTTTCCTTCAAAAGGGGTTGTTTGTAAAGCTTCAAATGATGCCCATTAACAAGAAGATTCATGCATTTAGAATCCATAGTACACATTCTAACACCATTGTCGTACACAATCTAAATTTCATAAGGATTGAGCCAGTGAGTATGGAACTTCCCTTTAAATTCTTAGAATTAGGAGTCATCACCCAATCCCTGGGTTGGAATGTTCATGACTGAATAAAGCATTCATACCACTACACTCTTTACTTATGCACCACTTATGCATGAAAAAGGGCCTCCTAAGACATTTAATGTAAAGAATGGATTTGAGCAAGTCTCTCTTTCTATTATTCACTAAGACTCATCCCAAGCTAGAGAGCGATGCAAAGAATCTTCAATTTGAATTCAATTGGCAAGAAAACCTTCTTGCCATAGACAACCTCATATGGTGTCAGTCTCATGATCATCTTCCAAGTTGTGTGATAGGCACAAACTGCTTCATGAAGTCATTCTCCCAGTTGTTCTTGTGCAATGCTATGTCTTCATGAGAATATTCTCCAATTATCAGTTGGTTACTTCCACTTTCCCATTAGCTTACAGATGGTATGGAGAGGACTTCCACTGCTTGATTTCATATTCTCGTACCAATGAAGAAATCTAGTTAGAGGTGAATTGTGCCCCTTGGTCCATGACAATTTTTTGAGGCACACCATACCTAGTAAAAATCTTTGAATACAAGAAGTTAGCAACCTTAGTATCCCTAGCATGCTTTAAGGCTACTACCTCTACCGATTTAGTGACATAATCTATACAAACCAAAATGTATTCTTTATTTTGAGGAGGATTAATGGTCCCTACAATATCTAACCCCCATTTTTCAAATGGCTCTATGGATAACTGGGGGTGTAGAGGTATTTCATCAGAGCGGGTAGGTCGACCCATACATTGACATTTATCACAATGTTGAACATATAGCTTACAATCATTATAGAGTGTAGACCAATAGTAGTCGACGGTTAAGATCTTATGGGCAGTCCTCTAAGCAGCAAAATATCCTCCGCAAGGTTCTATGTGGCATGCATTAATTATGTCAAATACATCATCTTCAGGAACACATCAACGCATGATGTTGTCATGGCCATGTCAGAAGAGCAATCCATTGATCCACGTATAATCACAATTGAGTCCAACCAACTTTTGACATTCCCTCGGAGAGAAATGAGGTGGGAATATGCAAGTAACCACGTAATTTTCCATGTCAACACACCATAGACTTTTTGTTGATATAGAAAAGAGATGCTCATCTAGAAAAGTATCATCCACAAGAACTGGTTCATCATCACACTACAGTCTAGATAGAAAATTAGCCACTACATTCTCTCATCCTTTTTTGTCAAGAATGGTAATGTTAAATTATTGCAAGAGAAGCAACAACTGGATTACACATCCTATAACAACTAGTTTTTTCATCCAATAACTAATAGCAGAGTGATTTGTATGCACAAAAACTTTGTATCTAGTGATATAGTGGAAAAAATTATTTATTGCATAAACTACCTTTTCAATGATAGTATATTTACCTCAACACCAATAAAATTCTTACTGATATAGTAGATAGAGTAAAAGAGTGTCTTCCTTTTGTTTGAGTACGACTCCCATAGAATTATCTAATGTGTTGATATGTATATGGAATGACAGTTCCCAATTGGGTCCTTGCAACACAGGTGTAATTATAAGTTTAACTTTTATTTCCTCGAAGGCTTGCTGGCATTCGGGTGTCCATTAGAAATCTGCATCTTTTCCTAGCAACACAAAGAGGGGTGAGAGGAAATCTTGCTAAAATTTTGAATAAACCTCCTATAATAACCAACATGTCCTAGGAAACTACGCACATCCTTTGGAGAGGTGGGAACAAACAATTCTTGAATTATTTTTTACCTTTTTAGGATCCACTTCAATTCCTTTTGTAGAGATATAATGGCCTAAAATAATTCCTTTAGTCATTAAAATATGACATTTTTATGACTTAAAGAAGGGTTGGTATCAATACATTGTTTAAGCACTTATTCAAGATTTTCCTTAGCTTCACATTATGTGTCACCATAAATAGTAAAGTCATCCATTTACACTTCTACATAATCATGAATTAAAACAGAAAAAATACTTAGAACAACTCGCTGTAAAGTAGTGGGTGCATTAAACAATCTAAAAGGTAAGACATTATAGGAAAATGTTCCCCATGGGCAGGTAAAAGCAGTTTCATCTTGGTCTTCCAAGGCAATATGGATTTGGTTATATCCACTAAATCCATCGAGAAAGGAAAAGAACTTTCTAGCTAGGGTGTTTAGAACTTGGTCAATGAAAGGAAGTGGGAAATGGTCTTTCTTAGTGGCCTTGTTAAGGGCCCTATAATCATCACATATTCACCATTTTCCATTCTTTTTAGGAACTACTACAAGTGGGAACACCCATTGGCTATCTGATATCAGATAAATAAATCCTACATTAAGCAACTTCTGAAGTTCATCCTTAACAATTTCCGGTAAGACTGGGTTTAACCTTCTATGGGGTTGTCGCACAGGTCTACTTCTTTCTTCTATATAGATATGGTGTGTATAGGTAATGGGATGAATACCTTTCATGTCTTGGTAAACCCAAGAAAAGGCTTCTTTGTGTGTACGCAACATCTCAATCAGTTCTTTTAATTGGGAGGCATTCAAATTGGGATTGATGTTAAGCATTTTACCAGGAAAGATTTCAGTAACTTGGGACTGTATAGGGGTATCTATAGCAAGTATTTGTGAATTAGATGAAGATGGATAAAAATTTCTAGATATCAAAAATGTATTGTATATATGAGTATGTGGCAATAATTAATGTAAAGTAATAAAATACTAAATAGACTGAGATACTAACTAATGGAAAGTTTCCAAACAGGAAATTATCACTTATACCCATAGGAAAAATCATTGTCTCTAAAATATATCAACCAAATAATAATTTTGCAATAAATGATTAATAATAATGTCTTCTAAAATATCTTCAAATTCCCTACTTTGATCTATTGTCAAAATAGGTAAAGACTCCTCTAAGTTGTTATCGATCCATAAGGGATCCTCCATTTCCAACAATGGTTGTATTGGAGGGTACAACATTAATTTCTTGATTTGCTCCCCATTTGAAATCACCATATTTCTAGACTTGTAATTAATGAAAGCATTAGCAACAGCTAACCAAGGTCTTCCTAGAATTAAGGGGTATCCCGCTAGCTTAATTTTTGGTTGCAAAATCATGAAATATGTTGGATACTCCCAAGACTCAATCGTAATAATGATATCTTCAATCATACCTTCTAGTTTTATGAGGGAGCGATTATCCATTTGCAAGTCCATTGGAGTAGTTCTAAGCCCTTGAAGGGCCAACCTCTCCTTAGTCTCATTAGTCATTACATTTATAGTTGCTCTTAGATCCACAAGTATATTTGGAATGATTGCATCACCAATACATACCTTAATCATTGAACTTTTTAGATCTACATACTTAGGACCAAATATTCTTCCCAACATCAAGTCTGTGAATTTTCCAATGACTTGGACTATCTTGGGGTCTTGCTTATTCTATTATCTCCTCCCATAGAGTTCTTTGACTACTTTAGTGTACATTGAAACATCTTGAATATCCTGTAACAAAGGAATTTCAATGTTAACGTTACGTAATTCATTCATAAAATCAAAATCAGATTGATATGTTTCATGTTGTGTTGGTCGCTCTTGCAACCAATCTGGGAATGGGGGCTTTGGTTGCTCTTCCTTTGGCTCAATTGGAGAATCTTCAACTTTTGTGATGCTTGGACCTTGAAGGTTCTTCCCTGACCTTAGGTGTACACCATCAATCTATAATGCATTGATAAGGTAAGTTAGAAATACTGCCACTTCATTATTATAGACCAGTTGCACCACCTTATTATTTGGATTTGGTGATGGTTGTGCAAGCATTGGTGTGGCTTTTGGGGGTTGAGTTGAGCTAGATGGTTGATTATATGATGGGACAAGTGGCAAGTGTTGTTGGGATTATTGATATGGATTTATTGTTGGAGGTGGTAGATACAAAGGGAACGACTGATATTTTGGATAAGGTGGTGGTGGTGCTCGCCATGCTTGCAATGATTGTGGAGCAGGCAGGGATTGTTGTGACCACTAGGGATAGTGTGGAGGTTGTTTCCAATCTCCATACCATCCAGGTTGGTTTGGGAAAGAATTTTGTTGAAAAGGATTTTGGGGTGCAACTTGATAATTGGTTGGGGGCATTGCTCTTGGTTGCTAAGGTCTTCAATGGGCCATGAAGTAAATAGGTTCATTTGTGTACTCTACCTCGGTCATCCCTACAGGAAGAGGTTTTAAAGTAGTGTCCCGACTTGCTTCCTCTAAATAAGATAACTTTGTTCTATTATATGTACACTCTTCACCACTATGCCTCTTTTGACAAACAAGACAAAAGACAACTAAGGCTTTTTCAGCCTCCTCCTGCTTCCTTCATGTATACAAAGTGTCTATCTATTTACCCAAATGATTTAATAAATCAGTCTTGAGGTCTTCAAGTAGATTACCTATCTCACACTTTGTTATACCTATTGTATTTCCTGAGGAAGAGAACTTACATAATTCCTCTCCAAATGTTGAGACCTCGAGTAATTCCTACAAATATCACAAATATCATCAAATCTCAATTTAGAGACATTACCTTTACCTATTAAATTTAAGGCGTCCATTGTATCATCCCTTATTCCCCTAACAAACAAAATTTTAATGGTATCAAGAGTTATTCCTGGTTTTTGTGATCATTGAAAGCTGAACATGAAGTGTTCGAGGTAATATTCTATGGACTTATCTTATTTTTGTGTCATATAGAAGATCTCATCCCAAACCTCTTTTGTTTTGCAATACTCTTGGTATTTGGTCAAAAATAATTCCTTCATGACTTCCCATGTTCTGATATTCCTGAGGTTCAAGAACCAACATGGTGTTGCATCCTTTAATGTGGTTGGGAACAATTTTAGCTTTTGTGTGTTGCTTTGGTAATCATAGTTGTGGCACAACACATCAAAATCAAATAAGAACATATTAGGATCCTCAATAGAAAGACCACAAAAAATAGGAAAAGTAGAATGAGGAATGTTTTTCATAAGGGCATCTCCTTCAAGATGTACAATTGGAAACTCAAAAGTGATCGGATTATTGTTGGCCAATGCTCTCTCATTGTTATTGTTGTTGTTATTGTTGAGATTAGCCATGACTTGAGATTCCCAAGGAGTGAAGAATGTTTTAAATGGATTTTGATTTCCTAAAGATAGACCAGCCCTAGACTCACAAGATTCTCGAAATAACTTGGTAACCCTTTTTTGTAATTCTTCAGAAGACTCTAGATGGATACTTGTTGCAGGAGCATCCAATGGTGTAAGGGCAATCTTGCATCACCCAAAAATAGTTAAATTTCAAGTTTCTTAGTTTTTAGATTTTTTTATATTTTTGGATACCCTTTTCATCATATTGAAGTTCCCAATTTACGGTTTTTATTTTCTATTCCTGGGTTGAAAGATATGGCAGTTTTAGTTTCCCAGATTTGCACCTGAAAATCTTCTAGGTTAGATTTGAGGCACTTAGATTTCCTGAATCGACCCTAAAACTTTCCAAAATCAGTGTAACAAATTTCAAGTGTGTTCTTGCTTCGAGACCTTTCCAACGGTTCAAACGGTTCACGAATCAGAGTCCCGGATCAAAAGTTATGGCCCTGGGAAGTTGGCGCACTTTCTAGAAGATACAATTGCAAATGTTCTTTTGAAATTTGAACTTCAAGTTGTAATTTTTTGGCGCCAAACCACCTAAACTCAAATTTGAATGTTGTTTTGGCTCCAAACAAAAGAGGAGCTCTATTTATGGGCGGGTTTCTAATTTTTCGGTAACTTTTTGGGGACAAACTCGCATATTGCGAAAGGGTGATTCTATAGCTTTCTGTAACTTGTATGTATTGTAGAACTTGGGGATTTGAGATCCTCTGCATGTAAGAAGCTCTATTTCTGAATAATAAAATTATTCTCTTGTTTGTGGGTTATTTTTCTAAGTCTCGGGCTGCGTCCTCATCAAGTGGTATCAGAGCGAGGTTTTCTTGAGCGTGTGGACAGATCGCCGATCGTGAGGCAGTTCGCACCAGGACCGTGGTTGTGGGTCGAGGTCAAGAAAGATGCCTCCAAGAGTGATTCCTGGTGCGAGGTGGTCGAGGTGGCAGAAATGCTGGTGGAAGAGATGCATTGGTAGCCCTCCAGAGACAAATTGATGCGCTACAAGAGTAGTTGAGAAGAGGGTTAAACCCGAGGGAGGAAAGTGAGGATGAAGGAGAGGAAGAAGGTTCAAATGTAGAAGAGGAAGAAGAAGCAATTGATCAAGACCAAATGCGCTAATAAGGGCCATTTCAAAGATCGGAAAATACCTAGAGCAGAAGTCCCCAGTTATTCCAAGTCTAAACCCGGAAGAGTTGATCGACTGGATCAATGAGCTAGAAGAATATTTTGAGTATGAGGAAATGGAGGACCCGTGAGTTAAGTTTGCAAAATGAAGAAGGGCCATGCCAATATTTGGTGGAAAGAGGTCCAGTTGGAAAGAAATCGAAGAGGAAAAGGAAATATCACCACATGGGATCGCATGGTAGAGAAATTGAAGAAGCAGTTCATACCAGTGGACTACGAGTTAAATTTGTTGAAGAAATTGCAAGGGTTGAAGCAAGGAAGCAGATCGTGGAAAGAATATAATCAAGATTTTACAAGATAATCATCGAATGGGCCACACAGAGGCCAATAAGGAGAAGGTAGCCCGATATCTTAATGGGTTACGACCGAGCATTCAGGAGGAGTTAAGCCTAGTCAATGACCACCATTGAGGATGTGTATCAGCTTTCTCTGAAGGTGGAAGAGAAGCTAAACAAAAGATTTGATTTCAAGCAAAAAGGACGAGGAGGTCAAAGTGGAAGGGGCAGTGGAAGACCTTCAGGAAGTCGAAATGATGATGAAAAGAAAAGTAAAGATGTGGGTACCAGCCGAAGCCAAAGGAATGACAACTTTATCACCCTCGTGATCAAAATAGTGGTGATCAAAGAGGTAGAGGACGAGGGAGATATGGACAAGGATTTAGAAGAGGTGGTTTCAAAGGAACATGTTTCAATGTGGTGAAGAAGGGCATCGAGCCTATGAATGTCCACAACACCAAGGAAGGATAGACAAAAGGCCAGAAGGTCGTAGAAGGGTTGCGCATGTAGATGAGGAGGCCCAATCTGAACATTCAGATAATGCTAAAAGGGGAGAAGCCCTAGTGATTAGGAGAGCCCTAGTGACTGAGGAAAAGGAAACAAAATAGAGGAAGAATCTGTTTCACACAAGATGCAAGTGTGAAGGAAAATGTTGTGATGTCATTATTGATGGTGGGAGCATTGATAATCTGGTGTCAGAGGAGATGGTCACAAAGTTGAAGCTGAAGAGGGAAAGGCACCCGCATCCATATCAGATTGCTTGGTTGCAGAAAGACCACAAAGTTTTGGTCAATGAGCAGTGCCTAGTAAAGTTTGAGATCGAGAGCTACCATGATGAGGTACTCTATGATATCATTCCCATGGATGCATGTCAAATATTGTTGGGGAGGCTGTGGCAGTTCGATAGGCGAGCTATACATGATGGCCATGCAAACACTTATTCCTTGACAAAGGATGGGGTTCATCACAAGTTGAAACCCCTAAAAGAGACCAAAGAAAATGTATGCAGTAGTGCTAGAATTTGTTATGTCAATAGAAGAAAAATTTTAGAAGGTATGAAGCATGAGCGTGTGTGTTATGCATTGATTCCTAGAGTGAGTAAGGAGGATAGTGAGAAGGTTCCAGAAGAAGTTTCTGGGATGTTGGATGAGTTTCGATATTGTTTTGATAATTTCTCCGAGGGTTTACCACTAATAAGAAGATCAATCGATTGACTTGATTCCCCAGTTAAAATAAGGCAGCTCATAGAATGACTCAAAGAAAATGAAGAGTTGATCAAATAAGTTCAAGAGTTGTTGAGAAAGGGTTTGATATGGAGAATTTGAGTCCATGTGCAGTACTGCAATTTCTAGCACCAAAGAAGGATGGGAGTGGAGGATGTACAGATTCTCGAGCCATAAACAAGATAACAATCAAGTAAGATTTCCCCTGCCAAGGATGGATGACCTGATGGACTGTTTGAGTGGAGCTCGGACTTCACAAAGATTGATCTAAAGAGTGGATATCACCAGATCCGATTCGAGAGGGAGATGAATGGAAGACTACCTTCAAGACCAAAGAGGGCCTGTACGAGTGGTTAGTCATGCCTTTTGGGCTAACCAATGCACCGAGCACATTCATGCGGCTCATGAACGAGGTACTAAAAGAATTTCTAGGAAGTTTTGTTATTGTGTATTTAGATGATATTTTGATTTTCATTAAGACGTTGGATGAGCATCTGATGCATATTTAGAGAGCCTTTGAGAAGTTAAGAGAAGAGAAACTGTTGATTAATCTGAAGAAGTGCAGTTTTGTGAAGAGGGAGTTAGTGTACTTGGGGTTTGTTGTCTCAGCAGAAGGTCTCAAGATGGACCCAGAGAAGGTGAAGGCTATTCTGGAATGGCCTACCCCAAGAACTGCTACCGAGGTGAGATCTTTCCATAGTTTGGCTAGTTTTTATAGAAATTTCATTAGAAACTTCAGTAGTATTTGTGGACCCCTGACTGAAACAATGAGAGGGGATAGAAAAGAATTCAAGTGGAGCAGTGGAGCAGCAAAAAGTTTTGAACTGTTGAAGCAGAAGGTGATAGAGCAACCTGTTCTAGCCCTCCCATATTTCAACAAGGTGTTTCAGGTGGATTGTGATGCCAGTGGTTGTGCCATTGGAGCAGTGTTGAGCCAAGAAGGTAAGCCCATTGCCTATTTCAGTGAAAAGTTAAATGATTCCAAGAGAAAGTATTCTGTATATGATCAAGAATTTTATGCAATAGTTCAAGCATTAAAGAAATGGAGACATTATTTGTTGCGAAGGAATTTGTTCTATATACTAATCATCAGGCCTTGCAGTACCTAAATAGTCAGGGAAAATTAAATCAGAGGCATATGAAATGGGTAGAGTTTTTGCAGAGTTATACCTTTGTTTTGAAACATAGGAGTGGGAAGTCAAAGATGCCTTAAGTAGGAGGCATACATTGATGACAAAGATGTAGATTGAAGTGGTTGGGTTCAATGAACTTAAGACACTGCTGTGAGAAGATCACGTTTCGGAGGCTTGGAAAGCTTACAAGGAACCTATTACAGTGGACAGGACAAGGTGGTTGGATTTCATAATCCAGGATGGCATGTTATTTAAGGGAAGTCAATTGTGTATCCTGAGGAGTTCCATGAGGGAGAACCCGATAAAGGAGAAGCATAGTGGAGGAATAAAGACATTTTGGTTGGGATAAGACCATTGCCATTATCGTGAGCATTATTATTGGCCTCGGTTGTCACAGGATGTGAAGAAGTTTGTACAAAGCTGCAGGGTACGTCGATGGCTAAAGGAGTGAGTAGAATACAGGCTTATATCAACCCTTACTGTACAGAGAGGCCATGGGAGGATATAAGTATGGACTTTGTTCTTGGTTTTCCAAGGACACAAGAGGGAATGATTCAGTCTTTGTGGTGGTTGATAGGTTTTTGAAGATGGCACATTTTTCCATGTCGAAGACCCATGATGCAGTCCACATTGCTGACTTGTTCTTCAAAGAGGTGGTGAGGCTACATGGTCTGCCAAAGAGTATTGTTTCAGATCGTGACACCAAATTTGTGGGGTACTTTTGGAGGACCTTGTGGAAGAAGCTGAAGACAAGTTGAAGTTTAGTTCTGCACACCATCCACAAATAGATGGGCGACAGAGGTTGTTAACAGGAGTTTGGGTAACCTACTGAGATGTTTGGTAGGAGATAAACCCAAGGGATGGGACTTGATCTTACCCTAGGCAGAATTTTCTTACAACAATTCTGTCAACAAAAGCACTGGTAGATCACCATTCCAGATTGTGTATGGAGGTAGCCCCAGAACAGCTCCAAAATTGAGGAAGATGAACCAATAGAAGAAAATAAGTGTTGAAGCTAAAGATTTTGCAAACACATCAAGGATATACATGAGAAGGTAAGAGAATATATTAACAAGATGAATATGTAGTATAAGGCTAAGGCATGATGAAGTGATGGTCCACTTGAGGAAAGAAAGGTTTCTAGTGGGAACATATAACAAATTGAAGATGAAGAAGTTCGGTCCCTATAAAATTTTGAAGAAGCATGATTTAGGGAATGCATATGAGGTAGAGTTGCCGGATGGATTCAACATTCCCCCTGTGTTCAACATTTCAGATTTGATAGAGTATCATGAAGGTGGCGCAGAAGAAGTACCAACAATGGAACAATGTGGTATTTCAGCACCTACTTCAGAAAAGGAGGAGATTGAAGAAATCCTAGATAGTCATGTGGGAAGGAGTACTAGGAATAGGTAGTATGAAGAATATCTGGTGAAATGGAAAGGAAGGCCTGTTGAAGATTCATCCTAGTTGCCTAAGGAAGAGGTCGACCATTTGGGTTTTCCTCCACCATCTGAGACGTGACAGGGTCACTTCTCAAATTACCCTGGGTGTCTGATGCAGGAGCATCCAGTGGTGTAAGGGCAATCTTGCATCACCCAAAAATAGTTAAATTTCAAGTTTCTCAGTTTTTAGATGTTTTTACATTTTTGGATACCCTTTTCATCATATTGAAGTTCCCAATTTATGGTTTTTATTTTCTATTCCTGGGTTGAAAGATATGGCAGTTTTAGTTTCCCAGATTTGCACCTGAAAATCTTCTAGGTTAGATTTGAGGCACTTAGAGTTCCCGAATCAGCCCTGAAACTTTCTGAAATTGGCATAGCAATTTTGAGTGCATTTTTGATTTTGAGACCTTTCCAACGGTTCAAACGGTTCGCAAATCGGAGTCCCGGATCAAAAGTTATGGCCCCGAGAAGTTGGCGCACTTTCTAGAAAATACAATTGCAAATGTTCTTTTGAAATTTGAACTTCAAGTTGTAATTTTTCAGCGCCAAACCGCCTCAACTCAAATTTGAATGTTGTTTTGGCTCCAAACAAAAGAGGAGCTCTATTTATGAGCAGGTTTCTAATTTTTGGGTAACTTTCTGGGGACAAACTCGCATATTGCGAAAGGGTGATTTTGTAGCTTTCTGTAACTTGCATGTATTGTAGAACTTGGGGATTTGAGATCCTCTACATGTAAGAAGCTCCATTTCTAAATAATAAAATTATTCTCTTGTTTTTGGGTTATTTTTCTAAGTCTCGGGCCGCGTCCTCATCAATACTGAAAGGGGTCTCAACAATGGTAGACTCAATAACACACTTCTCGATATCAGGTTCGGGTAACTCTTTCTCAGGTGATGTATGGACAACTAATGGTTGTAATTTTGTTTTCAATTTTTCTTGTTGTGAGTTTCCTCCCTTAATTAATGATTTTGATTTGTTTTCTATTTTTCTTATTTTTGTACTACTCCCCTTATCCTTTTTAACAAATCTCCCTCTACTATCCCTACTACGATTCATGCACCTATATGACTTACAACAAAGCAAACTAAGGATAGTTATCCAAACAAGGTCAACTATCACATAGACTTTCTCCTTTGTGCAATGGTCCTAACTTAGTTCACTAGGCTAGCATGCCTTTAACACCATTACCTGGCAACAACGCCAAAATGATTGGATTAAATTGTGGGTTGATAAATTTCTTTTATGACCCTATCAAGTTGGTACATGTGTTTAGGTTAGTCTTTGGCTACTTTATGGTAATTTCCTCAGTTTATCCTTTAATTTTCAATCCTGGAGTCGTAAACTTGTGAAGGGTATTGCAGAAATTTACCTAAGGGTTGAAACTAATGAACTAAGGGGGGTTGGATGCATTTCAAAGCTGAATTAAAACACACCTTTTCATCTAAATTTCAAATCAAAGCAAACTTCCCAATTTGTAAATGAATAAAATCCTATCTTTGATCACTATCTTCCTATTTCAATCCAACACACACTCTTGAATCCTTATTTAAATTATTAAAACCAGAATTACACAATAAAATTCTAATTAGATTCGATTATGTTGTTTCTACTTCCTCGTAGAAACTGAGATAGGAGGAATGCCAAAAATTGTGACAAGAATTATAGTAACAGGAATTGTAACAGAAAGTGTGATAACAGAATAATAAAGTATACTTCTAAAATTATGTGCTATCAATAGTGAATTACAATCTATACGAACCAAATCTTTAATCCTCAAGTTATTAAAAAATACATTAATGAGTAAAGAAACCAATCTTGAAAAACATAACTATGAATAATCAAATCTGCATACAAAAAACCGAATTAAATGTGACTGTAAATAATTAAACTTGTGTACAGAAAAGAAACAAACTTGAAATCAAATCACACACATAAAATTACCATAATGAAACTACAAAAAAATCACCAATTGATGTGAGGTCTGAGGAGTGAGCCCTGCCTCCTTGGCCGATTGATGATAGAAATTCCAAGGCGTTCTTTTAATTCAACTTAGTCATACATGCATATGATGAATCTAGAATGATTTTGAATAGCAAGACAATATTGTATTATCATATATCCAAAGTCTTTAGGCTTATACATATTTATACTAAAACAAGCACTGATAGGTCCATATGGTTTGTTTATGGCCTATGGCCAACAAACCATTTAAGTTCAATAAAACAAAAAAATATATGAGTTTGATAAAACTAACAAGTGGGCACTGGCCAGAAATATAAAACAATCTTAACAAGTATTATCCTCAAAAATAAGTATGAACAAAAACAACTTGATCACTCCTTGTCCTCATCCTCAACCATCTCAGCAGCTTTTTTATTACTTCTTGCCATGTTAGCAATAGATTATTTATCATTTCAACCAACATTGGCACTTTCTTAATCATTTTACTTTCCTACTACATTTCATCAAATACCTATACTTCATGTGACAAATAATGACAAGATGGTAGAAAAGGTGAAGGAAAAAGGAAAACAAAGGGTAAAATTATTGGAACACTTTAACCCCCATCACATGGTTTGAGGAGATTTTAGATCTTTTTTGTATGGAGATGTTGGTATGTGATTAGTCACTCAACATTTTTTGTGGTGAATTCTCAAAGGGTTCCTAGACTATGGTCTCAGTTGTCCACAAAAGCATCCTTCCAATCATACACTAGCATACACGAACATGCAACCAATATGCAATCACATGCAACTGCATGCAAGATAAAATATCCGCCATAAATCATGCAACAATAAAGCCAGGTATCCACTATGAGAAAATCTAATTTTTTGCCAATTTAGAACTCAACCACAACTCCTAGTCACTCTGAGTGACAACTAAGTTTTCACAAAGCAACTTTCCCTTCTAAGCTTTGGTCCACAAGTCAAACTAATGCTACATGGAATCATGGCACACTTTTTGTAATGTACCCTCTCTAGATAGTATTTTTTGAATCAAGGTTAGCCTATTATTGCGGTCCCCATAGGCTAACAAGATGTTCAAGGGGCTCCTATGGAGGGGATTAAGGGTCTTCAGCAAGCTTGCATTTCATTCCTACACATTTAGCTCAATTCCAATTGGTTCGTAGGACTTTTGAAGGTAGTTCAAGACTCATCATTCATACTTTCTATTTATAGCAAGTTATACCAAGTTCAGTGGTTTCACACCTATAGAGAGGATTTGTGTCGGAGGCACTCCTAGGGATTATTGTCAATTTTGGTCGAGAGTGAGCACTTTAATTAAATTACTAAAGTTGAATTACTTTAATAATGTCATATTATTAAAGTGACTTTGTAATTTAATGTTATAAAGTAACTTTTAATAAAGTACTTTATAATTTGGTGTTATAAGGGGATAAAGTAACTTTAATTTAAAAGTATATTTTAAGTAACTTTATGAATTTAATTTATCTTTCAAAAAAGAAAATTTTAATTTTAATGTGCAAATGGCCAAAAGTGGCATTGGATTTTGAGAAGGCATTGTTTCATATTTCATTTAAAAGTGAAATTCCAAGATTAGGGCGTAGGGTTTGGAGAAGGATAAAACCAAAGCAAAAGATCATTTTCATTATCTAGGTTATTATTTGCAAATGAAGAGATTTGAGTAGCAAGGTTTGCGGGCATGGAGTTTCAAGCTATTTTGAGGATGGAAACCCTCAAATAGGGCAGAGTCTACAGGTGTGAAATATCACCCAAGGTCTCTAGTTTGAATGGTTTCACATAGAGATCATCATTTGAGAATTCATAGATTAAGGAGATTCAATCAATATTTTTCAGTCTTTTATCAACAAATTAAAAATAAAATAATGGTTAAATAAGTAGTTGCACATTCTCTTACCCAGTAGGTGGAGATTATCTTCCTACACACTTTCTTGGTGAGAGAGGTCACCATTTGCAGGCTATACAAGGGTAGATTAATCATATAAGTAGGTCGTACAAATTGCAAACCACAATCAAGATTTCAAATAGCAGGAAGACATGCCTTTTGAGGCACAGGTGAGCTCATAATAGGTCGTACAACTAAGGAAAGGGCACGTGGGAACTCCAGTAACAAACTTCCCTTGTTTGGAGGTTAGGAATGATCTCATTTGAGGCGTCTAGGTCAATCAACATATCAACAACATTAGGAGTGGAGATGAGAAAAAATGTTGTTTGGTGCCTAGGGTTTGATTCAATAATTGTTGGTTTTAATGAATCAAAACTGTAGCATTTACAATCAACAAATGGGTATGTTTTGATTGTGTTTCAAATCAATCAATATTACTGGATTCTCTTTCATGTATACAATTTCCTTTATGTTATTGTATTTTTGCAATTTCTTTCAATTTTTGGTAACATTTCCAATAAAAACCCAAAAAAATTAGAATACATTCAAACACAAAAAAAAAAATCAAAGTTGAAACCCCAGGGGAACATCTTAGGGGTATCAAAGCTTAAATCTCCTACCATATTTTATGGTTTATTCATGAGTGAACTAGAATAGGTATATATTAAGGATTCACAATCATGGAAACCTCTGCAACTACCGAAGGGATAAACTTTACAGGTGTTTTGGGTATTAACAGTTCTCAATAATTGCCCAAGCATTTATCTAGTGATAGTGAGAGTATTGTAGGTGTAATGTCAAATAGAGAAAAGAGACATGTTGTATCCCTTATCCCCAGTGCTAGAACTAAGCAAAATCTCAACACTATGTTGGTCATGATGGTAAATCTCTTTCATAAAATGGACTAGAACATTATCCCTGGTTAGACAATACATCCTCAGGAGATTGGTTGCTCCCATGCACAACTGAAGGATGGGTAAAGGAATCCACTCTTCCCCACATCTAATACCTTACAACCTAGTTTCATACGTAGGACTAAGGCACATGTTCGCCCAGAGCAGCCTTCGAA
The DNA here is from genome assembly GCA_007258455.2 of Sequoia sempervirens. Lineage (NCBI taxonomy): Eukaryota > Viridiplantae > Streptophyta > Pinopsida > Cupressales > Cupressaceae > Sequoia > Sequoia sempervirens. Next base: position 159,661,022 of record VDFB02000015.1, on the reverse strand, counting down.
ATAACCGGTGTCCATGGTTGATGAGGTAAAATCTAACCATGCAGACTACATTTTACTTCCTCCTAATAATAGGAATTTATTGACCTTGGATCAATTCCTAAACCAAAATAAATAGAGAGTGGTACCAATTGGTATGTTAGAGACCATACCACCATAGGGAAATAGAGATTTCCAACAGGCAGTGGGCAAGCTTTCTTTGGAGCATTTCAATGGAAAAAATAATGCACATCATGTGCCTAGGTTCGAAACTTATACAATTTCCTTCCTCTCCTTGAGGCCCATGCCTAAGGAAGAGGTAATCAAGTTTTCCATTTTGCATTTAGATGGCCTAGCTCATGAGTGGTGGTACCATGGGTTTGTAACATTAGGACATAGGTAAATCACCACTTACAATGAGTTCACTAATAAAATAATTGAACACTTTGATAGGAGAGACCCAAAGATTTTCTTTTGTGAGCTTGTATAGCTCAAACAGGTTGGGTCATTGGAATCTTACATCTCAGAGTTCCAATGGTTATTAGTGATGGTGGCAGGCATCTCTGAGAGGAGGCTAGTGGTACTATTCAATGAAGGTCTCTTGGAACCTTTTATGTGGTTGGACCAAATCTTTCAATCCACCCTCACTACATGATGCTATGAAGGCATGAGATATGGAGCTTACTACCACAAAAAGCAAGTTTTCATCAAAACCTTTCCCTTTCTCAAAGGATAAACCATAAAATATATTCTTAGACCAAAAAAGAAAACCATTTATGAGACTCAATGATGAGACTATTAGATACTTGATAAGACAAAAATTATGTTTCAAATGCAAAGGACCTTGGGAACTAGGTCATAAGTTTTCTTCTCAAGGTAAAGTAAATCAAATGGAGGAATTTGATGATGATAAATTAGATTCTAAAAATTTAGAGACTGATTGAGAAGATAAAGATGAGGATAGTGCATCTGAAGGCTTGGGAAAAGAAAGGGAAGAAGCACCACCTATAGCACAACTCTCGAGCATTCAAAAAGAGGGATCCTTCAAGATTAGAGGGAGCTTGAGTGGGCAATAGGTGATTACATTGCTTGATACTAGAGCCACTCATAACATCATAGATGAGGGGATGGTGGCTAGACGTAGTCTTAAGACCAAAGAGTTTGAGGGATTCAAGGTGAGAGTAGATGATGGGTTCACACTCAAATTTACTCAAAGGATTCCCATCCTCACATTCCAACTGAATGACTATGAGTTCTAGGCAGATTTCTATATCATTGGCATGGGGGGGATGGATGTTGTACTTGGCATGAAGTAGCTTCATGCTATTGTTGAGTTTATCCTCAACTTGTGAGTTATGGAGATGAAATTTTAGGTTGATGGCCAAAAACATGTGTTGAGATTTATGTCAAATGGGAGTCTTCAGGTTATCTCACTCAGGAGAATGCAGAGATTGATCAGGCATGATCAAGTTGAGTGGGTTGTGGAGTGTTATACCTTTCCATCGCAGGTTGAGCAGAAAAAGCATGAGTATCCACCCGACATAGAGGCATTGAGAGGAAAACACAGTAAGGTGTTTAAGAGTTTACCACATGTGATACCACTTGACAGGAGGTTTGAGCACATTATAGAGCTTGACGACTATGCTAAGTCAGACATTATCACTCCCTACAAGCATCCCAAGAGGATGAAGGATGAGATTGAGAAGATGATAAAGGAAATCCTGGAGATGGGTCACATTAGACCAAGTAAAAGTCCCTTTGCATCTTTCATTATTTTGGTGAAGAAAAAGGATGGCACTTTGTGGATGTGTATTGACTACAGAGTATTGAATAAGAAGACTATTAAGAATAGGTACCCAATTTTGTGGATAGATGATTTGATCGATGAGTTACATGGAGCATGTTTCTTTTCCAAGATAGATCTTTGGTTTAGCTATCACCAAATTTGGGTTAGAAAGTAGGATGTGGAGAAGACAACATTTTGTTGCCACTATGGGTAATTTGAGTTCATGGTCATGCCTTTTGGTTTGACCAATTCTCCCACCACTTTTCAATCCTGTATGAACAAGGTCTTCAAGGATCAACTAAGGAAGACAGTCCTTATCTTCTTCAATGATATACTAGTATTCAACAGGACTTGGGATGATCATTTAACACATTTGGATTCAATATTGGGCACATTGGAAAGAGAATCTCTATACGCCAAGGAATAAAAATGTGACTTCGACATGAGAGAATTGTTTTACTTGGGGTATATCATCATTTTTGAGGGATTCAAGATGGATCTAGATAATATGAAGGCTATAGTTGATTGGCCTCCTCCCATGAATCTCATGTAGCTTAATGGATTCTTTGGGTTATGTGGTTTCTACCATCGCTTCATCAAGGGATTTCCACGGTAGGCAGCCCACTTATGTACTTGACGAAGAAGGGGGCATTTTTTTGGACTTCAAGAGCACAACAATATTTTGATAAGTTCAAATAGTTGATGAGCTCATGTACGGTACTTGTTATTTCAGATTTCACATGATATTTTGAGCTATAGTGTGATTCCTCAAGAGAAGGCATAGGTGTTATCTTGATGAAGGATAAGAACCCAATTGCTTTTGAGAGTAGGAAACTTTGGGGTATTGAGAGGTGTTACAAAATTTATGATAAGGAAATGCTAGCCATTATGCATGCCTTGGATAAATTTAAATAGTGACTAGTAGGCAAAAAAAAATTGGTGAAGACAGATCATAGCAGTTTGAAACATTTCCTAAGTCAACGTGACCTCAATGATCATTAAAAAAAATGGGTTAGCAAGTTGCAGACATATGATTTTGACATAACTTATTTCAAGGGTAAGAAAAATGTAGTTGTCAATGCTCTTTCGAGGAGACATTACTTTTTCTCTCTAGGTGAGGTTACAAATGATTGGAGAGATTTGATTGCAGTTGAGTATCCTAAGGATAAATGGGCTTCCAACCTCATTGATGGTACAATTGTAGATTATAGGTATTCCCTTGCAAATGGCCTCATCATTTACAAAGGAAGGATTTTCCTTGTTCCCAAATCCTCTATGAAGAAGAGGATAATGAGAGCCTTTCATGGCATCCCTATAGCAGGTCATCCAGGTTATTTTAAAACCTATAGGAAAATTAGGGAGCGACTCACTTGGAAAAGGCTCAAATCTAATGTACTCACGTATGTGAGAGAGTGTCCTACATGCCAATAGAACAAATAGGAGCAGCCTTTCCCTGTAGGATTATTACATCCCCTACCCATTCCTAACTAGAAATAGGAGTGCATATCGATGGATTTTATCATGAGTTTTGCTAAAACCCAAAACAAGGACTGTATTTATTTTGTGATTGATAGACTCACAAAGTTTGCACATTTCTTCCCAATTTCAGCTACTTATATAGCAGTGTAGGTTGCTGAATTGTTTTTCAGTGAGGTATTCAGATTACATGGGATACCTCAGAATGTAGTGAGTGATCAGGATAACAAATTCATGAGTCATTTTTGGCAAGATCTATTCAAACTCGATGGCACAAAACTCACTTCAAGCACAAGCTACCACTCACAAACGGATGTGCAAACTAAAATAGTTAACAAATGGTTGAAGGGATACCTGAGGAACTACATTTCAGGGTAGCAAAAGGCATGGGTCAAGTGGCTACATTTATGTGAGTATTGTTATAATACCACATACCATGTGACTATACAAATGTCACCATTTATGGAAATCTATGGCTATGACACTCCTAACTTCTTGGACCTATTATTTAGAGATAGTAGAGTTCCAAGTGTGAAAGATTTATTGCAAGAAAGATAGGACATCATGAGATATCTGAAGGAGAATATATAGAAGGCTCAGAACCAACAAAATCAGTATGCAGATCAACGTAGAGTTGAACATTCCTTCGAGGTGGGTGACATGGTATATCTTATGTTATAGCCCTATAGACAATCCACTCTTAGGAAGAGTGGCGTTGAGAAGCTTAATCCATGATTCTATGATCCATTATGAGTCTCCAAGTGGATTAGAGAGGTGGCTTATGAGCTAGAGTTTTTGGTAGATAGCAAGGTTCACAATGTGTTTCATTTTTCTCAACTCAAGAAGGTGTTGGAGCATAGTGTGACATCTTCTATAGCATTACCACCCCTGGATGAGGAGGGGAAGTTAGTTCTTATTCCTGAGGTGATCACTGACACTCGTGAGTGCAATTTGAGGAGGAGAATCATCAGGGAATTTTTGGTAAAGTGGAAGGACTTGCCGATAGCGGATGCAACCTGAGAGAATGAGGAGATATTATAGCATCCGAAGTTCAGAATGCTTGAGTACAAGCAATTTTAGGGAGGGTGAACTATAATGTCCCCTCTCTAGTCAATGGTTTGGGAGTTAGTGTTAGCCTATTACTATGGTCCCCGTAGGCTAACGATATGTTTAAGGGGCTTCTGTGGAGGGGATTTAGGGTCTTCAATAGTATTGTGTTTCATTCCTACACATTTAACTCAGTTCTAGTTGGTTGGTAGGCCTTTTGAAGGTAGTTCAAGACTCATCATTCATACTTGCTATTTATAGCAAGTTATACCAACTTCGATGGTTTCATGCCTACAGAGAGGATTTGTGTCAGATGCACTCTCAAGGGATTATTGTGAGTTTTGGTCAAGAGTGGGCACTTTAATTAAATTACTAAAGTCAAATTACTTTAATAATGCTATATTATTAAAGTGACTTTGTAATTTAATGTTATAAAGTAACTTTTGATAAAGTACTTTATAATTTGGCATTATAAGGGGATAAAGTAACTTTAATTTAAAAGATTATATTTTAAGTTACTTTATGAATTTAATTTAAAAGGCACATCTTTTGAAAAAAAAAATATTAATTTTAATGTGAAAAAGGCCAAAAGTAGCATTGGATTTTGAGAAAGCATTATTTGATATTTCATTTAAAAGTGAAATGCCAAGATTAGGGCATGGGGTTTGGAGAAGGATAAAAGAAAAGAAGATCATTTTCATTATCCAGGTTATTGTTTGCAAAGGAAGAGAGCTAAGCAACAAGGTTTGCAAGCATGGAGTTTCAAGTTATTCTAAGGATGGAAATCCTCAAATAAGAGAGAGTCTATAGGTGTGAAAAATCACCCAAGGTCTCTACATTGGATGGTTTTACATAGAGATCATCATGTGAGAATTCATAAATTAATTAAGGAGATTCAATCAGCATTTTTCAATCTTTTATCAACATATTAGAAATAAATTGGAGGCTAAATAAGTAGTTTCACATTCTCTTACCTAGAACGTGGGAGATTATCTTCCCACACACTTGTTTTGCGAGAGAGATTTGTAGGGCATAAAAGTGAAAATTGATCATATAGGCATGCTATATAGATTGTAAACCATAATCAGGATTTCAAACAGTAGGAAGACACACCTTTTGAGGCATGTGTGAGCTTAGAACAGACCATACAACTGAGGAAATGGCATGTGGGAATTCCAGTGGAAAAATACCCTTGTTTAGAGGTTGGGAATGATCTCATTTGAGGCATCTAGGTCAATCAACATATCAACAACAAATTTAAGAGTGGATATGATAAAAAAATTGATATTTGGCACCCAAGGTTTGAATCAATAATTGTTGGTTTCAATGAATTAGAATTGTAGCATTTATAATCAACAAATGGGTATGTTTTGATTGTGTTTCAAATCAATAAAGATTACTAGATTATCTTTCATTTATGTGATTTCCTTTTTGTTATTGTATTTTTGCAATTTCTTTCAATTTTTGACACTATTTTTGAAATTTTTGTTATTGTTAGAGTAATAAGTTATTTCACTTAATTAATTACATCATACTGGTTAATTAATTAAGTCACTTATCACTTTAGTTACTTAAGCTAAACTTAGGCACATTAATAATTAATTATTTATTAATAATTAAGTATGTACACTAGGGTTTTTCCTTTTAGGGTTTCATGATCTCCTTCATAAGGATTGATCTCATTGTAATTTCTCAATTCCTAAATAATATCAATTTGCACATCTTCATGCAAAGCTCTATTTTTTTATTGTTTTTCTCTTGTGGAAGGTTTTTTTGGTTTGCATGTCTGATCTTGGTTTCTAACATGGTATCAGAGCATTGATATGCATCCCCTTCTCAAATTTTTGGAGAAAATCATTGTAGAGCACGTTTAGGATTCCTCAAGGGTTTCATGCCTTGAGTTCATCTATGCAGCATTTTGGATCAAATTGGGCATCTCCATTGGATTCAGAGCACTAGAAAAAGTCAAGATTGGCTTTTATTTTTCTAATTTTGGTCATTGTTTGCCAGATCTGTGAGGGTTTCAAGCTCAGTGATTTTTTGCAAGCTCTGGGGGTAGCTGATTTTTCGAGGCACTTTGGGCACAAATGGAGGTCACCATTGCGTTCGCAGTGGCCAAACACCCTAAGAACACCTTTTGTTTCATTTTTTTTGGTGCAGTTGATTTGGGAGGCAAAAAAAAATTCCAGGGAGGTCGTACGACCTCCCCAGCACACATTACAAGGCACGTTTTTTTGAAAAAAATCAAAAAATAAAAATAAAAACATTGAAATTTTTTAAGAAAATTTCCATTGCCCGCATAGAAGAAAGTCATGCCACTCAAGTGCCACCTGGCAGCCACCAGGAGAGGCGGCCACCGAGGGGCACCTGCCCTTCCACTGTCGGGTTGAGCTCAGCCCCCACGGGCTCCCACCAGTAGAGCCACCAGTCACATGGGGGACTAGGTGTTATTTGCCTAGCCCCCAACTGGCCTCCAAGCACCCACCCTGGTCATATGGAGGGCCAAGGGCTCTGCCGCAACTCCCAACCCGCTAGCCCCTGTTCACGCACAGGACCAAGGGCTTTTTTTTTAGCCCCCTGGGCACCCTATAGGCCAAATTGGCCATTCTAGAGCAACTTTTACAAAATCAAGCGTAACTTTTGTGTACGATGTCCTTTTTTCACAAACAAGATACCATTGGAAAGATAATTCCAACACCAATCCAATGGTGAAGGTATCTTTTTTAAAATTTTCTCCAGATTTATTTTTCATGTCCTTGAACTTAGATGTTATTGTTTTCACTCCGAAGGGCATATCTTTTGACTCGCTTATCCTTTTTTCGCCATTCTCATGGAATTGGAAAGCTGGTTCAATCCTCTACAAAGATATGAGGTCCATTTCTATCAAGGAGGTATATGTGAACTTTTTTTGTGCATGCACTCATTCTTGTTTTCTTGCACTAGGTTTACTTTTTCTCTCTCATTTATGCATGTTTTGCATTCTCTCCTTTTACAATCATGGGTTATTGTAATAAATGAACTAATATAAAGTCCCATTGTTAGAGTAATAAGTTATTTCACTTAATTAATTACATCATACTAGTTAATTAATTAAGTCACTTATCACTTTAGTTACTTAAGCTAAACTTAGGCACATTAATAATTAATTATTTATTAATTATTAAGTGTGCACACTAGGGTTTTTCCTTTTAGGGTTTCCTTTAGGGTTTCACGATCTCCTTCATAAGGATTGATCTCATTGTAATTTCTCAATTCCCGAATAATATTAATTTGCACATCTTCATGCAAAGCTCTGCTTTTTTATTATTTTTCTCTTGTGGAAGGTTTTTTTGGTTTGCATGTCTGATCTTGGTTTCTAACAGAATTATCTTTCATTTATGTGATTTCATTTTTGTTATTGTATTTTTTCAATTTATTTCAATTTTTGACAATATTTTTTGGTGAAATATCCAAAAAAAATATAATACAATCAAACACAAAAAAAATCAGAGTTGAAACCCCAGGGGGACATCTCACTTTCTTGAGGCCTTTCATAATATTCTTTGCTCCAAGTTCCCTTGTGATGACAAGTGTCACCCTTCCTTGCTCTTCATGATCATACAAAGGAATATGCTAACAACTGGGTCCCAAAGCTCACCACACTAACACTTGGCATCCAAGCACTCCTAGGAATTTTACAAATTCCTATGCCTAGAATGAGTTTTGAAGTGACAAGTGGCATTCTCCCATGACATCGATTGACCATTCAACATACCCCCTACAAAATAGGAAACTTCCAAGTGGGTCCCACTTCCTAAAAATACGATATGTTTAATTTTTCATTTTTAAACACATAAAATACTCCTATAAAATAAGATAGAAGGTTGAGTCACTGATTCCCAACAAAAAGGAGTTTAAGTGGACTACACGAGCAGCTAAGAGTTTTGATATGTTGAAGAAGAAAGTCATAGAGCACCCTGTTTTGGCACTTCCAATTTTCAATAAGGTATTTCAAGTAGATTGTGATGCTAAAGGCAGTGCCATAGGAGTTGTTTTGATTCAAGAAGGTAAGCACATTGCCTATTTTAGTGAGAAGTTGAATTATGCTAAAAAGAAATATGTTGTCTATGATCAAGAGTTTTGTGCTCTAGTTCAAGCTTTGAAGAAATGGAGACACTATTTGTTTTTGAAAGATTTTGTTTTATATATTGATCATCAGGATTTGCATTATCTAAATAGTCAAGTTAAATCAAAGGCACTTAAAATGGGTTGAGTTTTTGTAGAGTTATACCTTTTTTTTTAAGCACAACGATGGAAGATCAAACAAAGTTGTAAATGCCTTAAGTAGAAGGAAAAATTTGTTGAGAATTATTACTAGCCATAGTTATAGCAATTGTGAGGAAGTTTGTTAAATTTTGTAGAGTATGCTAGATGGATAAAGAGATAAGTCAAAATATTGGAATAGATATAAGCCATTACCTTTACCAGAGAGGCTATGGGAAGATATTAGCAAGGAATTTGTTCTTGGTTTACCAAGGACACAGAATGATGTTGTTCACATTGCAGAGTTGTTTTTCAAAGAGGTGTTGAGACTACATGGTCTACCAAATAGTATAGTTTCAGATAGAGATACCAAATTTGTTGGCTATTTTTGGTTGACCTTATGGAAGAAGTTGAAGGAAAATTTGAAGTTCAATTATACACACCATCTACAAACTAATGGACAAATAGACGTGGTGAATAGGAGTTTGGTAAACCTGCTAAGATTCTTAGTAGGAGGTAAGCCCAAGGGATGGGATTTGATTTTACCATAAGTATAATTTTCTTACAACAACTCTATCAATAGAATTACTGGTAAATCCCCATTCTATATTGTATAAGGTAGTATTCCAAGGAATACTTCTAAGTTGAGGAAGGTGGAAAAGGGAGAAAAGAACAATGATGAGGTTGAAGATTTTGCAAAGCACCTGAAGAACTTACACAAAGAGATAAAAAATCATATCAATAAGATGAATTCTTAGTCAAAGGTTAAGGTAGATCAAAAGTGGAGTTTTAATGAATTTTGGGTTGGAGATGAAGTCATGGTTCACCTAAGGAAAGAAAGGTTCCCAATGGGAATATATAACAAGTTAAAAATAGAGAAATTTGGACAATGCAAGATCTTGAATAAGCATGATTCAAGAAATGTTTATGAGGTAGAGTTGTCGAGTGGGATAAACATCTCTCCTACATTAAAAAGTGTTGATTTGATAGAGTATCATGAAGGAGATATCAAGGATGGACCAATAAACAAGAAGTGGAATATTCCATCACCTACTTCAGAAATAAACGAGGAGATATAAGAAATCTTGGATAGTCATGTGGGAAAAAGTACAAGAAATAGGAAGTATAAAGAATATCTAGTTAAATTGAAAGGAAGCCATGATGAAGAGTCATCATGGTTGTTGAAGGCAGAGGTCGATCAACTTGTTTTTCCTCCAACACCAAGGAAGTGACAAAGTCACTTCTCAGATTACCCTAGGTGTCTAGTGCAAGAGCATCTAGTGTTGTAGGGGCAATCTTACATCACCCAAAATATATATTTTTCTTCATTTTTCTTTTGTGGTATTGAGTCCCATGATGAAACTTAAGGGGTGTAAGAGATTCAGAAATTAAAAAAAGGTTTAAAATGGTCACTTACTATTTTTAGTAGGCTAGCTTAAACAGGATCATATGGACTTGAAAATTTACCCCAAGGAGCAGAATTGAAAAATGTATATGATGACAAAAGAACCATCTCAACATCATGTACCATTTGGGAGATATTAAATCTTTTGTCTTGAGAAAATTTTCCAATAAATCTTTAAACTCAAATTTGAAACCCTTAGAAGCCTCAAAAAATATTGAAAACTAGATGAAATGATCTTTAGATGGTATTGGCATTGTAGATCTCTTTGAGAGCTTTCCAATGATATATTATAATAGAAAATTGGACACCCAAGTCAAACTCTAGGAGGCTATTCCACCAAAAAGTGAATTTCAATAAAATATCTTCTTGGGCGAGAAATTGAATGGCTAGACTTTTGGCACCAAAACAAAAGGGGGAACTACACTTTCTAGAACATTTGAGGCAATTATGGTGTCAAATAAAGGGTGGAAGTGAGGTTACATGAGGTAGCTCCATTAGTGAAGATTGTGGCTTTGAATAATACATTTTCTTAGAGAGTTGATTTTGTTTGTAATCAATCAAGCCCATGTGGTTGTAGCATTGTAATTTCTAAATATGTAATTTCATTTGTTGAAAGTAATCGAAAGTGAGTTTTTCTTGTCCTACATTTTGTGTGTTGGTATTTGTTGTTGTGTTCTATGCGGGTGTTGGATGGAGTATCCTCCCCCCCTCATCAATTGTATGGATGTAAATTTTCTAAATGATACACCACCATATTATATCTTATAATGGAGGATGTATGGATGAATTATAGATTTTTTGTTCATATTGCTCATTATTAGTGTTGAAAGTGGAATTTATTGCTTCACACAAGATTTGGACCATGTTTGCTTCATGATTAAAGGACTTGCTTTCATCCAAATCCTAAGTGGTTTATGGAATAGAATTATCTTGATAAATATGGGATTTATAGATTATTTAAAATTGAAAAGAAGAAAAATAGGGGTCTTGGTTAAACAACACTTTGGGGAGAAAAACTAAAAATAGGAAATCAACACCAAATTGCAATCTAACACTTGGAACAACAAGATTAAGCTCAATATTGACAAAACTAGAAAATAAAATGCAGATCAAAGAAGGGAAAAAGCATGTGTATAGTCACCAAAAGTTAGTTTCTGAAGTTGATCTAGGACTCATTTGCCTAGGGGAGAATGGGTCCTGAGTTAGGGTTTTTTTGCAACCTTTGAGAGCCTCTTCTATAGATCTGGATCTTCCAATTTTCCAAAGTTTTATATTTGAAAAGATAAATATTTTTTGTAAGTGAGTTTTCGTGAAAAGATAGATAATTTAACAACTTTTACAACTTTTACAAGTTCTCTAAATTTGATCTTCAAAAAGGTCTTCAAGATTTCTTCCACCTAATTATGCAATCACAAATCAAGAGGGAAAAATGTTTTGCTTTGGGTGAATGGGGTTTTTGCCTTAGTCAAAACCCATTTAGATAATCAAACCTTGAAATGAAATGAAACATGAAAGAGGGAATGAAGAATTAACAAATCATTGTTACCACTCAAAAAACCCTTGAATAAACCTTGGAATGTAGATCTACAACCTACATGAAATGGCCTCACTAGATGTGGAACTTGAACCTTGAATCTTACTTGAAATAGTTTTGCAAATATTTGATTGAATCATGAAACCTACGTCGTCATATTAGCTCCAAAAACATACATGACTCAAGAAGAATTTGACGTGACAATTGGATCTTGATTGCTGCAATAAAACTTCAATAAATCTTCTCTTGAATGTCTTTAAGTTCTCCAAAATGCTCTTGAAAGTACTCTTGAAATCTCATAAACTTGCTCATAAAATTTCTAGGTGAAACATAGTGAAATAACATTTTATTTATAGGTATGTATCCTTAATTTCCTGAAATTCAAATATCACAAGTCAACATTGAAATATAGATTTGAATATGTTAAAATACAACCAAAAACATAATTTAAATTTAGGTCCTCGGTCCCTAAACCTAGGACACACATTGCTCAAGGTAAAGTGTTATGTTAAGGCACTAATGAATGTTGAGTTTCCTCTTCAGAAAATGTAATAAAATAGGCTTGGAAAATGAATTAAAAGGCCAATTGAGGCATAATTAAGCTCAATTAATTAAAGGATCCCTAAATAAGTGTGAATGTGTAAAGGGGTACACTTTACAACATTAAAATAAGGCACAATTAAGTCCAATTTAACTGGGAGGGACCAAACAAGTTTGAAAATGTAAAAGGGATACATTTTTCTACACTACAACAATAAATAAATAAATAAATAATCACAAACACACAATTGAATATAAATGAAATAATCTAGCAAAATAGATATGTTGATTCTACTCAAATTTTATGATTGAATAGGTTACAATGATGTTACAAATGCATGACAATGAATGAAAATACCTATGAAAATGGGGAATACACTTTAATCTAGTTTTCCTATTATTATACAATATTCATCATTGTCCCTACATATGTAATATGAAGGAGCACACAAATAAAAAAATATTTATAATTATAATAAAAGAGAAGTTACAATAGCTCAATATGAACTATGGAACTTCCAACCGCTTTATCAATTATGCTCCCTAATAGTTAGAATTATATTATAAATTTAGAATCATAAATATGTTTATCTATTAATTTTATTTGTGTCCTATTAAAATTTATGCATATCCATGCATGGGAAAATATGATAAAAAAATGCACACTGTCATGTGTATCAACTTTGTTAAAATAGTGAATAAACATGAGATGCAAGATAAAACAAAAAACTATAACACATTTCATGCAAAAGATCTGCAAAAGAAAATATTTTCTATTCCTCAACAAGAAAAAATTACTAAATGAAAAGCTTCCATGAATCTCAAGAGTCTTCAAGGAGATCTAGTCAAGAGATAATACAATGAGGGTTGAGTTCTTTATAAGAGCAACCTTAAATGATAAAAGGATTAGATCATGAAAAGTTTCAACATCCTATGTGATGAGACTAAATGATCTAATAATAGCTCACTTCAATTAACATAGAAAAAACACTCCTAATTTTAGCTTAAGTGGATGCGAATAAATTAGAATAATAATCAATTAAAAATTAGTTAATTATTAGATAATGCATGATTACTCTAACCCATGTACCCTGGAAAACAAGGCTTGATGTGGTACCCATGTACAAACAATCTAATCTCTAACAAATGGAGAAAAAAGGAGAAAATCTCATGGGAAAAACTCCTCTCCAAAAGAGAGAAATGCAAATGAAGGATTGAAAAGCCTCCAAAACAATGTGAAGGACCAAGAATCCTCCAAAATAGTGTCCCAAAAAGAATAGGAACATGAAGAACATCGTTGAAGCACAAAGAAGTTGAAGATAACTATTAAAAGATTATTGATATAGTGCTAAAATAAATAACCTCCTCTTAAATAAATGATGATTAGGATCAAGAAGACAATAGTTTGCATGAGTACCTCCAATGACACTACTTGAATTAGATGGAAAACAAAGGAAAACATTTGGAACTTGAAAATAAAAATGGCATAGGTACCAGTAGTTTGAAGAATACTAATCAAATGAAAATGGAAGTTCGCCTCCAAAAATAGGAATCCAAGAATGTCTATATGGTAAATGGTCCATCTCATCGAAATACATGGGTAACCATCCACTGCATCTACCTAATAGATAGGAATAAGAACTAGATACATAGATCACTCCAAAAAAACCAAGGAATCATTAGTACCAATAGTAGAATCCCCCCATAATATGAAAATGGAGAGCCAAGAAAGGTACAGTAAAACTGTGTGTCACCAAGAAAAGCATGTAGGAGAAAAAAGAACATTTGAACATGCATAAAAAGAGTACCTACAAATGAAAAGGTGTGCAAATAAGGCACACATGCATGAATCACTAGGATTAGATGTTGTCATGGAAGGAACACTCACTTAAAAAAGGTGTGAAGGTAAACCAAAGGCACTCAAAACCCACCTATAACATTTTATCTCATAGTGTGAGTACAAAAGGTACAACAAGATGTGTAAAATCCCCAAAAAGTATACACCAGAATGGCACTTTATCTCAATGCATCTACAAAGGAGAATATGCCTACAAAACATTTCTACAAAGATAAAATAGGATAGAAAGCTAGAAAAATGTGTACAACAACCTAAAATAAGTCATCCCATGTAAATAAAAAAAATTGAGGAGCTAAAAAATCCAAGTAATTCAGTAGATTGTGAAAAAACTAAAAATTGAATAAATTGTACTAGAAAAAGTTTATGGATTTCTATGAAGAGATTTGAGAGACCGTCTGAACATTGTTGGAATCACAAAAAATGGAGAAACTAATCAAACGTTGTGAGCTTAGGAATGAAAATAGCACATCTGACTTTGACAAGTTGTAGAATTCACCAACAACAAAAAATGGTTATAAGACCTACACCACTCAAAATCTCATAGAACTAGTTTTTCGATGATATCTCATTTTCCAAATTTTGATATCGTATGCCCAAGTTATGGCCAAAAGAAAAAAATAGCTCCTTTAGGGCACAAAGAGGGCTTGAAGGGGTGTAGAGTATAGGCCATACCATTGATGTTAGCATGCCATCAACAAAATATTCATAGAATATTCCTCCTAGATAGAAAAAAAAATCGTTGCCTATAAAAATTTCCAGTGGTTGGAATATGCCGAAAAGGGGCACAAAATATTCTTGAAATCTCCTACCAGAAAAAGGAGTTGCCAAAAAAAAATGTTTTTGCAAAAGTTGGTCCAACCATCAACCAATAGATAATAGGTTGTCGAGTTCCTTTAGACAGGTCATCAGTGGATATGAGCCTCCATCGGTGAGGCCACAGGGGGTCATGCCCAATGAGAGGCCTATAGGCGTACAAGCACTGGTATTGTGCATGTACTTAACCTAAAGCAATGGCCTTTAAAACAATAATTTTTTTTAATTTCCTTAAAAAAAATTTAAAAAATTATTGAACCCCTTTTTTATATTTTTTGAATTGTGTGCATAGTATAGCCTTATAGGGGCCATACGGCCCATATGATAAAAAAAATTGCCTCAAAATATCTCGACACCAAAATAGGGAAAATTTTATATCAAAATTCATCGAATCAACCACTTGAACACAACAGTGAAGTCCTCTTTATGCTAAAGTGCACCGAAAAATTTCTCAACTCCAAATTTAAAAAAAAAAGTAAAGGAGATTCTAGATTTGAAGCCTATAACCCTTGTTGAAGAAAACCCTCTAAAATCAATAAGGGGTTCATTGAATCCACACTCTAATACCATATTAGAATTGTGAATAAATACAAGGCATTGGAGGAAACAATGAAAAATAACACCTTCCATGTAAGAGATCTACAAAAACAAAGTTTTGCTATTCCTTAACTAGAAAAACTTACAAAATGAAAAGCTTTCATGAATCTCAAGAGTCTTCAAGGAGATTTGGTTAAGAGATAATACTATGAGGGTTGAGTGCTTTATAAGAGCAACCCTAAATGATAAAGGGATTATATCATGACAAGTTTCAACATCCTATGTGTTAGACAGAATAATCTAATAATAGCTCACTTCAGTTAACATAAAAAAATCACTCCTAAGTTTAGCTTAAGAGATCAAGTGTTGTATAGGAGAGCAAAATAGTACATAATATTTTTATAGGATTATATGGATATTATTGGATTATTCACCCTTTCTTAAGAATTTATCGTCCCCATCATTTCTTTGGTGAGCTCTAAAAGTTAAAAGTAGAGTTTTTTGTGTAGTGTACTAATTTAATTAATATATTAAATAGATGATGTGAACCTTATGGTAGTTGAAACTATCTTATCTTGTATTAAAATGTACAAGGACTTAGAATTTAATTTTTAAGAATTTTTAAGTGATTATTTATCAAGAATAGGTGGAAATTATATCTTAAAGGAGTTTCATGTTAAACCTTGGTGAGTGAACATTATGTTAATTTAAACTATCTCATCTTGCATGAAAATATGCAAGTGCTTGGAGTTTAAGTCTAAAGGATGTTGACATGATTCTTGCTCAAGAAGAGGAATAAATTATAGCTTGGGTATTTTCATGTTAAACATTAGATGTAAACCTAGTTATTGTTGGTTATCAATAACCTAAGTGTTATCATTAGCTATGTGTAGAATAGTGTATAGACCATAGTATAAAGGTTTAATCTTTCAATGTAGAGCCTTGAATCATTCCTTCAAAACAAAGAAAACAATAGGTTTTAAGGAATGAGGTGTTTTATGTTTACCATGGGCCTTTATGTATTTCTATTGCTAGTTTCAAATCATATATTAAACTTGTTAGTGAATATTTTGAATATTTTGTAAAATATTATATTTTTATATGCTTTGTGTTCCTATCTATGTGACTCAAAGTATGGTGATGTAAAAAAAATATGTCAAGGTACATTATAGGATAGAACCCAATACATGGGTAGAAAGGACTATGCCCTATAGAAATATGTAAAGAATTATTATAGGCATGATATATGTAAAGTAGATTGGAATCCCAAGTGAGTATATGCAAGTAGGTGTACATGTGTGATAGTTGTAAACCTATGTGTTTCACTAGCTTCATCTAATAATCTATCTACAAATAAAGGTTTATGGGCCAATCCAACAATGTATCTTATCATTCCCATAAATATTTCCAAATTACACTAATAAATAATGGATCATGATTAGAAACAATGGGATAAGGTAGATCGAAATATGCACAAAGATAATTGAAGAAGGTGCATGTAGTTTTCTATGCTATGATATTTTTCTTACAAGTAATCATGATAGGAATCTTTGAAAACCTATCCACTACAACCAATACCAAATCATGTTGGTGCTTCATCATTAGGATTTTACTCATGAAACTAAAATGAAGAAAAATGGGTTCTTCTATTAAAATGAGGAGTTCACCAATAATTTGCTAAAAATAGAATGGGAAAAATGGGGTGTAATGAACCTATATTTCTCCTATTTCATTAGGAAATGAGATCCCCCAATGGTAGGATTTAATTTCAACCCTAGGTGAGTCAACCCAATTAGAGATCTTGCAAATTTCTTTATAATTGAGGACAGGGTAAAATCTAAACAACACTTTTGGGAGATAAAAATAAAACAGTAAATGGACTCAAATATGCAATGTAAGACCTAAATCATGTAGATGAAGCATAACTCTAGCAGAAACAACAAACTTTTAGTAGATCTAAGAAAGGTAAGATATTGTGTACCCATCACCAAAAGTTGTTGTTGAGTGTCCAAAACTGGTGAATGAATCCTTCCACATAACCTTTCATCAATTTTCGCGAGCCTCTAGAGATGGATCTAAGATTCCTTTTCCCACAAATTTCACTGCAAAAATTTCAAAAATAAATCTGGAATCTGAGTTTTCATGATCTTGACAACTTTGCAACATTGACAACTTTTACAATTTTGAACTTTTGAGATCTTCAATTTCAATCCTTCTTCACCTATGAACCTACACATACACAAAGAGAGGAGAAAAATGTTTGGTTTTGGTGAATGGGGGTTTTCCTTGGTCAAACCCTATTTTGGTAATTAAACCTTGAAATGAAATGAAACATGAATGAAAGGAACGATGAATGAACAATGCAATGATGCAAATCACCAAACCCTTTAATGGCTTCCCTTGGAGGATTGAAGTCTAACACATCTCTCCAATGCAATGGGGGTTTTCCTTGGTCAAACCCTATTTTGATAATTAGACCTTGAAATGAAATGAAACATGAATGAAAGGAATGATGAATGAGCAATGCAATGTTGCAACTCACCAAACCCTTTAATGGTTGCCCTTGGAGGACAAAAGTATAACACATCTCTCCAAGGTCTTGATCTTACATGAAATAGCTTAATTGGATGTTGATCTTGATGCTTGAATTTTGACTTGAATGCTTGAAACCTACACCACAATGTTAGCTCCAAAAACATGCGTAGATGCAAATAACTTTGACATGATGCTTGAGATATTTAAAGCAAATGTAGAAGACTAATTAATTTTCTCTTGACTATAACTGATGTATAAGACTGATAAACCTTCTCTTGACAATATTTTTTGCTATATTTTTTCTCTTTCTTGTTATAGATATTGAATTGATAAAAAGACATTGTATTTATAGATAACTTTCTAATTTCTTGACAATTAAACATCAAAGGCTGGCATTTGCAATTTGAACATGAATCATAAAAATGCCACCAAAAACATATTAAAATTTGAGATCTTCAACTTAAGGAGGACCCATTCGCCCTTAGGCAAATGGGTCCTAGGACCTAAATCTAGGACACTCAATTTCCAAGGCAATTAAATTAATGTTTTCAACTTTTTAATACAAGTTCCCCTTTTGGAAAACGGAATTAATTAGGTGTTTAAATTCATAATTGGGTCAATTAGAGGCTTAATTAAGTCTAATTAAATTATGGGAACCAAGCATAGAGTGAAAATGTAAAGGTGTAAATTTTTCTACACTATAGAAACCTATGTCGATATATTTTTTTTAGGAACTAAAAGACGTGTAAATCATAAGCTTCATATTCATGAGCTTACTAATGAAAAAAATAATATAGGAATTGATAAGTAGGAGGTATTTTTCCACGGCGTGTCAAATTATGATATTGCTATCAGGATTCAACCGTGTAGTTTCGAGTCAAACTCATTGACCCATGGTTCAACCAGAACCCATCTCTCATGATATTGAATGGTCCACTTAACACTCATTGCATCTAGGTGATGCTCACAGAGGTGAAGCACTGGTCTGTCCCGGGAGGTCACCCATCCCAGTACTGCTCCAGCTCAAGCGCTCTTAACCAGGGAGTTTTCTCCAAGGTGAAGCCCGCTTGAGTTGTTACCCCATTTGCAAAACCTTCAGCAAGTGTTGTGCCTTATGAACCATTCATAATAGAGCCCCTTTAGCTCATCAATTGATATAGGAGGTATTTAGCGTTAAATTATGATATTGTGATTCAACCCTGTTTGGAGTCAAACTATTGACCCATGTTTCAGTGGTTCAACAAACCCATCTCATGATATCGGTGGTCCACTTAGCACTCATTGCATCTAGGTGATGCTCACGGTCCGTTATAAGGTCACCCATCCAAGACGCTTCCAGCTCGCTACTTAACCGTGGTTTTCTCCAAGGTTAAGCCCGCTGAGTTGTTATTCATTTGCAAAATCATCATGTTGTGCTTATGAACCATTCATATTGAGCCCTTTAGCCATCATCGAGGTAGATAGTTCACCGTAAATATGATTTATCGCCGCTGAAGTCAAACCATTGACGATTTCATGAGTAGGTGTTCAAGAACACCTCTCGCATGATAATGTCCACTTTCACTCATTGCATAGGTGTGATGCCGAGGAAGCAATCGGGTCCGCCTTGGTTAAGCTGAGCCGAGCAAGACCGGGATGGGTGACCTCCTAGACGCCCACTGCTTCACCTTTGTGAGCATCACCTAGATGCAATGAGTGCTAAGTGGACCATTCGATATCATGAGAGATGGGTTCTTGTTAAACCACTACTCATGAAACATGGGTCAATGAGTTTGACTCGAAACTACACGGTTGAATCCTGATAGCAATATCATAATTTGACACGCTGTG
The DNA here is from genome assembly GCA_007258455.2 of Sequoia sempervirens. Taxonomy (NCBI): domain Eukaryota; kingdom Viridiplantae; phylum Streptophyta; class Pinopsida; order Cupressales; family Cupressaceae; genus Sequoia; species Sequoia sempervirens. The sequence continues at coordinate 159,641,443 of VDFB02000015.1, read as the reverse complement.
GAAAAATAATTCCTACTTATCAATTGATGAGCTAAAGGGGATCTATTATGAATGGTTCATAAGGCACAACACTTGCTGAAGGTTTTGCAATGAGGTAACAACTCAAGCTTAACCTTGGAGAAAACTCTCTCGTTAAGCATTGAGCTGAGCAAGATCGGGATGGGTGACCTCCCGGATGACCAGTGCTTCACCTCTGTGAGCATCACCTAGATGCAATGAGTGCTAAGTGGACCATTCATTATCATGAGAGATGGGTTCTTGTGAACCACTACTCATGAAACATGGGTCAATGAGTTTGACTCCAAACTACATGGTTGAATCCTGATAGCAATATCATAATTTGACACGCTGTGGAAAAATACCTCCTACTTATCAATTGATGAGCTAAAGGGGCTCTATTATGAATGGTTCATAAGGCACAACACTTGCTGAAGGTTTTGCAAATGGGGTAACAACTCAAGTGGGCTTAACCTTGGAGAAAACTCCCTGGTTAAGCGCGCTTGAGCTGGAGCAGTACTGGGATGGGTGACCTCCCGGGACGGACCAGTGCTTCACCTCTGTGAGCATCACCTAGATGCAATGAGTGCTAAGTGGACCATTCGATATCATGAGAGATGGGTTCTTATTGAACCACTACTCATGAAACATGGGTCAATGAGTTTGACTCAAAACTACACTCTGCTAAGCTTGAGCTAGAGCAGACTGGGATGGGTGACCTCCTGATGGAAGCTTCACCTCTCAGAAGCATCACCTAGATGCAATGAGTGCTAAGTGGACCATTCGATATCATGAGAGATGGGTTCTTGTTGAACCACTACTCATGAAACATGGGTCAATGAGTTTGACTCCAAACTACATGGTTGAATCCTGATAGCAATATCATAATTTGACACGCTGTGGAAAAATACCTCCTACTTATCAATTGATGAGCTAAAGGGGCTCTATTATGAATGGTTCATAAGGCACAACACTTGCTGAAGGTTTTGCAAATGGGGTAACAACTCAAGTGGGCTTAACCTTGGAGAAAACTCCTGGTTAAGCGCGCTTGAGCTGGAGCAATACTAGGATGGGTGACCTCCCGGGACGGACTAGTGCTTCACCTCTGTGAGCATCACCTAGATGCAATGAGTGCTAAGTGGACCATTCGATATCATGAGAGATGGGTTCTTGTTGAACCACTACTCATGAAACATGGGTCAATGAGTTTGACTCGAAACTACACGGTTGAATCCTGATAGCAATATCATAATATAGGAATTCATATGGAACTTAATGTATACATGCATATGGTACCAATGAAAAATAGTGTTTACAAAAACTAGTAACACTCAAAAATAATGTGGCTCCTAGATGAGTCCTTGGTGAGATGTACCTTATAGAATACACAAATTTCTAGTCTTTAAAACATTATTTCACTCAAAGAAAATATATTGAGTAGATTTCCTCCTAATTAGAACTTTTATGGCTACATGAATCTCGCATCATGATAATTACTTGAAGAAATGGTCTACTAAGGCAACATATTACCTTATTATATTTCCTTTTATTTTTATATATGACTAAATTAAACTACTACAAGTATTTCATCCACTTCACGTGTTGCACATTTTTCACTTGATTTGTGTGTATAAAATATGAGCGACCAAGAATTGTTGAAAAATATGAGAATAAGCCTATGGGATAAGTTTTTAAGTTTGATATTTTTTGCAATTTAGTGATATTTTGGGAAATCAAACAACATTAAATAACTTATATTTTCTCTTTATCTACATGGGTTCTTATATAATCAATAATTTATCCTACATAGTAGGCTTTTTTTATGCCAAAGGTACACTCACCTAAGTTGGCCTATAACTTGTGTTGGCATAGAGTGTCTAAGACACATGAGACTTGGTCCAAATGTTCTTCCTAGGTCATGTTGAATATTAGGATCTCATCCAAGAAAATAATGATTAAGGATTTGGTGAAGGTTCATAGCATGTCATTCATCAAGTGTATTAATGCCACTAGAACATTGGTCAAGCTAATAGGCATAGAAACCCATTTGTATAAAATATCCTTTATTTTGAATGTAATTTTCCAAATTTATTTGAGATGAATTGGTACATAGTGATATCTTAATTTTAATTTCATATTTGTAAAATAATTGTACACTACAAAGCTGTCTGAAATATTTCCAATGTGTAGAAGAGGATATCAATACTTTACTAAGATCTTGTTGAGAGTGAGATATTCAATATAGAGGCACTAGTTGTCATCCTTATTTGGTTAAATGAATATTATACTACCATATTAGGAAGATACAGGATTGATCTTTCCTTAATCAATAAACTCTTAAATTTGATATCAAACTTAATTATTCTCCCAAATAGATCTAGATATAGATGACTATTTAGAAGAGGGGTTTTGGGAATTAAAGTGATCTTGTGTTGTACTACACAATGTGTTAGAATATATTTTTAATCTTCAAATATATTATTGTACCACTACAATACCTTTTCAAACTACCATTATGATTTTGTATGCATAACCTTGTATGATTGCTTTCTTATGTTGTTATCTCAAAGTAAACCATGAGAAGCACAAACTTCAACATGTGTGAGATAATCTTGTAACATTATTTCCTAGATACCAAATCTACCTTAGTATTTGGAGGAGACTTATGAATATATAAGTACCAATAGCTAATATGTATCATCCATCTTTATAGTCTTTGTTGGTGTAAATATGTGTTTTCCTTATCTAGTCTTATCTAGGTCCTATTTACATGTTAAGTCCACTTACATCCTAGGAAGGAATATTTCTAGTTAAGCATTAGTTGTCACTTATCTAGTTATATTTTATTTAATGCTTGTGGCCTAGGTCATTTAATGTTGGTTCATATCATTTAATTATGACACAATCATTTAATGTTAGTATATCATCACACCTTGCCTATATAAGAAAGGCTTCATATGTACATTGTAAACATCAATAATCTACAAATATTCAATTTGGAAATCTTGCATCTATAATCATAGCTTGATATTTCTGCCATTTCTCTCTTTTGGAAATTATTTTGTCTTGCAAGTGATCCTAGAGCATTGAGGAGTTCACCATAAACTCCTACATGGTATCAAATCTTCAGTGCTACAAACTATATTCCCAAATTTGAGGAACATATCTTGGCATAAAATACTTATTAGGTGTGATATTTGGTTTCGAGGATCTTTCCATTGAATCTAGGATGTCATAGAAAGTTAGGTTTGGCTTTCATTTTGTCAATTTTCATCATGTTTTAACTAATCTATAGGGGTTCGAAGAAGGGTTTGAATTGCTAGATTTGGGGGGTAGCCAATTTTTTGGAGCACTTTGAGTCAAATCCAACCCCATCATTGTGTCTAAAAGACCCAAGAATCTAAGGATCGATTTTCAATTCATCAAATTTTGACATCTTCCACCAGGTGACCAAGCAATTTTTTTTATGCCATATGACCATACGAATCCATACTTGATCGTACTGTTCATACTCTACGGATTGTGCAGTCACAAGGTCTGCAGTCATCCTCCCCTGTGCAATCACTAGCATCATCCTCCCCTGGAATTTTCTATGGTCTATAGTTTGTTGTCATTCAAATCAATTGTCACATCCAACTATCTATTCATCAATTGTAGGATATGGTTTTTTATTTCATGTTTTAATATATAAATTTCATTTTTTAAAACGTTCAATGGTGTTTTATATTGTGCACTGAAGCACCTGGTCATGAGGGACCTAAGCCCCTGGGCCTACCTTAGTGGGGAGCTAAGCCCTGGGTAGTGTGGCCTATGGCTCATCCCCCCAACCGCCTTGCCCCAGCAACGTCATTGTTGGGAAACAACGGGTTTTAAAAACCCCTACGTGCACTACAATCGTATGGGAAACCAATCACTAGCCCCTGAGGGCTTATCTTTTGCACCTATTTAGTTTTTCAAAGCCCTCATAAGGGCCTTTTTAAAAAAAATTCATAACTTGCAATCCATAAGGCAAAAATTTTCAAATGAGATATCGTCGAAAAGATGGCTTTGCCAATTTTACTTTGGAGTAGGTTATTTTTCATATTTTTCTATTTTGTGGCATTTATTACTGTTTAAAGTTAGAACTTCATTTTTGGCTCTTGAGCTCATAACTTTTTTCCATGATCTCCTAATTTTGTAATTCTTGTGGCGTTGGAAAGGTATTGAAGATATCTATCATGTCATTCATGCACCTTTTTTGTATCTATCCTAGGGATATCATTATTTCAATTTTCCCCAATGGGTTTCTTGGAGATTACTTGGATATTTTAATAATTAGGAGGGTGTAATTTTGATCTTTGCACTTCATTTCAATATTAGCACAATGATCTATATCATATTGCTTCATTTAGATTATAGAGTTGTACCATATTGAGTGTTCCAGTGTTCCTTGGCATCAGATCTGTTGTTGCTTTATCATGTTTCCAACTTTGAGTCCTTGAGTGATTTTAATATGGTTTGTAGCATCAAAATTATTGTTCCTTTTCTTTCCTAATTAAGGATTTCAGTGTCACTCCACCAATGTACTTCCAATTTTTCTTTGTAGCAAGTTATTTCATTGAGGGGGGGTTGAATGGTCTCTTCTTCGTCTCTCTTATGGGGGTATTTTTCCTCGAATGGGGTTTTTCCTCTTATTTTTCATGGAGAGAATTATTGTAATTCATCTCTCTTTTAGGAAGGATTTTTTTCCACTGGGTTTTCTCCTTTTCTCTATTTGCATGATAGATTGCATTTGCATATGTAAATGGGTACCTAACATGGCCTTGTAGTCAAGACCCATATTTGTGTCATTTGCATAAGTACTCCTAAGTTATATTTCTACATATTTCTACATTTAATTGGCTTATGACCATACTTATTGCAATTGAAACACTGATCAGAGAATGATGGACCACTTGGATTCATTCTACTTCTACATTGAGCATCCATATGAAAAAATTTATTGAAAACAAAACAGTATCCATTGAACTTTTGAGCATTGGGTTGTCTTATCAGATACCTTCTCGCTTTGCTCATCTAATTTCCTAGCCTAAATTTCCTTTGACTAGATCCAAATCTTTCTCCTTTCTCATATCCAAGACCTTGCTTGTCACTTCCAATCTTCTCACTTTGAATCAGTTCATCAAGCTTAGTTGAGCTAATCTTGAACTTCTTGCATTCATTTATAGTAGCAAGTTCATCCTTGTGAATAATAATTTGTCTTTCAAGATCTTCTTCATTGTTTATGGATTGTTGCAATTCAAGCTCCAGCTAATTGAATCCACCATTAATTCTGTTGCGTTCATCAGATCTTTCTTACAAGGACTGAGTAAGATTCTCTTCATTCTTCTTTTTCTCTTCAATCTCCTTGGTCATCCTCATCTCAATAGATTCCATCTCATGCTTTAGAACAACATTATATCTGGTGAGCTTTTCACATTCTTCTGTCTTTTCCTTCAAAGCTTGACGTAGGTGATCATCTTCCATGCTTTTACTCTCTTTCTGCTTGAGTTGATTACAGAGACCCATTCTCTTTTCCCTGGACTTATTGATTTTATCTTTCAATGATTCAATAAATTTCTCAGCATTCATGAGGCTTTCTTGCAATTCTCAAACTTTAGATTTGGATTGATCAAGATCATCTAGTGCCACAAAAATTTGTTGATGAAGACTGTTGGAATCCATTGAATCACCTTCTTGGATCTTCCCCAAGCTATTAAAATTCTTCTGAGGAACTAGGCTCTAATACCAATTGTTGGGCAACACAAGGGTAGAAAATTGAGAGGGGGAGTGAATCATTTGTCTCATAAATTATATATATTAAACTTATTCTCATATATGATAAATAAACATGAAAGTATAAAAAATCACCACATCAAAAACACACATAACACCAAGATTTTTATGTGGAAACCCTATTAGGGGAAAAACCACAGTGGAGGTTAGTCCACAAGATTATACCCTGTTAAAAGTATTACAAATGGAGAATGCACACGCATTCAGGCACACTACCTAGAGCTCGTTGTTCAAATACAAAAGGATTACTACCCAAAAAAAGACTCACTGTCTTACAGTCACATTTGGATTACATCCAAAATATTTTCAACTAAGAAAATAGCATCTTCTAATGCCTGATTAAAGTTCTAATTAAGCACATAAACCCTTTCATCTGCTCACTCTTCTTCATAATTTACTTCTTACTTCAAAATATTAAAACATTTTTCATACACAACACACAGCATACATCACACACCATACCATAAAATGGTATAAACCATCAATCATATATATCCAAAACTAAGGATAACATCAATCTACATGTCGGCCCAACAAAATATGAAATATGTACAAACTGTTGGCCCAAATCAATAAACAATTTAGCAATGTGGAGCAAACAATGTTAGCCAAAACATAGTAAGGACCCAAAACATGTCTCAAACATGAAACACCTTAAACAATTATGCCTTAAAGATCTGCAACACACTACAATCACCCTATCGGCCATGATCATGAAAAACATGAACTCACAGAAGAAAATCACCAATCGTGAGCACAACAATCAATGCGGACCAACAACACAGATAGAGCACAATCTAGAAACATCCAAAATCATCATGAATCACCATAGAAGCATCTAAAACAACTCAAATTACAAGAGTCACATCATCTTCTTTCAGGAACACCGACTAAAGCAACAGAACAACTGTCAGAACATAGATACTCATAACTCAATCAAATCTTCATGCAAACCTATGAAACTTCATGTGGATAAACTAGATATACTTCTCAACAAACCCTTTAATTTACAACCTCTTATCATCAATATACTGAGCTAGCCAACATACTAAACTTCATTGCATCACCGACAACCTGCAACTTATTTTATTACAATTTTCTCAATATACTCGACATATATAGTCTTAAACACATTAATGGCAATAGTGTTGACATCAATGACAACCATATATTAGCAATATCAATCACAATCACATATTTTGAGTATACTCATATTGTGGATTAATCTCCACCGTGGTTTTTCCCCTAACAAGGTTTCCACGTAAAAAAACCTTGTGTTATGGTGTTGTGGTTGATTGTATTGTGTTCTTGCATCTTTCTTTTGGTTCAATGCTATAAGTGGTTTAAAGACCAAGTTAATAAAGTTAAATTTTGTAGAAAACTAATTCACCCCCATTCTTAGTGTTCCTTGATTCCAACAATTGGTATCAAAGCCTAGTTCCTTGGAAGAAGTTTAATAGCTTGGGAAGATCTGAGAAGGTGATTCAATGGATTTTGACAGTCTTCATCAAAAACTTTTGGTGGAACTAGATGATCTTGATCAATCCAATTCTGAAGTCCAGGAATTGCAAGCAAGCCTCATGAATGCTGAGAAATTTATTCAATCATTGAAAGACCAAATCAATAAGTCCAGGGAAAAGAGAAAGAATCTCTATAATCAACTCAAGCAGAAAGAAAGTAAAAGCATGGAAGATGATCACCTAACTCAAGCCTTGAAGGAAAAGACAGAAAAATGTGAAAATCTCACCAGAGATAATGTTGTTCTCAAGCATGAGATGGAATCTATTGTGATGAGGATGACCAAGGAGATTGAAGAGAAAAAGAAGAATGAATAGAATCTTACTCAGTCCTTGAAAGAAAGATCTGATGAATGTAGCAGAATTAATGGTGGATTCAATTAGCTGGAGCTTGAATTGCAACAATTTAGAAACAATGAAGAAGAGCTTGAAAGATAGATTGTTATTCTCAGGAATGAACTTGCTACTACAAATGAATACAAGGATAAATTCAAGATTAACTCAACTAAGCTTGATGAACTAATTCAAATTCAAAAGATTGGAAGTGACAAGCAAGGTCTTGGATATGAGAAAGGAGAAAGCTTTGGATCTGGTCAAAGGAAATTTAGGCCAGGAAATTAGATGAGCAAAGCTAGAAGGTATCCGGTAAGACAATCCAATGCTCAAAATTTCAATGGATATTGTTTTGTTTGCAATAAATTTGGTCATATGGCTACTCAATGTAGAAGTAGAATGAATCCAAGTGGCCATCATTCTCCAGTCAGTGTTTCAATTGCAATAAGTATGGTCATAAGTCAATTGAATGTAGAAATATGACAAACAACTTTTTCAATAGAAATGTCAAATGTTATGCCTGCAATAGATTTGGCCATAGTGAATACAGTGTGTTTCGCCGACCGATGCATGTGGAAGTTTATGGCTCGAGATAAAGGTGTTCGGGAAAATGTTTCAGCGAACTAATTTTTCTTGCCGACAAGCATCCAGAAAAAAAGTATATCGGCATATGTTGGGGCATCGGTGTAATGTCAGGGCAAAGACAATATGTCATACCGACTAATGCATAAAGGTGTCATTTCGGCCAGACTGATTGGTATCGACGTGAACTCATAACAAAGTCATTTTGTCTTACCGACTGGATTGCAAGCAGATGTCTCGGTAAGACTTATGTGCATCGGGGAAGGTCTAGGCGAAGGGGCCATTGTTTGGCTGAACTAAGTTCAAAGGTATTTCAAAGCTATCAATGAGAAGCTATGGAGTCTTGCTGATTCAAATCTTATGCCAATGGAGATATGCATCGCTGGGAGAAGAACTTGTCGACATAAGTTTCACCAAAGTATGAATATTATACCGACAGATAGTTCGGGGTGAGTTTTGCCGAATAGGAGTAATCTGGAGGAGTGATTTCGGTAAGACATTTGGTGTCGGTATAAGCCTTCCTGAAGATTCATTGTCTTGCTGAAAGTATTGTTTCAATGGTTGGGCTTATTTCTTCGGTGAGAAAACTTGGTGGACACACCGAAATGAGAATTCATCAGTGAAAGGGTGAATTTGTCCTAGCGAATGAAAATACATTGAAAAATACATATTGATAAGATGCAAAGATATCTGCATAACATCTTCCTGACTTTGAAAGTCATAGCGAAGCGGGTGAAATGAAGATTGCATCGGCAAGAGTATAAATTTGTCTTGGCGACCAAATGTAAATAAAGACTTTCAGTGAAACAGGATGAAGTCTGCGAGAGGTTTCCCCGACATTTGCAGGTTATAGCAAAGAACATAAAGATAATTGATTTCAATCGGTGTGAAGAGCATTAATGTCTCAGCGATTGGAAAATGCTTTGAAGAATACATATCGGTATTGTTCTATGATATCCATGAGACATTTCCCCGACTTTGAATTGTCATAGCGAAATGAAAAGCAGAAGCATTTGTCATCAAGTTGATTTCAGGTGTTGATAAGACCACAGAGTGTCTTGGCAAATGATGAAATAAACGTTGAAAAGGGATTTCGCCCTAGATTTGAATTTTTCTCATCAAAAGGACATTTGATGCGACAGTGCCAATTTCAAAGGAGGCGTCATTCGTGCTTCATTAATGGTGTGATCGAATAAAACACTAATGACCGTAGTGTTTTAATCAATTCCTCATTTCTGAATTGATTGCTAGTGAATTGGCAAGCTGAACAGAGAACCAAGACAATTTTTTAGTCTGAGGAGCTCAAGTAGAATACTGTAAGTAGTTGCTTCTCTATTTTTCATATTTTGGTTCTGTAAGCTTGAAAAATGGAGTCTTCTGGTTCTGGAAAGGGTAAGGGTAGAAAATTTGGTGAGAGTAGTCAGTCGAAGGGAAAGAAACAAAAAACTGATATAGAGCATGAAGGCACTGAAAGGAAGCTAAGCCAAGACCTTATTGATCAACTACCTGGTTCAGGGCCTAAAGCTAGAAGGTCCGCACAACTTAGGGCAGAAGTTGATAAGCTAGATGATAAATGCAAGTTCATAGGTGATGTATGGACTGTTGTAAGGGGGTATGAGCTTTTCAATTTCCACTACCATAGGAGGAATCATTTTGAGCCAGTCTGTAATCCATGGAGGTTGAATGTAGGGAAATTGGTATGCCCTAATGTATTTGTTAATGCTGAATTGGTAAAATTGCTTGTTGATCATTATGATCCAAAGTATAAAGCAATATGTGATCCTTCTAGAAAACCACAGATACATGTGTCAAAAGAAGCAATTGGTGAGGTTTTCAAATTGGAAGGGTTTTGAAACAAGGAAATTAACTGTGAAGAGTTGCAGAAGGAATTTTCTAGAATGGATACAAGTTACAAGGGTTGGAGGTTACCAATTCATAGGGTTAAACAGGGTAACAAGCCAGAACCTCTGGAAGATAGTGAGGGGCCTCCCTATCATGTAGATTTGTTTGAACTCTACATCAAATATACATATTTTTCAGTGTGTCAGGTGTTGGGGATGGATGCCCCATAATTCATGTCAATGGTGCCAATGGTTATTGCAGCAGATATTCAATATCACAATTCTAGGCCATTTGATTATGCTTCGTATATTTCTAAGGAGCTTGACTCAGGATTGATGGCTATAAAGGGTGGAGCTTCCATTGTTCATCTCAGAAACTATTCATTGTTGATGCACTTAGTGTTATACTTCGGACAAGAGCTAGGGGTATGGCCTCCAGATATGGGAATTTCTCAGATTGGTAAGGAAGGTGAAGCATTGCCTGTTCAGTTGTGGACTGCCATTTGGGACAGTAGGTTTGCTGGTTCTAGTTTTATTCATTTTGAAGAGCATTTTGTAAAGACATTGTATAAATTGTATCATTATCCTTGTAATAATTATTTGACTGATGAGATCAAAAGATTCCTTTGGCCTAAAGACTTCAATGGGCCAATTGACCATAATTGGGGAGACTGGTATTATTTAGAGGGAGCTACAGTAATCAGAGTGTATGGATTTGAAGATGCTCCTTTCATTCTGCCAAGGACAGTTCCAAACAGGGTTGCATACTTGGAAATTGTCAGACAAATGGATTTTTGTAGTGTGATGCATTTCAGTTTCTTTTGGGAAGCAAGCTTTTATGCCTAGTACTTTGTGTTTTGGTGATTTCACTGTGTTGGCTAAGGAGGGATATAACTCAATCCTTGATAGATTATTGCATTATAATATGAAAAGAGGACCAACCAGGAAATACTTTGACCCTGAAGGATATATCAATTCAGCCAAAGAGAGGATTAACTTTGGAGGGTATCAGCATGTACCCTATCCTTTTGATGATATGATCAAAAATCTGGATGAAGATGAAGCAGAAATAGTAGTTGAAAGGTATAACCAAGGGCTACAAGATACTGAGTTATTGTCTTCTGGAGATGAAGAAGCACCAAGAACTAATGTGCCATAGGGTAGAACAGAAAAGGTATCCAGGATGAGGACTCAGCAATATGTTTGCCTAGTCAGAGAATAGAGTGTTGAAAGTGGTGATGTTGATGCTAGGCACATGGAGTATAGATCATTTGTTTATGATGATGAGTTTATACATTCCCCTAAGTTCAAAACATTCTTGTACAAGCAGAAGGGGAAGGAGATAAGAGATAATGTTGATGATATCACTTCTGGAAATAAGGAACAATTGTTGGCTCAATTGAGAAGATGTGTGGATGATGAAATGGAAAATATGACTCCTAAAGTGGGGAGGAAAATGTTGGAGGATGCTGGTGTCATGATATTTCCTAGCCTTGAGTTGAATTCTGCATTGGTCTTTGATAGTTTCTTGAAGGGTAGTAATGCTACTCATAAGCTTGATAAGGAAAAGGTGACAGAAGTGTATACGGGTTCCCAATATAATACTGATGAGGGATCAATGTTGATATGGGATTTGTACCCACCCCATAGGAAATCAGTGGTACTTGATACAAAGAAGGCATTTGGCCATGTCTTGACTCTAAAAGCTGGAGAAGTTGATCCTGTAGCTACTGCTGATATTGGGGTAAATATTGCAAAGTTGAATAAAGCACAGATTCAATTATTGATAAAAGAAGGAGAAATGTATAAAGAAAATAATGAGAAATTGCTGAGAGAAAATGATAGACTCAAAGACTTGGTTGGTGTTTCAATGGGGACAACCAAATTGATCACTCAAGGAGAAAGCTCTCAGGAAAAACACCACTGGGTAGGGTCAAGTGCTTATTCTCAGGGGAAGCATGATGTTATTGCTGCAATTATCAAGAAGAGGCAGGATCATTTTACATCCGGGTTGAATAAATTGCGGGGAAAATACTCTCATACTCTTGCTACATTGAAGGAGCATACAAGGATGGATGAACGAATCATGGAGAAATTTTATGAGTTGGCTCAAAGTGATGAAGCTAGCAGTTCTGCACTTGAAGCTACAAATCACATAATCAATCATCATTGAAATTTCTATGATGAATTGCAAGGAGATGAACAAGGGTTAATTGCAGCTGCTAAGAAAAATGTAATTACATTTTCTGATGATAATGGGGATTTGAAAGAGGCCACCAGATGGAAAAATGAATGTGAGTCAATGCTGAATGAAATCATGAAGATAGAATCTGCAGAGGATACAACATTAGAAGAAGTGAGTAAGCAAAATGAGGAAATGGTCAAGATGGAAGTTACGATCCAGAATGTTGTTGGAGATGCGGATACATATGAACGCCAAGATTATTTGGACCACCTCAATAAGACTCACTTATGGATAAATAGAGCCTAGTTATTCTCTATCTTTTGTTTTATAATATGTATTTTCTATTTCTGAAAGGATGCATCCTTTCGTATTCTCAATGTATAAATATCTATTTTGAAAACAATATGTGGATAGATAGAATAGGATAGAGAATAGAGGATACAGTGGAACACCATGTTTCACAAGGTTGAGACTCTGATGTATGTTTTGAAGCCATGGAGATATCAATGAAAATCATCTTATTTTCTGGCGTATTCTAGTGTCAATTGTTGTGTTGCGCCTATTGAAAGAATTATTTGAGTTGTCTCTAAAATTGATGTTTCTTGGTTATTTAGATCAACATAACAAGTTTATGTCTGGTTTATCAGTACGTATTTTTCGTATCTATGTGATTGGTTGATAGGTTCTTTCAAGGAAGGATTAAATCCTTTTGATTAATCACAGTAATCAAGGAATTTCACTTAGATCAGTAAGAAGAACTTAATAATCACAATCTTGCATGTTTATACTAGTTATAAACAAAATATGCCAAACAATTTGAATAACCTCCAGAAAGAAGTCAGTTGATAAGTAGGAGGTATTTTTCCACAGTGTGTCAAATTATGATATTGCTATTAGGATTCAACCGTGTAGTTTCGAGTCAAACTACACGGTTGAATCCTTATAGCAATATCATAAGAAGTTAGTTGTTTAAGGTTTCATTTGATTCCATATATTATATAAGGCACTGGTCTCACCATTTCCATCATTTTATTTCTTTCATACTTTTTTACATCTATTAACTGAGCATATTAGGGTTTAGTTTTGAATGCTGGTATACAATATATACCAAATTTGTTTTATTTTGTCCATTTCAATTTTCCATCATGAACAAATCATGGCATGAAGATAAGATCAATAGTCAAGTATGCTTCATTTATTATAGGCACACCCGCCTAGGTCTAGTAGCACCTGGAGAGTAGAAGGTTTAATTCTTTCAAACCTTGTTCTGTTACCCTAAAACATTGTGAAAGCTTGGCAACCTTTCGTGGTTCAAACCTGCATTTTTGAGAGTTAACAAGTCACATTGCATTTTGAGAAGAAGCTTGGAGAGCTCTGCAAGTGAACTTTTGTGAAATACAATTTTAAAGGTGATTCGGCAAACAAACCCTAATCCGGTGAAAGGTATTTATCTACAAAACTTGTGAACTTGAAATTTTTGGAAATGGTCACTCTGTTAGTTGTTGATATTAAGGATAGACCCCGCCCAAAATTCAAATGGAACCCGTTCAAATCCATTGAGACAAAACCATTAGGTGTATTTTATTTCATCTATATGGTTTTTTGCACATTGAAGATATTAGGGCATATATTCATGTGAATATTGAGGAGATAGGAAGCTCCCAGCTATTAAATCTGTACACAAATCACATTGTGGGAGAAGATCTCTATGTAAGGCCTAAATTTAAGACTTTGGAGGAGAAGAAGTTCCCAAAAATTGGGAAGTTTCCCGTGTTCGATGAAAATGAATGGGTTCGATACATACTAAGTCGAGTGCATGTCAAGTTCATGTGGTTAAACCAACCCTTCAAGATCACAAGAGAAGCTATAAGCATTATTACTAGTCTAAATTCATCTGGTGGGTTGCCCACATTGAAATCTATGAAGAACCAAATAGTAACTGAGGCAACCAATTCCACTTTCAATAGAAGAGCCATGACAATTAATGACATCATTAAATTGGATGGAAAATTTTCTTCTATGGTTATTGGATATAAAATCTATCACTCTAGCCGGGATAACTCTGCATCTGGTATTGCAATCTATGTAGCTAATCAAATGATCAAGGAAAATACAGAATATGACGTATGTGAGTTACTTTGGAGCCAGCTAATTGAAAATCTTGGTAAAATCAAGAAGGAAAAGAACTCTTTCAAGTATGGAAATTTGTTGTTATGTCTATTCTTCTACTTGATGAATGAAGTTCTAGGAGTTGGTAAAGTGCAATGGGAAGGTGATAGACTGGTAGTTGTTCAAATCAAAGATGTCTTATATAGAATTGGTGATAGCAAAGCAAGGAAAACTGCTATCTGGGGTTACTTCAAAAGCTTTTAGAGTGAAATGCAAGCTAGGGAAAGGATCCCTAAAACTATTGTGGAAAAATATAAGGACACTATTTGCTTCATTGTTGACATTGATCACTGTTTGATGGAAGCAGCAGAACCTAGAACAGTTTGGATAATGCCTATGGGATATGAGGTTGAAGAACACATTTTGGAGTTGTATGCCCAATACTTGTTGAGTAAACCTTGGGATCCGACAAAAGAAAGTTTTGGTACCTTTGAAGAGAAGAATATGAAAGTGCATGCACAACTGAAGAATTCTATGATAGTCCAAAAGGTGAGAAAGGGGGTTGAATATTTTGTAGAAAGCATCGGCATATCAGTTGAAGCAATGAGGGAAGCTAGGAAGAAAAGAGAACAAGATGAAGAAGGGGAGCCTGCTAGAACTGAGTCAGCTAGTCTGGCAGCATCCTCTACTAGATCTGGATCTACAAGGAGCTTTGCACCCTCATCTGGTCTTACAAAGAAATCAAGCCTAGTAAAAGCTCAAGTCAAGATATCTGGAAGAGAAGGAAAGAGGAAGAAGGATAAAAGCACAAGAGTCTATGTTGTTGTTGAAGATGATGAAGAAATTGAATTAGATGAAGTGGGAGAAATCAAGCATAAGGGCACAAAGGCTTCAAAAGTATCTAAGGACAAGCGCTCCAGTGAAGAAAAAGCCAATAAAAAGGTGAAAATTGATAGATCAGGTATGACTATAAAGGAAGTGGAAAAAGGTTTAATTGAGGATGGTAATCTCAAACCACTTTTTGAATGGTATGACACTTTTGATAGTGTCGGTCAGAGAACTCTTGAAGAAGCCACAATAAAATATTTGAATATTTTCAATATGACTCTCATAGAAATAATGTTAGAGTTACCTAAAGGGTTATATGAAGTCTTAGAAATGAGGAGAGTAAATGCAAGAGTTGAAGATGAATGAATGAGAGAACGCATACTTTCCAATCTATGTCTGGTAATATCAAAAGAAGAAATGAAGAAAATCCTCAATGATTCTAAAAAGGATTTTAAGAGAAAATTAAGGGTGAATAATTTTATGATCAGGTAGACTGAGGAAGTAGCAAAAGACACTAAGAAAATTCTTAAGGAAATTTTGTTGAAGAACATATATAACATTGTCTCTTAAGAAACTCATGATGAAGATGTTCGATCTGATCCATAAGTTCAAGTTGTTCCGGCTAATATTGAAGAAGTGAAAGAAGATACAATTGAGGACACTAAAAATCCTCTAGATATGCAAGATACTGAAATTTCTATGGAGACTGAAGCCCCTAAAGATATGTCAGTTGAAGAAATAGAGATTCCCAAAGCCAAGCAAGAATCTATGGTTGAAGAAAAGAAGGCTGAGGCAAAGGAGGTTGCTATGGAAGAAAGAGACACTGCAAAGGAAGTAAAGAAGCTTTTAGAAGAACAACAGGAGGTGTTGGACCCTAAATTGGTTGAAGGTCCTATCAACTTGGCCACTCTATCTCCTATTCAAAATTTGAAGGTAGCATCATTTGCTTAGGCCAAGGAAAGGGAGGAGATATTGAAATCTCACATTGAGTACAGTGAGCTACTAAGTCTTGCATCTAGTATCTTGGAGAATATCATGCCCACACATGTCAAGGACTCATCTAATTCTCCCTCTGGTCAGCTAAAGAAAATTATCAACTCTATAAGTACTCACTTTGAGTCTCTTGAAAAGTCAATTGAGGATAAGGTCCAGAAAGAATTTGATGCAAACAGGTTTAGTAGATTGAAGTGTATGATTGCTAATGATAAATCTTTATTAGCTACTTGTGAAAAGAACATTCAAGGTGCATTATCTAAGGATGGAAATAAATACAAGTCATGCTTATCCTTGTCAAAATTCACTAAGGTCACTGAGAAGAAAATTAAGGAATATGAGAAATAGTTCGTAGATATTGCTCAAAACTTTGATCCTCTAACCGTTTATGTGGGTAAGCAAGAAGGTCAAGTCATATCCCTGCTTGACAAAATTAAAAGTTTGAAGCATGAAAAAGACATAATTGTTGAAAGGGTGTGTGAGCTAAGATGATTAATTGATCCTAAAATGGAGACAATGCTTAGTGCATTGAAGGAAGCATAGGATGCTATGGTTGTCAGTGATCTAGAAAATATTGAGTCAGCAGAGATGCAATCCTACCTATTCTATGGTCAAGTGACTATTTTGGAGATTCTCAAAAAGGGTTGGGACACTAGTTTAAGCATGTTGAAGAAAAATTTTGCATACATATTCAAGTCCATGTAAGTTAAAAAAGCATGTTTGTACATATACAGTTTGTTCATAGAAATTTTGTATGATTTTTGGTATGTGGATTCTCATCTTTTCCATTGATGTCAAAGGGGGAGTGTAGGATAGTGAAAATTTTCATATTCATCTCAGGGGGATTTGTGATTAAAAAATTTCTGAAGTTTTGAGGATTGTAGTGTATTCATGTTGGTATTGATTCCGACACTTAGTCATTTTTCACTAAGTGTTGCCATCAATGCCAAAGGGGGAGATTGTTGGCAAGAGACACTGCACAAGTCATCTAGTGTTGTCATTGATGGAAACCCTAGTTAGTAATTCCATCCACACCTCAGTATTTGCTTATACCAAAAGTCAAATTGAAGATATGTGTTAACTGTCAAAGCTAAAACAGGGCATTCGACAGAGTTGT
This sequence comes from Sequoia sempervirens, assembly GCA_007258455.2. Classification (NCBI taxonomy): domain Eukaryota; kingdom Viridiplantae; phylum Streptophyta; class Pinopsida; order Cupressales; family Cupressaceae; genus Sequoia; species Sequoia sempervirens. Next base: position 159,624,127 of record VDFB02000015.1, on the reverse strand, counting down.
GTACATTGAATCATATGTAATTTCCTATTATCATTTTGTGTTGTGGATCTCAGGGAAGGTCTTTTGATTTATGTACTATCTTATCTTTGAATCATAGGGCTTTGTATTGATTGGTGTGCAAGTTAGAAGATCCAGTTTATTGATTTTTTGTCTAACAGTGTAGAAAGGCCGACTAGATGAGTATAGTATGTTGCGGATCTTCACGGCATAATTGTTTAAGGTGTTTCATGTTTGAGATTACTATTTTATCTCAAATACGGGGCATAATAGTGTTAATAAAGCATGCAAATATTAACGTTGGGTGGAAGCAATGAAAGAAGAACTACTGCAATTTGAGAAGAATGATACATGGATTCTTGTTCCCAGACCTAAGGACAAAAATGTAATTGGAACTAATTCCTGGAGGAATTTCTAGCACTAGATTTTGATGCAGATTCATTTCCTGCATCAGAAACACTCTTCTTCACCCATGTCTTCTTCATTTGATTCTTGATCTCATCTATAGTAACTTTTCCTTTTCCCTTATCATTCTTTTGCATATCTTTCCCTTTGTTTACCAAACCCTTCCTGCTTCTACAGAATCTTGCAATGTGACCGAATTTGTTACAACTATAGCACACGAAATTTCTTTGTCCAAACCAGTTATTCCATTGATTTTCTCTTGATCTGCACTAGATAGCAATATGGCCAAATCTATTGCAGGCATAACATCTGACATTTCTATTGAAAAAGTTGTTTCTCATATTTATGCATTCAATTAACTTATGACCATACTTATTGTAATTGAAACACTAACTGGAGAATGATGGGCCACTTAGATTCATTCTACTTCTACATTGAGCAGCCATATGACCAAATTTATTGAAAAAAAATAGTATCCATTGAACTTTTGAGCTTTGGGTTGTCTTACCGGATACCTTCTAGCTTTGCTCATCTGATTTCCTAACCTAAATTTCCTTTGACTAGATCTAGAGCTTTCTCCTTTCTCATATCAATTCATCAAGCTTAGTTGAGATAATCTTGAACTTCTCCTTGTATTCATTTGCAATATCAAGTTCATCCCTAAGAATAACAATCTATCTTTCAAGCTCTTCTTCATTGTTTCTAGATTGTTGCAATTCAAGCTCCAGTTGATTGAATCTGCCATTAATTATGCTACATTCATCGGATCTTTCTTTCAAGGACTGAGTAAGATTCTCTTCATTCTTCTTTTTCTCTTCAATCTCCTTGGTCATCCTCATCACAATAGATTCCATCTCATGCTTAAGAACAACATTATCTCTGGTGAGCTTTTCACATTCTTTTGTCTTTTCCTTCAAGGCTTGACTTAGGTGACCATCTTTCATGCTCTTACTCTCTTTTTGCTTGAGTTGATTACAGAGATCCTTTCTATTTTCCCTGGACTTATTGATTTGATCTTTCAATGATTGAATAAATTTCTCAGCATTCATGAGGCTTGCTTGTAATTCCCAGACTTCAGATTTGGACTGATCAAGATCATCTAGTGCCACCAAAAGTTGTTGATGAAGACTACCAAAATCGATTGAATCACCTTCCCGAATCTTCCCCAAGCTATTAAACTTCTCCTGAGGAACTAGGTTCTGATACCAATTGTTGGAATTAAGGAACACTAAGAAGGGGGGGTGAATCAGTGTTCTGCAAAATTTAACTTTATTAACTTGATCTTTAAACCACTTATAGCATTGAACCAAAAGAAAGATGCAAGAACACAAGGAAATCAACCACAACACCATAACACAAGGATTTTTATATGGAAACCTTACTAGGGGGAAAACTACGATGGAGATTAATCCACAATATGAGTATACTCAAAATATGAGCATCTCTACTGACTCAAGATTTGTAGGATCAATGACAATCACATGACAGGTGATAAAAGTAAATTTGTGAGCTTGGAAAAGTATGATGGTGGTGTTCTAAGATTTGGTGATGACAAAGCTGGTGTAATCCATGGCAGAGTATCCATTTCTCTTGATGGTAAGCATAATACTGATGATGTTCTGTATGTGGAAGGTTTGAAGAATAATCTCTTATGTGTTGGATAGATGGTTGACAAGGGATATAGTCTTCAATTCAAGGATGGAAAGTGTAGAATATTGGGGAGTTTCAAAAATGTGATTGCATCTAGTACAAAAACAAAATGTAATATCTTTCACCTAAATGCTACTGGTAAAATTTGTTTGATTTCTCAAGTTGATGAAAGTTGGTTGTGGCATAGGAGATTGTGTCATGTAAACTTTGACAATATTATCATGATAAGTTCTACTCAGGTAGTGAGAGATCTTCCTAAGTTGATAAAACCTACTAATGCTATATGCAAGGAATGTCAGTTAGGGAAGTAAACTAGAGTTTCATTCTGGAGAAAACAACATTGTTCAATTGAAGTGTTGGAGCTTGTGCATACTATCTTGTGCGGTCCTTCTAGAGTCAAAAGTTTACAAGGAGATAGGTATTTCATGTTACTTATTGATGATTATTCTAGATTAGTGCAGGTTACTTTCTTAAGGGAAAAATCTGAAGCTCTAGAGAATTTCAAGATTTTTAAGGCTATGGTTGAGATAGAGACAGGTCTAAAGATTAAATGTTTGAGATCAGATAGAGGTGGTGAATTCACTTCCGGTGAGTTTAATTCTTTTTATGAAGAGCATGGGATGAAGAGACAATTATCTACCCATGGACCCCTCAGCAAAATGGAGTTGTGGAAAGGAAGAACAGGACAATTCAAGAAGCTGCTAGGACCATGATGTTGGAAGGAATGTTCTGTATATCTACTGGAGAGGAGTTGTGAGTACTATCGTTTGCACTCTCAGCTGGGTACATGTCAAATGTGATACCAGTAAGACTCCTTATGAGCTATGGTTTGGTCATAAGCCTAATGTTAGATACTTCAAAATCTTTGGGAGTAAATGCTATATCAAAAGAGATGAAGATATAAGAAAGTTTGATGCTAGAAATTATGAAGGAATCTTTCTTGGTTATTCTACTAAAAGTAAAGCCTACCAGTGCTACAATAAGAGATTGAGGAAAGTAATTGAAAATTCTAATGTCAAGGTTGATGAAGACACAATCAGACCATCCAGAACCTACGGATATGATTCAAACAATCAAAATGACAGTTTAGATAAAGGAAAGAAAGTTCAGACTCTAAATGAAGTTCAGATCACTTCGGTGAATTTGGAAAATTGAGAGGAAGAAACTAGTGAAAGTGTAGAAGTGAGATCACAAGAGCTTGAAGTTCAAGAATTCCCTAAGACTCCAAGGTATGTAATACTAAATCATTCATAAGATCATATTATAGGTGATAAGAACAAAGGTGTTCAAACTAGGAGAAGAATTGCAGAAGAATATTGTTTGATCTCAAAGACTAAGCCTAATAGTGTCAATGAAGCATGGAAAGATGAACATTGGGTGGAAGCAATGAAAGAAGAACTACTGCAAATTGAGAAGAATGATACATGGATTCTTGTTCCTAGACCTAAGGAAAAAAATGTAATTGGAACTGAATGGGTCTTTTGGAACAAACTGAATGAGCAAGGTGAAGTTGTTAGAAACTAAGCAAGACTTGTGTGTAAAGGATATTCTCAGATGGAAGGAATTGACTTTGAAGAAACCTTTGCTCTTGTTGCTAGGATTAAAGCTATGAGACTATTTCTTGCTTATGTTTCTTACAAAAACTTCAAGGTTTATTAGATGGATGTCAAGTTAACATTTCTAAATGGTGAACTGAAAGAAGAAGTGTATATTGACCAACCTGATGGATTTCAATTGACTGATCAGGGAAATATGGTTTATCAGTTGAAAAAAGCATTGTATGGACTTAAGCAATCCCCAAGAGCTTGGTATGCCAGATTGGACAAGTATTTGTTGAAGATTGGATTTAAGGATAATTTTGAGTGTCTCAAAGGGAAGCTAGGGGTGATTACCTCTCCTAATCAAAATTAAGATACATTGACTTGCATCGGTTGTGCATTTCATAGTCATATCTTGTGATTTGATTAATGTTGAGGTGGTTGCTACTCAGGGGGAGTAGTCACATGTTAAGAAATGTGGTTCAGAGCTTGTGTGGAGAAAGATAATGTGTACCTTTTTCATTGATGTCAAAGGGGGAGAAGATTCATATGAAAAACTATGAAATAGTTAAGGAGAAAAGAGTCAAAATCTAAGGGGGAGAAAGTGCTAAGAGAAAATATCATTGATGGTGTTTTTCACATCATGTGTTGTCATCAATGCTGAAGGGGGAGATTGTTGGATATTGTTGATATGTGGTTCTCATTGATTTCAACACTATTTCCATCAATTTCTTTAAGACTGTATATGTCGAGGATATTAAGAAAATTGTAATAAAATAAGTTACAGGTTGTTGATGATGCAATGAAGTTCAGTATGGTGGCTAGCTCTGTATATTGATGATAAGAGGTTGCAAATTAAAGGGTTTTTTGACAAGTATATCTAGTTTATCCACATGAAGTTTCAGAGGTTCGCATGAAGATTTGATTGAGTTATGAGTATCTGTGTTTTGACAGCTATTCTTTTGCTTTAGTTGGTGTTGTTGAAAGAAGATGATGTGACTCTAGTAATTTGAGTTTTTGTGGATGCTTTTGTGGTGATTCATGATGCTTTTGGATGTTTCTAGATTGTTCTCTATCTGTGTTGTTGGTCTGCATTGATCGTTGTGCTCACAATTTGTGATTTTCTTCTGTGAGTTCATTTTTTTCATGATCATGGCCGATAGGGTGATTGTAGCGTGTTGAAAATATTTGAGGCATAATTGTTTAAGGTGTTTCATGTTTGATACATGTTGTTTTGGGTCCTTACTATGTTTTGGCTGACATTGTTTGGTCTGCATTGATAAATTGTTTATTGATTTGGGCTGACAATCTGTACACATTTCATATTTTGTTGGGCCGACATGTAGATTGATGTTATCTTTAGGTGAGAATATATATGATTGATTGTTTATACCATTTGATGGTATGGTGTGTGATGTATGATATGTGGTGTGTGCAAAAAATGTTTTAATCTTTTGAAGGAAGAAGTAAAGTGTGAAGAAGAGTGAGCAGATGAAAGTGTTTATGTGCTTAACTAGAACTATAATCAGGCATTAGAAGATGCTATTTTCTCAGTTCAAAATCTTTCGGATGTAATTTGAATGTAACTATAAGACAGTGAGTCTTCTTTTGGGCAGTAATCCTTTTGTATTTGAGCAATGAGCTCTAGGTAGTGTGTCTGAATGCATGTGCATTCCCCATTTGTAATACTTTTAACAGGGTATAATCTTGTGGACTAACCTCCACCATGGTTTTTCCCCTAACAAGGTTTCCACGTAAAAATCTTGGTGTTATGTGTGTTTTTGATGTGGTGATTGTTTATGTTTTCATGTTTATTTATTAGATCTGAGAATAAGTTTAATATATATAATTTTTGAGACAACTGATTCACCCCCCCTCTCAATTGTTTTTTCTTGTGTTTCCAACGCATCACACCTTACCTGTATAAGCAAGGATTCATGTGTACATTGTAAACAATCAACAATCTACAAATATTCAATTTGGCAATCTTGCATCCATAATCATAGCTTGATATTTCTACCATTTCTCTCTTGTTGAAGTTATTTTATCCTCCAGGTGATCTTGGAGCATTGAGGAGTTCACCATAAACTCCTATAGTCTCACCTAAAATTTTCCATATCTATAAATATGGAATCCAAAGCATAATTTTATGTACTTATAATAGCACATGTTGTCACAAGTGACTATGTCCGACATGGACTTGATTATATAATTGAATGTATATTATCATTTTATCTATATATATTTACTTCACTGAAACTATCCTAGATGGAATGCTCTTGTGTGCAAATCATTGAAAGGACCTAGGTGTTTACAAATATCTTACATGATGATTTTATTTTAGCTACCATTATTTATTATAATATACAATTACATTGTACTTTTACTCAACTCTTCATCTGGAAGAAATGTTTGTGTTCCTTTGAAGTATTAATCCTTATAACTTATGTTGAGACACTATTACTCTTAATAAATATCCTTGGGATGCATGGGATCTAATTTACCTTTCAAAGAAAGAGAATAATACACATTAAATTCAACATCACTATGGTAACTCATGCAATGATAATGGAACCATTTATCAACTTTATTCTTCTTATACTTGACATTGTTTGCTTTGGATGATATTTTAGATTTTGAGTTATACATGAATAATTTATAATATTATATTTTCATAAGGGAATTATTAAAGGCTTGGAAGTGATTTTTAGTGTTAGCTTATTCTTATGTAAGAGAAAATTCTTGGCCTTCACTTTAGCTTAAACCTTGATGCATTGTGAAAAGCTTACCCCGATTTTTTAAAATTTAGAAGGTCCATATTTCTATTGGTATAAGGTGATGACCCACTTATTTACTTGAGTGCCTTGTGTTTTTTAGAATTTTCTTCATGCAATCACATAGAGGAATCATGTAATTCATGGGTGTAGAGTACAAATGATTACCTCTTGTAATTTTGTAATTAATAAAACTTCATATGCACATGCTAAAAATATTTAATGGGCTACTATTCCTCCTAAAAGGGATAATTAAGGAATTCTATGTATAAATAAAATAATGATCCATGTCACACTACACATTGAGTGTATGTCTCCAATCGAAAACTAAAATAGACATTTTTAATGTCATAAAAGAAATGTTTTCTTCATCTATGAAGTAATTTATAGATAAATATGATTCCAATTACTACACCTAGATATCCAACATTGTGTCATTGATCTTTCCTTCAAATGTTAATATGTCAAGGTGGACTTATACCTTTAAGGATTTTGGGTTTGTATATGAATGAGTACAGTTTGGTGGATTTTGATGTTGGTACAAGTTGAGCCATGAGTTCCTAGAATTTCTTCAAGAGTTTCTAGTGTTGTGCTTCTAGAGTGTCATTGACCACATTTTCAACATCTAATAACACTTTTTATGATTTCTCTACATCTGTTGTTTTTATCTTGAGTAAAAAATAGTAACTATAAAGACCAATTGAGTGAAAAATAGTTTTTTTATTGTTGTTTGAACCTTTGTATTGGTATGTAAAAGTAATAGTTTATTACCAATAATTTTTCTATAATGATATTCCTATGGTATGAGGAGGTTCACATGAGTTTCATAAGAGGAATTTTTGATGGTATGGTGTTGATTTCTTCTACAAAATGTAATTGTGTAGAGTTTTTAGAAGGTAAATTATATCTATACTTTGTTGACATGTTGGTGTATGGTTTATAGATTTTACGATGGGAATTCATTAGGTTCTTATGATGGAAGAGGTTTTCATACCCTAATTTTTACACCTGGACATGAACACAACTACAAATTTTTATTTTTATTTATTTATTTATGGCACTCGTCTTCAATATGATGTTGCTCTACTAAAATTGTTGTCTATGCTCTAGTACTACCCTCAAGGTTAACACCCCCATTGGCGATACTCAAATATTATGTTTAAATGTAAAGATTATTTATATTGGGCTTAATATTATTATTAATTATGTAGACAAATATTAATACTAGTATGAAACCATTTATTAATATCAATGCTTCTTCTATTAACATTAGTGCCAATTAATATTTCTTAGAGTTTAATCTTGACTTTAATTTTAGCAACATTAATACCTACTAGAAAGTCACCATTAAATCTATTGATGATGACATTAACATTACTATAAATCTATAAACATTAAGGATTATACCAAACCTTTCACATTGATTATAAGCATAGTATTAACATTAATACTAATGTAATAAATTGAATCTACAATTTTTAAGTTAATATTAATTCTATTATCATTAGAGCTAAGTATTACCACTAATATTGTCACTATCCTAACCATTTTATAATTGACATATACATTAATATTGACTCCATGAATATTAGCTTCAACCATTGAGTTGAATCTATTGATAGTAATAATTTAATAATAATATCAATTTACACATATTCAATTACCTAATTTGCATACTTTACTTACCCTTTTTTGTATACTGAATTTACTCCAAGTGTTAGTGGTATTAACAACTCATGATCTAGCCCTAATATTACTAATTTACATTGATCAATCATTTGTCTCTAGCAATTTTTCCACCGCCCAAACTCGTGCAAGAGCAAAAAGCGTGAAAGGTTGAACATATCACATTAAATCATATTGTAGCCCGATCAATAATATCTCGTGACCAATTTTAAATAAAGGCTAGATGCTAACCTTTCCCAAACATTATGAATACAAAAAAAAAGAACAACATTATTTTATTCCCCAGTGTTACTTTTCAAAATCCAATCCCGTGGCAGCAAAATTATGATACAATAGAATTTTGCAAGTCCATTTCAAACATTGGAAAGGCAATATAGGGTGACACCAAAAATTACGGGTGATTTAAACACAAAAAAAAGGTTTATTTGCTAGTAGAATAACCTTACCCTAAGTTGTCCTATATGAAATCACATGTTACCAATATTCTCCATGTGACTCTTTTTATTTGTTTTTCCTAACTTTTTCAAAGTAGGGCGGTTCAGTCCACTTCGCCTTAGTTTTTCCTTACCTAGTGTTTGGCAGTGTGTATCATGCCTCTATATTTCTTTTTTAAACCCTAATTTTTTTTGTGTTAGTTGTTTGCAATATCTAGGAATGAGGGTGGTAGCCATGGGAAAGACATAACCCTATTCTTTTCTTGTTTACTATTGAACAAGGGCAGTGTTGTGATATGAGGAAAAAGTCTTGGCCTCTTAACTATGTTGGGCTAAAGGAAACAAGTCTGCAAGTATTAACAGAGTGATTGAAAGTTTTCTTCTCTATTTTTTGTGTAGCCCTAATCTTATTTCTTGTTGTTTGTTTTGCGGGGCATAGTCATATGGTGAGGAGTTTTTTTTCCTTGTGTTTTACAGAACATCTTTTATTTACTATCAGAGTCCATAAGCTCTTTTATTTTTGAAAGGGGATCCTCTCTCTAGGCAACGGGCCTATAGAAAGTTGTGCCCACCATAGAGCCATCCCCTTTGAGGGCGCAATCTTTGTGGTGGCCGCAACCTCTCATACAGTCGTGCCTTGAGGCTGCGACCCCTTGGGGCAGCGTGCCTCAAAAAAATTCTCTTTTTTTGTATTTTTTTTTTTAAATAAATCTAAAGGAGTATTAAGTTTGTAGATATGAAGTCAACCAAATGACTTTCATGTGTCCATCTAACTTCCAATATATCTTAGACGCCTCATTTCATCTATTCTTTGTTTTATTTTATTTTGGTTTATGATATGTGCATTATTGCATATTTCTTGTGTTAGGTTGAATGTGGTCTATCATCGAGGGTCTAGTAATCATCCCAAATACTATAATCAACTTCTTATAGATACCTGCTCAACTACATTAAATTTTTTTTGTATTTTTATAAGTTACTGCTATTATCATTAACAAGAAAATGCACTATGCTGATCAAAATACGTAGAAGTCAAGAACTAAATATTGCTCTTCTTATTGAATTTAAATATCAACCTCCAACATATTGATGAATAATAGAATGACTATGCATATAAGTTTAAGTCCAACTGTGTGAATATACTTCCTTTTACAACAATAATGATGGATATCACATACTCACATCTACACTATTTTTTTCAATATGAGAAATATAAGGGTGCAAATGAACACGAAAAAAAATACACTAACCATTTCTTTCCTAATCTCATTCATCTCTATTATAATGCATGGAAAAAATTTAATGTAAGTAGTTCCCTTCCTATGTAGGAAAGAATCCATGTCTCATATTACTTTCATCTTGTATATCTATATCTATTTATAATATTCATAGGTTAACATTTGGAATGATTTATCACTTCCATTCATATTTTCAACCTCATAATATATGCATCCATGCAATACATACTTGCTAAATTGAATACATTACATGTGACATACATTTGTAGGTCCAGAAACAAATCTAAGTTACACTATTTACCTATTACTAACACAATTTAATCTATTCTCTCTTATGCAGGTCCAAGGTAAGCAACCAAACATGTCCAGCTAGAGGTTCATAACACTATTAAACAGTAATGTACAAGAAAAGAGGGTTTACATCCCAACCGAGCTCTACTTATTTTTTTTTTTAAAGAACCATTTGCATCAATCTCAAAACTAAGACACATTGTCATCCCATCTACATGCACACCCTCTCTAAATAGCAACAACATGTATTGCAACAACTTGGCATTGAAAAATAATGAGGTGAAAGAATCCTCCATTTCTCCACAACCATGTTCTAGCCTTTATTATAATTTTCTGCACATAATAACAAGCATTTCCACAACCAGTGAGAGCTCTCCTCCCAACCATAGGGCTAAAACAGCCCACCCCAAGCTAGGGGAAACACCAAGATGATAGGGTTACACAACACAATATTTCAACCATGATATGCATATATACTACAACCTTTTAACATAACCAACAACATTTTATACATAAAACTCCATACAATGAACACATTACAAGTTTATGATAGCACAATGCTCACAACACAAGACTCTCCTTCAAGAGCCTAAAGAGGGGGAGTGGGGACATCAACAAAAGAGGGAGAGTAGTAGAATTTTATACACATGTAGCTTCATATCTCCTCATTTTCTCATACATAATGCCAACCATACTCCCACAACCCAAACTCCATTTCACACCAAATCACCACCATACCATACTATGTATCACATTAATTCTTTTCCACACAGCGAAAGCAAGCTTCATGGGCACTCATACCCTTACAACAACCCCTCTATGGACATCTCACCCACTCAACCCCACACATAATGAAACCTCCATTCAATGGTAGGTTTATTCAGCATGACAAACAACAGCCATAACAAACAACACAAAATCTTTATAAAAAACTTCTTACACTCATTTTTTCATAAATAAAAAGACACAAAAAGGAGAGCAATACCAACCTAGATTATCCTCAAAGTGGCAATAGTGGATGCAAAACCAGCAATACCTCCTCCAAGCTCTTTCTTCCAAGCTTCCTTCACTCCCTTCAAGGTTGATAGCCAAACTAGAATGAATGAGTGAATCCCAATGCTAGAGCTTTTTCAAAGCAAAACTCCCATAAGAACCCTAATTCCTTATCTTAAATTGTGAGGGTGACAAGTGTCACCTCCATAATTGATCACCCATCAGTCTCAACCCAACCCTTCACACTTTTGGTGTGAGGGTTCTTTTAAGCCTGCCTAAGATTCCCATGCCTTATCCACTTTTTGAATTTCGTCACTTATGAAAAAAGCTTCATAAAAGGGGTCCTAAAGCTCTAAATTTAACTTTTAAACCCTTGAAATTAACCCCAAGCCTTAGCCTTATGACCTAGGGTCATGAAAACACCATAAAACATAAATAAAACATATTAAATCACATTAAAACATGGACTTGAAATGTCACTCTTGTCACAGAGATTGCACCTGGATGCCAAGTTTAAATGCTCAGTAATCTCATGAAACATGGAAACATCTTCGAGCCTGTGGGTATGCTCATATCGAAGATGAATCTCTAGATTATGAGCCAGTTCCCTTAAGATTTTCTAATGAATAACTAGTTATCTTGAAGGAAAAGGGAAGAAAACTTTGAAATAAATGGATGACTGAATCTTAAACTATGGTGATGCACCTAAATGGTAAAGATGAGCAGCTTGATTCACAACTATCTCTCATAGAAATATATTTATACAGTTTAGAAATGATCACAAAAATGTTTCCAAAGAAGGCCAAACAGGTTTTCTTTCAGAAGGAAAATAACTTTTCACAACTTGAAGAACAAAATGAATATAAGCACAACCTAAGACCTGTGATGTGATGTATAATTAATATGAACAAGACAAAACTAGAGGTTTTGAAGGCTAAAACACAATAATTTCATCAAATCATTCACAAAGAAAATTTGCATAATTTTGAAGAGGCAAAATTGATAAATTTTAAATGAAAATACTACATAAAGAAAAATAACATGAAACCTGTAATCTGTTGCTCTATATTAATAACTGTAAAAGTGAGTTACAAGGCCAATCTCTCTTCATAGAATGCAAAGGTAAATAGAACTCAGGAAAAAGACTAGGTCTTTTTCAATATATACAATAGATGGCTCCAAAGAGCTAAGAGGTGGAACTAGTAGATAATTGAGAGTGAAAATATCTCAAAAATATCTCTCCCATGAGCAAAGATGAAAATCAACGAAAAAGGGAGTCAAAACTAATGTAAACTGAAAGATTAAGTGGTCAAACTCTGTCTGCATGATGGTTGACCCCAAAAGGCTCCACAAACTAAAAATGAGACTTTGAAACCCTTGTTGAACTCCACTCTTGATTTTGCATGATATAAGGACTACATCTCTTGATTTTGCATGATTAGATTTTGAAAACAGCACCACTTATTGTTACTTTGCACAATAGATAACATTAATTAAGTGATTTATAAATTACATCACTTAAATAAATGTTGTACATTTTAAAATTAGAGAAAAACAAGGCATTTGCTCGACCATGTTTAAAAAGGAAACAAGGCATTTTAAAACAATACTTAAAGGGTTTTGACTTTGCAAAATGCAAAGGAAACAAAAGACCAAGGCATATGACTATCATGGCATTAGTTGTGAAAGAAAAAAAATTTAAAAATAAAGGAAAATTTTCCTTTTACTAAATGACCAATCTTAGGGTTTAGAAACCCTAAAGGAGAAAAACCATGAACAACATTCATTTGGTCTTCTCATTTTTGCATCCTTTCATTCTGTTGGGTGCCACCATTGCTAGGGTTTGCTCAAAATCTTCAATGTTCGAGCATGTTCCTGGTTTTTGAAGCCTTTTTCCTACAAGGATTTGACACTATAAGTATTTCCTTCTATGAATACACAAAGGCCTTTGCATTTGGTGCATTTTGAATTCATTTCTTGAGGTGTTGAGTTGCGGCCATTGACATATTTCTGATGCTTTTACTTTTGTTTCACTTTGTTGATATCCTTTCATCATTTTGAGGTCGCCATTGAAGAGTTTTTTGGAGCTTTTACCACAGGCATTTAAATGTATTCCTTTACAGCAAACCTGGTAAGCCTCGAACCTAGCGTTTCCCTCATATTTTCATTCAATAATTTTCTCTTTTTGAGCTCATTGAGTACAAAAATAGTGAGTGATTTGTTTTTCTATACATTTGTGTCCATCTGAAATGAAAGGCATTCTAGGTTTCATTAAAATGAAAGATTTTTGTATCTCAAAGTGACTTCTCCATTCTTACTTCCATGTTGGTTTTATGTTAAGGGTTCCACCTTTTCTATTGTTTGCGACTTCATTATTTTCCTTGTATCTACATTCTTTTGAATAGAATAAATAAAAACCCCTATTCTCAATGGTCATGGTTTTATTTATCTTACATTTTTGTATGCACTGTGTAGTGACTCATGACTTTATTAAATTTTTTGTGTAAATCATGATGAGGGTTTGCTTACTTTTGTAGGCCGCGGCTTACTCTCTGTTTTCTACAAGTTTTGTTATATTGGCTTGACCTTTTTCTTCTCTACATGCTACTATAGGATTCTCTTTACTACTTTCAAACTCTTGTCACCACAACTATCAAAGTCTCTGTCATCTCTTTAGGAGATTCATGCTCACCAATAGTATTAATGTGCTTTGTCTTTGCTGCTACTATAAATTTCATACTTATAGAAGCCATATGTTGTGCAAAATACTTTTATGCAAGTTTAGTATTATATTTTTTAAGGCACTTTATTGTTGCTTCACTTTACTCTATCAATGCTTCTGAGACTTGCACATAGCTTCACCATGTATAAATTTGTACTAACAGTGACCTAAAACAACATTATATAGACTTTCTACCATCCTGTGAAGTAGAACTGTGAGGCACAACATGATTTTTCTTTCTATATTTAGTAACTTCCCCATGGTTGATCTGGGTACACTATCATGAAGTGGGTGAAATTAACTCTTGCATCATTTTTCAGTTTGCTCTCATTTTGTGGCTTTGTGTGGACTACTACCTCAATGCATGCTTTGATTTTTGTTTGAAACCCTGTCTCAGTTGCATTTTGCCTTTGTTCATCTTTGTCATCCTTCTCTTCTGCACTATTTTGTAGACTTAAATAGGAAATTATAATTATTTGGATTCACTATATCATTTTCTTGACAGGGCTCACACTATTTTTGTTTCATCTAATCATATTTGGAACTTTCCTAAACATCTTCAAGATACAACCTTTTGTATGATGATGATACAGAATTCTCTATGTAATATATTATCTTATTGTGCAATCTTTACAGTGATCATTGATTTTGTTGATGTTGATGTACTCTTGTAACTGTACCAATACATTTCAGTTCCATTTGAAACTTTATATGCAAATGATTATAATTAGAAAAAATTTATTGAAGTACCTTTCACCTTAGATGTAACAATTGTTTCACCTCTACCAAATTGAGTTGTGGGTGAAAATTTGGTAATACTCACCATAATCAATTTGCACAAGACACTACACTAGATGTTAAAACAATAATTCTTACTAGCACAACACAACACATTATCCACATTACATAGAAGCACAACATATAAGACCTTATCCTCTCCTATGAGTTAGGTCAGTTTCACAAGAAATGCACATGTCACCTTGGTATTTCCTTGGGTCCACTGGTCATGGACTAAACCTACACACTCAACTGCAAACATTAATCCATCATCATAATAAAATGAAGCATGAAAGATACAACATGATATCTATGTAATAGCATTTAAAGAACTAAGCAACTAATCACATTCATTCATCCCATGACATTAGTATCATAACATCAACATAATCAATCTTCAAACAAGATAGATCATAAATGCACTACATGTGATATCTGTCAAAATCCATCTAACCATATTAGCATATGCTCATAGAACAACTATAACAAAATCATTAGATTAGTTTAATTTGCTACATAATAACTACAAAACCATATCGATAAAGATAACATGCATGCATGAGTGTAATATATCTATGGTAACATCAAAGTATGTCAAAGCCAAAATCTATGATATGAAAGCATCCATAATCAAAAAATCTCTATGCGGATCATGCAAATCACATAAGTCACAAAAAATCCCTAGTACTGAAAAGATAGGTCTCACATCCTCCCCCTAGGGTTGGGCTTCCTCCTCGAAGTCCCCAAATAGGTGAGGGTATAATTTCCTCATATGTGATGTAGCCTCCTAGGTGGTGGAAACCTCATCATATCGGTCCCACTGGACCCTAACCTAGTCAAACTCTCATCCTCAAAGGGCCAATGTCTGGTGACCCAAGATGCAAATGGGCTCCAATGCCATCTACCCATCTGACTCCACCTATAATACATCCCAATCCAAAACATGAGACAGATCATGCACATCATGATGCAAAATAGAAACATGGAAAACATTTTGGATACGTGACAGCCTAGGTGGCAAGGCTAGACAATAAGTGACTGGTCCTATCTATAGACACTAAAACTTTCCCTCATAATCATCACGATATTCATCTATTGATTGAATAGATATTATTATTTACTTAATCAATTCATTCAATACTTTCTTCTATTCATGCATTTCATCAAATCATTAAACTGCCTCACGATCATTCACTATCCGTTTACATTAACGATCATATATGTCCCATGGTCATTCACTAACTATTTGCATAAATGATTATTCCCGTTCATTTCCATTCATAATCTATTTCATAAACATCCATGGCTGTTTGCATTATTGTTCATGTCCATTTCCATAATAAAGCATAATCATTTATTATCGTCCATATCATTTTCATAATCAATTTGAATGGTCATCAACTATCATTTCATAATAAACTAATTATCATAATATTTACATTTCATTTGCATGAATCGTTCACTTCATATTGCATTTCATTAAACCATCAAACCATTAAAATATTAAATAATTTTTCATCTAATCATTATCATTCATAATGCATTTTTGCATAAATCATGAGCATTCGTATATCATTCGCATCCATTCATGACATAAATCATTCTCAACAATCATTTGTATTACATAAACCATTTGCATCAACATGTTCATATTTCACTAAATAATTAAATCATTAAAATCAAATCATAATAATTCATATTCCATTAAATTCATATTAAATTGTCATTAAATCATTTTCATTCTTCATTTAAAATCCATTTAATCATTTTATTTAGTTTCATTATTCATAAACCCTTCACCATGCATTTATCTCTCCTCTTTATCATTTCCACTCACATGCATTTCATTTAATTACATAATGTGGGATATTTAAATTTCCATCTTGCAAACCTTTTATCCCACATTTCCCTCTCAAACACCTCTCCATCCTCAAAGACGCTTATTTAAATGGGATTCATCTCTCATTTTTACCCCACAAAATTTGCATACACATATATCTTCACATCTTTGCATTAATCCATTCACCAACTACCTCTTGATGCACCTATGCTTGTCAAATTTGAGAGCGAAAGTGCATGAACAATACCTTGGTGTTAGGATGACAATGGAGACTGATTTCTTTTAAAAGCATTTTTGTTGTTCCTATAGTTTAAAAGTTTTCATTTCTATTTTTTATTTTAATTAGAATGGATCTATTGATTGTAAGGAAAGCAAAGGTGCGGAAACACTTTCCTAATGTCAAATCCACAGGGAAGAATGCAATGCAGGGCTTTTAATTTTCAAATTACAATCTAATTAAGACACGCATGAAAGATTTACAGAAATAGAGAAAATACACAAAGACAACTGAACAACAGATTTACGTGGGAAACCCTTTCGGGAAAAAATAGACCACACCAAACTGAATCTCTTTGTATTACAGTAACAACAATTACATACAATCAGAGATACAGCTCTCTGGTATTAGTTCACAGTAGCTACATTCACTATTCTTCTTGTTATAGAAAATCCTCTCAATAATTAGACTCAACTCATCGTATCCAAATCAGAATCAATCTCCTTTTTATTTTATCACATTCTAATTTTTACCTTTTGTGCATCCTTATCCACCATTGCTAATTATAGATAGTTTCCTTTCGTGCAAGTGATTTTTCCTTGCATGCAGTTTTTATTCACCGTTGCAACTGATGCAAAAATCAAACCGTCATCCATTTGAAAACTGCTTCCTCTGATTGGTCCGCGAGATGCCACATAGGATGGTCGCACGGTCAAATGGAGTCAAACTTTGTTGGCATATTGGTGAGACACTAATAGTGTCTCCCTGATGCCACAAAGTCTTCATATCGATATCGCCAAGAGTCTCAACAGTCAGCAAGTCATTATAATGAAAAACACAAGTCATACCGAAACTATCGATATCCATTTTGTTCCTATCGACAAGAGTTTCTCTTATCGGCGAGACTCATATCGAAAGGAACAAGTCATATCAAACTCAGAGAAACCATCAGCAAGACATACCGATTCGCCAAGACCTCATATCGAAATCTTCAAGTCATGCCGGCGTGAGCCATTCGGCATGACTATCGCTCTTCGGTGAGAAGTCATACTGACAAACAAAGCTTCCACCGAAATATCTACCATTTTCACTGAGATGTCATAGCGAACATCCCATGTCACCTCGAATGTCACATACTGTCGGCAAGACTCATGTCATTCACCATAACATTTCATCAAGCTCCATCATGTCTTGTCGAGTCGACAAGACTGCTCTTCATCGCTGGGACCTTTCATCGAGCATTACCAAGTCTTCCCAAGTCGGCAAGACTTAAGCCCTTCACCAAGACGTTTCTCTGAGCACCCAGAGTTAACCCAAAGACTTTCAACATGACTTATCCAAGTCGCCAAGACTTCTCAACGAAGTTTTTTGTCACCACAAAGGCACCACAAGAATACTCCCGTTGGCATGACCTAGCTTCATCATTGAGACATCTCCCCGCGACCTTTATGTTACCCCAATAGCTTTAAGCTATTAGTGATACATTCACCATTCGTTGGGACCTCTCCCCAACACCTGTGAGTTAGCCCGATAAGATCACACTGTCTCCTGAAGGTTTCCATTCACCAAAAGGTCACAGCGAACACACAAGGTCACAATGATAGACTTGTCAGCAAGACATCAACCCTGTCACAGTGATATGAACATTTTAAGAGCTTCAGAACAGTTAGTTTCCCAGACATGAACAATGTCACAGTGACTTTTCCCTTCAAGAGTTCCATGTCAGTAAGGATTGAGGCACCTATTCCAACAAGCTCCCACTTGACGAAGATCTTACTGACACCTCCAGAGCATAAACAAACTACTGAAAAACATGGGCCAAGAGGCCCATCGAACTGGCACACCACCTGTATTTTTCTATGCTCACAGGCTTCGTCAATGCAACTACAACATTCTCCAGAGTATCCACTTTCTCCAAAGAGACCTTCCCATCCTCCACCATATCTCATACAAAGTGATACTGTACATCTATATGTTTCATCCTAGCATGGAGAGTAGGATTCTTTGCCAAACATATAGCACTTTGGCTGTCATAGTAAATAGTAATTTTTCCTGCATCAAAACCAATGTTAAAACACAAACATTTTAACCAGATTGCTTCTTTATAGGCATGTGTAGCTGCCATGTATTCTGCCTCTGTAGTGGACAAAGCGACTATAGCCTGCCGCTTGCTCATCCAACTCACTACACCACCATTCATCATGAAAACATATCCACTGGTGGATCTTCTGCTGTCAATGTCCCCTGCCCAATCAGAATCCACATAACCTTGAATGCTGAGAGTCTTTTGTGATTCAACCAAGTTACCATGGTAACACAAGCATAGTTTGAAGTACCCTTCAGATATCTAAACACTCTCTTCACAGCATCCCAATGTGTCCTTCCAGGATTAGCCATAAACCGACTAAGAACTCCCACTGCTTGGGCAATGTCTAGCCTTGTATAGACCATTGCATACATAACGCCTGCAAAAGGGTCATGTCCTCCATCTTAGAAGGAGATTTTGGACAATCCTCAATAGATAGCTTCTTTCCCTGCATAACTGGAACAACTAGCTACTTGCACTCAGTCATACAAAATATTTCTAGAACATTCATGATATACTTACTCTAACTGAGCCAAAGTTTTCTATTTCCTGTCCCTAGTTATTTCCATTCCTAGAATATACCCGTTGCACCAAGATCTTTCATTTTGAACTTTGCAGACTGAGACTTAAGATCAGAAATCATTAGCTTACTATTGCCTATGAATAGCATATCATCAACATAGAGAGCAATAATAAGTATTTGATCACTTTTAGCTTTGTAATATACACAATGATCACATTTTGATCTTACAAATCCCAATGACAAAACAAAAGTGTCAAATTTTTGGTACCACATTCTAGGAGACTGTTTTAACCCATACAGAGATTTCTTCAACTTGCAAACTATTCTTTCCTTACCTTTTTCCACGAAGTGCTCCGACTGGGACATATAAATTTCTTCTTCAAGATCACCATGAAGAAATGTTGTCTTCATCCATCTGTTCAATCTCTAAGTCATACGCTGATGCAAGTGACAAAAGAAATCTAATAGATGTCAGCTTAACAACAAGGAAAAAATTTCTCCATAGTCAATTCCCTCTACCTGGGAATAACCTTTTGCAACCAACCTTGCTTTATATTTTTCTACACTATCATCTAGACCAATTTTCTTTTTAAACACCCATTTGCAGCCTACAGCTTTTCTGCCTTTAGGCAATGGCACCAAACTCCAGGTATCATTATTTTCTAATGATTCCATCTCTTCATTCATGGCTTCCAACCAAGAGTTTGAATCAGACATTTTAAATGCCTCTTTCACAGTCCTAGGTTCATCAGTGCTAGAAATTAAAGCATAGGCACAAGTAGACTCTATTAGAGAAAACCCATACCTTTCAGGTTGCTTTCTTTCACGAGTTGACCTCCACACAGGTTGAGGCTGAGGTAGTTCTTCATCATCTTCTGAACCTTCAGAGCTACTTGAGCTTTCCTCAGTATCAGATACATTTTAATTTTTCAATTCCTCTTTATCTGGTGTCGGAGGAATTCCTACTACATCATTTTCATTTTCTAATTTTTTCTCTGACTGCAAATCCAATGTAGAAGGCTTCAGCTCACGAAAGATAATGCTTTTGCTGTACAAAACCTTCTCGGTCTCAGGGTTCCAAAGCTTGTATCCTTTTGTGCCAACACTATAGCCAATAAAAATACACTTTACAGCTTTGTTTTCCAACTTTGATCTTTTTTCAAATGGCACATATGCATATGCCTCACAGCCAAAGACACAAATATGTCTTAGAAAGGGCTTCTTTCCAGACCATGCTTCCAAAGGCGTCTTCTCAACAAGAGCAAAGTTAGGAGAACCATTTACCAAGTAACATGTTGTAGAGACTGCTTCAGCCCAGAACTTCTCCTCCAAGCCAGCACTGCTCAGCATACTTCATGCTCTTTCCATTACTATCATGTTGAACCTTTCAGCAACTCCATTTTTCTATGGAGTATAAGGTGTAGTCTTATGTCTTTTAATCCCATGATCTGTACAGTACCTTTCAAATTCATCTGAACAAAACTCACCGCCATTGTCAGTCCTTAAGCATTTTATTTTCCTACCAGTCTGATTTTCAACAAGGTTTTTAAATTCCTTAAACCGACTAAACACTTCTGATTTACTTTTCAGAAAATATACAAATGTTCTTCTTGAATAATCATCAATAAACGACACATAGTATCTTGATTTAGACAGAGAAGGAACATTCACTGGACCAAACACACCAGAATGAATATAATCAAGCAAACCAGAAGATTTGTGAGGACTAGAATAAAATGAAACACGGTGTTGTTTACCATATATGCAATGTTCACAAAATTCAAATTCAAGGTTACAATTTTCAAGCCCTTCTACCAAGTTTTTATTTTTCAAGGTTTTTAAACCTTTTTCACCAATGTGGCCAAGCCTATGATGCCAGAGCATAGTCTTTTCTGCTGGAAGTTTAACCTCCATGGCGTTTACTTCATCAGGAACATTTTCCTTCTTATCTCCATGAGTAGCCTTAGGTGACTTTGCAGAGACACTATTGCATTGAATAGCTTGTGCATCCAACTTGTACAAGGTACCAATTTGAGCACCCCTAGCCAGCACCATAGAGCCTCTAGTCATCTTGCAGCCATTTCTAGAGAATGTGACATGCACTCCAATATCATTCAGCTTACTTACAAAAAGTAGGTTTTGAGCTAGACCTGGTATATGCATCACATCATTGATTCCCTTCACTCTTCCATCAGGGAATTGAATTCTGACTCTTCCACAATCAACAATTTCCAAAGATGAATCACTTGCTAAGTACACCTTTCAACCATTGTATTCTTCATACTTCATGAACCAATCTCTATGAGATGTCATGTGGAAAGATGCTCCATAATCAATCAGCTAGACATCATCGAATGCCCGTGTAGCCAAAGCTACAATGAAGGCATCTGCATCACTCTAAGAAGAATCCTTTCCAGAAGAGTTCTTCTTCTTCTTTTTCTCCTTCTTGCAATCCCTTCAGACATGACCAGGTTGTCCACAATTCCAGCATTTCACCTTGGACTTCTTGCCAGGAGACTTTGATCTCCCTTCTGATTTCAATCTGGACTTCTTGTCCTTCTTCTTGCCTTTCTCCTTCGATCTACCTCTAATAGCCAGAGCCTCCTTTGCCATCTCAGAATATTTTCTTCTCATTTCTTCTGATAATAGAGAAGCAACAACATCTTCCATCTTGAATGTGGATGTTGTACTCCCTATAGCCATCACCAAATGATCCCAAGAATCAGGCAGAGAACATAGCAACAGCATGCAACGATCTTCATCTTCAATCTTCACACCAACAGATGTTAACTGAGCAATCATGTTGAAAGCATTTAAGTGATCAGTAACAAACCCTCCTTCCTACATTCTCAAAGTGATAAATGGATGCTAATCTTTTCCACAAGGAAGATGCAGTCTTTTCTTCATGCATGTTCAGAAGAACAGAATCTGCCAAACAGAGCCTTATCAGCCCCTTAGACTTTCTATCTACTAGGTCCCAATCCTCTTGCTTCATTACTTGAGGCATTGTTCCAGACACAGCAGTCCAAAGATCACGATCTACTAACATATCTTCCATTTTGAGTTTCCACAACTCAAAATTGCTACCATTGAATTTATCTGTTTCCATCCTTTCGGATGTGCTCACCATCTTAAATTGTAATTAAATTATCAGACCTCTACAAAACTCCCACTGGAAAAGGATTGACACAAAAAACCCAACACACTCACAAGGACAACACAACTGGCCGGGCTCTGATACCACTTGTAAGGAAAGTAGAGGTGCGGAAACACTTTCCTAATGTCAAATCCACATGGAAGAATGCAATGCAGGGCTTTTAATTTTCAAATTACAATCTAATTAAGACACACATGAAAGATTTACAGAAATAGAGCAAATACAAAAAGACAACTGAACAATAGATTTACGTGGGAAACCCTTACAGGAAAAAACCCACCACGCCAAACTGAATCTCTTTGTATTACAGTAACAACAATTACATACAATCAGAGATACAACTCTCTGGTATTAGTTCACAGTAGCTACATTCACTGTTCTTCTTGTTACAGAAAATCCTCTCAACAATTAGACTCAACTCATCATATCCAAATCAAAATCGATCTCCTTTTTATTTTATCACATTATGATTTTTACCTTCTGTGCATCCTTATCCACCATTGCTAATCATAGATAGTTTCCTTTTGAGCAGGTGATTTTTCCTTGCATGTAGTTTTTCTTCACCGTTGCAACTGATGCAAAAATCAAACCATCATCCGTTTGAAAACTGCTTCCTCTGATTGGTCGCGAGATGCCACATAGGATGGTTGCACGGTCAAAGGGAGTCAAACTTTGTTGACATATCGTGAGACACTAACAGTGTCTCCCCGATTCCACAAAGTCTTCATATCAATATCGCCAAGAGTCTCAATAGTCGGCAAGTCGTTATAACGAAAAACACAAGTCATACTGAAACTATCGATATCCATTTTGTTCCTATCGGCAAGAGTTTCTCTTATCGGCAAGACTCATATCGAAAGGAACAAGTCATATCAAACTCACAGAAACCATCGGCAAGACATACCGATCTCGCCAAGACCTCATATCAAAATCTTCAAGTCATGCCGGCGTGAGCCATTCAGCATGACTATCACTCTTCGGTGAGATGTCATACCGACAGACAAAGCTTCCACCGAAAGATCTACCATTTTTGTCGAGATGTCATAGCGAACATCCCATGTCACCCTGAATGTCACATATTGTCGGAAAGACTCATATCTTTTGCTGTGACATTTCATCGAGCTCCATCATGTCTTACCGAGTCAACGAGACTACTCTTGATCGTTGGGACCTTTCATCGAGCATTACCAAGTCTTCCTGAGTCGGCAAGACTTAAGTCCTTCGCCAAGACGTTTCTTCGAGCGCCCAGAGTTAACCCAAAGACTTTCGATGTGACTTATCCAAGTCACCAAGACTTCTCAACGAATTTTTTTGTCACCGCGAAGGCACCATGAGAATACTCTCATCAGCGTGACCTAGCTTCATCGTTGAGACATCTCCCTACGACCATTATGTTACCCTGATAGCTTTAAGCTATCGATGAGGCATTCACCATTCGCTGGGACCTCTCCCCGACACCCGTGAGTTAGCCCGATAAGATCACATTGTCGCCCGAAGGTTTCCATTCGCCAAAAGGTCATAGCAATAGACTTGTCGGCAAGGCATCAACCCTGTCATAGTGATATGAACATTTTAAGAGCTTCAGAATAGTTAGTCGCCCAGACATGAACAATGTCACGACGACTTTGCCCTTCAGGAGTTCCATGTTAGTAAGGATTGAGGCACATATTCCAACATTGATGTGGGCATGAAATGGTGATTCTTGTTCATAAAATCAAGCATTTTATGGCTCTCACATTTTCTTATTAACTTTTAGATTATTGACTTTTTTATGTTTTAATTTAGGGCTAATTTGGTTAAGTTGGTTTCTTTTGCAAGTTCATTTGGTAGAGAATTGAAAATCAAGACATACGCTTGTTGAAGAAAGGAGGCATGAAACTACTAATGAGATTTTGATGCAGGACGTTCATCAAAGACATGATTTTGAAACCAATTGTCTTTTAGCTTAGAAAACACTTCAATTGGTGCTTTAAAACAAACAATTGTCTTCTCTCACCTAGATTTAACTAGAAGGTTAATGGACATTATTTGTTGTGCTTGAAGAGATTGTAGGGAGTATGCTCTCACTTTGTGCGAACTTGGTGATTAGAAACCAAACCCAATTGTTTTTGTGTTTATAACCTTAGATGGACCTGCCTCAAAAAAGGGAATGACTCCAACCGGTTTTTCGCTTAGGCCAGTATATAAAAGGATGAGACTAAACTGTCAAGTCCTCATGGTATGTAGGCCTTAGCCATGCAATTCCATTCAAAAATGGGTACCTACCTTTTATTTTAAAGGTATAAGAGCCCCTAGTAGAGTGGTTAAAGCCTTAAGTGGCTTTCTATACACTCGTGAGGTGCCATGTCCCCAAGTATTCACTAGAACCCTCTTGTGTAGTTTTTTAAAATCCCTTCTATTCATTGGTGTAGCAACAGTCGTTGCCAAGGAATCCACATTCTTGCAGTTCTTAGTAGAGGTGAAGAGCCTGTCATGGGAAATTTATGAGGGCTCGAAGCTTGGTTGACCCAAAGAAGTGAGTGTTGTGGAGGGGAGCCAGTGTGGCCAAGCTTCTAAGTCACCCACTAAGAATAAGTGCAGATGGGGAAACCCACATGGAATCTAGTGAATATAGTCCTTGCCAACCTTAGGAATATTTGTTCTTGTATTGTTAAACATTTTTTCTACTATGTCTTGCATTTTTGTTCAAAAATAGACCTCAAACAAACATCACGCCTAGTAATTTGCAACACCTTAAACTTTGCAATCCCCAAAATGTCAAACAACAAAAACACCCATAATGAACCTATCACTTAGATTTCTTGGGGCCATCATCCTTCAATTTTAATCTTTCAATCCTTACATTCCACCTATTCTTTGCATTCTACCTAGTCTTTGCATTCCACGTAGTCCTTCCATCCCACCTAGTCCTTGCATATCCCTAGCCCTTGCATAATCATGGTCCTTACATATTCATATCCCTTTCATCCTAGTCCTTGCACATTCCTAGTCTTGCATACATAGGTCACATTACATAGTCCTTGCATACATATATCATTCCACCTAATTCTTTCATGTTCAACCCCTTTGCATATAAAGACCATCTTACCTAACCTTTTCATGTTCTAAGAATTTAGTCCTTTGCATATTCATCATTGATCGAATAAAACCTTTAGCTTGCACTTAGGCTACTCTTCCTAGGTCTTGAAATCAAACTATTGGCTATCTATCACCTGCATCACTTAAGGTTCACCATCCTTGAGTTAGGGAACATACCATTATCCTTGAGTAGGTAAATCCTTTTGGAGTCCATCATCTCCTACATACCCTCTCTTTATCATTGGTCCTTGTGTCTATCCATCATAACACGAGTAAATCCTTTACATCATAACCAACTTTTGGACCTAGAGTTTCCTTTGAACTCTTGCATTCTTAGATTGTTATCATACCATTTTCATATCCCATCTTAGAATCATATCCTTTTCATTGCATAATAGTCTTAGTTATCATACATTACCTTGGATTGAAAATCAAAACAATCACCTATGACCCCTAGAACAAGAGAAAAAAAAATTCAAGAAGAAGGGAACCCTTGGGGAAAAGAATTTGATGGGGAAGATCACATTAGTGTTGCAACTAGTGAAACAAGTAAAATTGAGACTGAAGAAATAACCCAATCCACCATAAATGAATCTCTTAATGATAATAGGTTCACTAAACTTCTTACAGAGGTGGCCAAATGTAACCCACAACAATACTTCAAGGCCCTTGTTGATGAAGGAATCAAAATGCCTCTTGATTTTGACATATCATTACTCACAATGAATGACCAACCTAAATCTAGTGAATCTAAGCATCCCAAAACAAACAACAATGGTAGGATCAAGGATCATAGACCCTTTTATCGACAACTTGGTTACAACAGATCTTCAAAGACATCAAAACCTGCACCTACAAATGATCCTATTTGGGATGAGTTTAGAACATTAAGACAAGAATTGGATACTCTCAAGAATAGTAAAACATCAGATCCCATAAATTCTCTATTGAAGACATATGTCCTTATCCTTTCGATCCAAGCATACCAATGCCACCTTTTCCTAACCACTGGGACATACCAAAACTTGACAAATATAATGGAAAAGGAGATCCTAAGGACCACTTAAGACAATTTTGTGCCACTACCATGGAGTTTGCAGTTGATGAAATGTACCTTATGAGATTATTCCCTCGCAGTCTAGGAGGAGAGGCTATGGAATGGTTTTCA
Source organism: Sequoia sempervirens (assembly GCA_007258455.2). Lineage (NCBI taxonomy): Eukaryota > Viridiplantae > Streptophyta > Pinopsida > Cupressales > Cupressaceae > Sequoia > Sequoia sempervirens. The sequence goes on along the minus strand of VDFB02000015.1, from coordinate 159,597,553 downwards.
CAATTACCCCCGACCATCAAATATTTTCAAGAATTGGCTGATAAATTTGTCTCCAGTTATAGTTTCAACTGTGACCTTAAAGTGACCACGAAAAACCTTTTCAACACCAAACAAAAACAAGGTGAATCTTTTGTGTCATTTTTACAAAGATGGAGACATTTGACAAAATGATTACCTTATACCATTTCAGACAAAGAATTGGTTGACCTCTTTTGTTGAAATTTGAACAAAGAAATTGGAAGGGAACTTCGCCTCAAATGCTTGGATTCCTTTGATGAAGCCATAGAGATGGGATTTTGAATTGAACAAACTCTTATCAATGATGGAACTATTAAACTTAATAATGACAGGGATCATAAATCGAGTTCGAACAAGACATCTTTTTGGGTTAAGAACAAGAATGTAGTCAATGATGGAGTTGTTGATGCAAAAACAACTAAAACATCATCCCCTATCTACAATCTCAAAGGTCCATCTTCAAATAAAGGAAAAGAAAAATAGAGAAGTTTCCCTAAACAAAATTTTACACCATTGGGACATTCACTTGAATCCGCATTAAAAGAGCTTCTTGAAAACAATATTATAATGCTACCTGAAATAAAGGAATATAATCCACAAGTCAAAACCCCCATGGTGGAATGAGGATCACTTTTGTGAATATCATAGACATAAAGGACATAAGACTAATAGTTGCAATAAACTTTGACATTTAATACAAGACCTTATTGATGATGGTAAGATAGTAGTTAACGAACACACTCTTGGTAACTCTGATTGCAAGGTGTTTAAAAATCCTTTCCCTAAGCATGGCAAGGATAAAGGAAAGGCTCCTAAACCTGGTGATGGTGTAAATTATACTACTGCTAAGTATGATTATACCAAACATAACATCAGTGAGGTTGATAATCATGTAAACACTTTCATTATAAAAGGAGAAGAACCTGATTGCAAGGTTACTACCCAAAAAGGAACAATTACCCTTAGAGGTCCCAATGCAAAACCCGCTACACTAGCTTCGTAATATAACCTCATAGAACATTTAGGAAAAAGGCCCGCACAAATTTCTATACTTGAGCTCCTACGCCTATCTCTTGAGCATAAATATATCCTAGATAAAGCACTTGCTACTGCTACAATGCCTATAGACCTACATGTAGATCAATTCCAAGCTATGGTGGGATACATCACCTCTCCTCATACTCTCCTTTTACTGAAAATGATGATTCATCCCTTCAACAACCGCATAATGTAGCTTTACACATTGACGTCCTCATCCATAATGTTAAGATCAAGTGAGTTTTGATAGAAAAAGGAGCAGGCCTTAATATTTGTACTCAAGAATTGATCACAAAATTAGGGTTCTTTGAAAATGCAATTGATCCAAGTAAAAATATTACCATAAAGGCATATGATGAAGAGGAACGCTCGTCTAAAGGATCAATTACTCTACCAATTAGAGTTGGACTTGTGGTAAAGTATGTGGTTTTCCAATAATGCAAGCAAGGTGGTTGATACTTAATATCCAACTCAATTTGATCAAATACAATTAAGGAAACAACCTTCAAAACATAATTCTCTCAAATTGTCCCCAAACAACACCAATAGACTTCTAGCCTTCAAAACTCAACCAATGGAGATATCTTTTAGATAAGTTCATACAAAGGCCAACCAAACATCAATAAAGGTTCACCATAATCCCCAAAATAAAATCCCAAAAGATCACACCAAGTTTCTTTGTACCATCATTAAGATTCAATAAACTGCCCTATTTTGAAGGCTACTAAATTAGCCCTATTTAACAAACGAAGTACTTCCTATTCTCTTTGTTTTCAACAAAAATCACTTGACATAGTTAAATTGTCTATCAAAACCATAGAATCCTTGATTCATTCTCATGTTTATGACCTCTAACCTATTGATCCACCAAACCCTCCATTTTCTTACAAAATACCAGGGTTTTATTCAAACACACAAATAATGGGCTTATAGAACCCCAAAATTGCATCCAACATATTACATTTTCTCTACACAAACTCAAAAATCCATCAAATAGTCAATTCCTTCACTGATTTGTCAAAGCACTACTTTGACACCTCCATTTACATTAAAGAAACAACTTTACCAACCCTAGAGCTTCACTCTATATCAAAAGAACTCGACTCCAAAACCTACCAAACCATTTAGGAAAATAACCTACCATTAGATGTGTCATCCCAATGAAGCACAGGTTTATACAATAGGTGGGATGACTAATTTGTCATGTTTTTTCTTCAAAATAGGGCCTTCACTATTTTTAACAGGCAATCATAGAAAAATTATGAGATCTCCCACAAAATCTAAAGATAGACTCTCAAAGTAGATTCAAAAGGAAACTAATTCATGCTATAAGAGTTCATCATGAATTTCATAGCATAAACAATCTATACGGGGTCGTACAGTTCCAACAAAGAAAAAATTTATAGAGAAAAATGCAGAAAACATTGTATTCTTCTTGGATTTCTTTAAAACAACATTCAACAACTCCTCTTCGACCCATGGAGAGGCTTTATATAGCATTTAAATTTTAATCCCAACCATACCAATGTTCATAACTATTTTTTGAACTTCCAAACCTTTCATATTCCTAAATGTTGCAAATTTTGTCTATTTTGCATGACAACATTTATTTAGCATTTTTGCAACTTATTGACCCCTAAACACAAATGACTTAAAACCCACCTTAGTTACATTGAAAATAGTATTTTTAGACCTTATTTAAATCAAATAAACTCAAAAAACTCCTTCAAACTCCCCAAACACACCTATGATCAACATCAAATGTTCAAATTTTGAAAATAAGGTGTAGGTGCTCCTGCACCATACACCCCCACAAAAAAAACTCATGCCACATGAGTTGTGAATTGTACCAACTTCTCCAAGCTTCACACAAGTTCCACTAGCCTACAAACACTCTCCACTATGATTCTCCAATCTGCCACACATCCTTGTCCTGATTTGCATATGTATTTATCCTCATTCCACCCTCAGACCTGATGATGGTCTTTTCCCTGCTCCTTGATCAAATCTTGCTTGTCCTCCTTCACACATACCTACAAACAAACAACTATTAGAAATCTCTTGTACTGAATTCTTTTTTGTTTCAATTTCATCCTTGCATCTTCCCTTAACTTTCATGTATACTCTATCCCTGCATTTCTAACATCAAACTTTTTGTTTTGCCAACACCAAATACCTTAGTCTTGTCAATCTTACACCCCACTATACCATCAAATATATGATGCACTGTCCTTGCAGAACCTTCATGGTTTGCAATATCATTTCCAACCAATGGACAAACAATAGACCCAACCATGACATTCTTATTCATATTCACATTCAACTTACCCTGCAAACCTGATTTAGTCTTCTTGACTGTTGTTCCTATATTCTCATGTCTCAAACAGCCTGCAACACTCATCTTTTTGTCTTCATTCACATTATTTACAATTTATTTTCTTCCACACATGATTACCTTTCCCTTACCTTTCTCATCTTCCACCAAAGGATTTAAGACAAACTTTCACCCATCCTTCATTATTGTATAGGTGTTCTCTCTACCATCATACCAGGCATGCTTGACATACTGCCAAGGTCTACCTAGGAGTAGGTGACAACAATCCATAGAAAGAATATCACAAACAACACTATCCTTGTAACCTCCAATCTAGAAATCTACCACAGCCTTTTCATTTACCAACAAATATTGTCAATCACTTAACCATGAAACTTTATAAGGCAATTCATCAGGTATTTTTTTCAAATTTAACTTATTCACCATCTCAATAGATACCCTATTTTCAGTTGATCTAGAATCAATTACGATATTGCATACCTTATTTTTTCACTTGCATGTAGTTTTGAAGAGGCTCTTCCTTTGCAAAGGTTCTACCTCTTTGGCTTCCTTCAACACTATCTTCCTCATCATCAACGTCTCCCCTATTTTAGGAGCAGCTCTTAGACTTGCAAAATTTGTGCTTTCACACTCCTCTTCTTGAACCAATTATGCTCTCCTATCAATCCTCTTTTCACCACCAGATGAACTACCAACCCTTTCAGGACACTTCCAATATGGATGACCATATTCATTACAAGTATAACATCTCCTTGCAAAATCATTAGAGTTTCTACCACCACTAAACCTGCCTCTACCCCTAAAACCTCCTCTAGTATCAACACCTTTCTCCTTACCTCTATTTTCTCCTTCTTGTTCTTCCACTGGCTGCTTTGGTGTAGGGATTGTTCCTCTCCCTCTTGCACTAGTAGCACATCTTCCTCTAATTGATTTCTTTTGTCTCCTTTTAAGCTTTTCCTCCACCCTAATTGCTAATTGGAAACATTCCTCAACATACTTTGGGTTAACAAAACGTTCATCTTGTATATTAAATCTCAGACCACCTAGATATCTAGCCACCTTTTCAACCTCATCTTCATCCCTTCTTGATCTTATACTTAATTTGTAAAATTCATCAATGTAAGACTTGACATCTAGATCTTTTGTTTCAATCCTTGCAACTTCTTATACAAGTGAACTTCATAATCCTTTGGAAGAAATTTTCTTTCAATTTTTGCACCATCTTGTCCCAAGAAGTAATCCTTGATTTTCCTTGCTTTCTCCTCTCTAGCTGCTCATAGTCCCACCATAGGAGAGCATGCCATTTTAGCTTTGTCTTTTCCACCTTTACCATCTGCTCATCTAAAATGTCTTCACTTTCAAAGTAATTATCCATAGAAGCAATCCAATCAAGCAATTCTTCTTCATTCAAATTACCACCGTACATAGGAAGATAAACTTTTACCTAGTGAGAATCACCTTTTACTACTTTGAGCATCTTTACCATCCTCTAATCTTTAGGTTCTAGTTCCTCATCAACATCTTCATATTCTCCATCATCTTCCTTTGTTTCACTCTCTTCATTATCATCTCTCCTTTTCTTTGTCTTCAAGGTAGCAAGCCTTTCCAGTACAGCATTGTGTGATTCCAGTAGCTTAGCATGCTTCTCTTTAAAATCTTGCAACTCCCTAACAGCACCAACACCTTTCAGAGGCATCTTGACCAATCAAATTCCTTCAAGTCCTGCAAAAATAAAACAAATCACCAACAAGAGACCTTGTCCCTGAGCTCTGATACCACCTGATGCAAGCAAGGTGGTTGATACTCAATATCCAACTCAATTTGATCAAATACATATAAGGAAACAACCTTCAAAACACAATTTTCTCAAATTGTCCTAGACAACACCAATAGACTTCTAGCCTTCAAAACTCAACCAATGGAGATATATTTTAGAGAAGGCCATACAAAGGCCAACCAAAAATCAATAAAGGTTCACCACAATCCCCAAAAAAAAATCCCAAAATATCACACCAAGTTTCTTTGTACCATCATTAAGATTCAATAGACTGCCTTGTTTTGAAGGATACTAAATTAGCCCTATTTAACAAAGGAAGTACTTCCTATTCTCTTTTTTTTCAACAAAACTCACTTAATAGAGTTAAATTTTCTATCAAAACCATAGAATCCTTGATTCATTCTCAGGTTTATGATCTCTAACCTGATGAACCACCAAACCCTCCATTTTCTTACAAAATACCAAGGTTTTATTCAAACACACAACTCTCGGGCTTATAGAACCCCAAAATTGCATCCAACATCTTACATTTTCCCTGCACAAACTCATAAATCCATCCAATAGACAATTCCTTCATTGATTTGTCAAAACACTACTTTGACACATCCATTTACATGAAAGAAACAACTATATCAGCCCTAGGGATTCACTCCATATCAAAAGAACTCGACTCCAAAACCTACCAGACCATTTAGGAAACTAACCTACCATTAGATGTGTTATCCCACTAAAGCACGGGTTTATACAGTAGGTGGGATGACTAATTTTTCATGTTTTTCTTCAAAACAGGGCCTTCACTATTTTGAATAGGCAGTTATAGAAAACTTATGAGATCTCCCACAAAATATAAAGATAGACTCTCAAAGTAGATTAAAAAGGAAAATAATTCATGATATAACAGTTCACCATGAATTTCAGAGCATAAACAATCTGTACGGGGTCATACAGTTCCAACAAAGAACAAATTTACACAAAAAAATGCAGAAACCATTGTATTCTTCTTGGATTTCTTTAAAACAACATTCAATAACTCCTCTTCGAGCCATGAAGAGGGTTTATATAGAATTTACATTTGAATCCCAACCATACCAACGTTCATAACTATTTTTTGAACTTCCAAACCTTTCATATTCCTAAATGTTGAAAATTTTGTTTATTTTACTTGACAATATTTCTTTAGCCTTTTTACAACTTATTGACCCCTAAACACAAAAGAATTAAAACCAACCTTAGTTACATTGAAAATATTATTTTTAGACCTTATTTACAGCAAATAAACTCAAAACACCCCTTCAAACTCCCTAGACACAGCTATGATCAACATCAAATGTTCAAATTTTGAAAATAAGGTGTAGGTGCTCATGCACCAACCAAGTCCTTGATCTCCCAATAACCTATAATATCCTCCTCGAAAGACCTTGGATTCATGTGATACAAGAAGTACCTTCTACATACCATCAGTGCATTAAATTCCCACACAATGGTGTTGAAATCACAATACGAGGAGATCCAAACCTTTCATGTATTTCCATAATCTAAGTCCTAAAACTAAAACCACAATCCCAAGCAATTGTGAAGCATTTCCTTCCCAAGCATATGTTGATCCCAAGTCCTTAAAAGCATCCTCCTCAAAATCCAATGAAGCTGAGATCAAAATACAAGTAAAAGAACAAGGAGTAGGGGAATATACCTTGCAACGTGCCCTTTGCATTGGAAAGCTACCTTTATCTCCACACACCTATGGCAAACTACAGATGACTAAGACCACATCAGATGTAGATACTACAATGATTTGTAAATCAACTACTTTCAAAAAATGGGGAGCCCTTTATAATGAAATAGAAGAAGTTGATTTCCTAAAATGATTATACAAAGATAAAGATACAAAAAAAGAACAAACTGAAATAAAGATACCAGTTGAACAATATGGTAAAGGATTTGATCTTATGAAACAAATGGGATATGATGGTAAAATCCCTCTTGGCTTACAAAAATAGGGTATCTTGGAACCAATACAACCTACTCCTATGCAAAAAGTCCCTTGTTTAGGATATGATGCACAGAAAGATAAGACATTGAGTACCACATGTACTTCAAGTAAGGAAGTAGAGTCTTCTAATGCTACACAGACAAATGAGGAAAGTGCCATTGATGACTTCATTGAAATTTATGACTATGATAGCATCCCTACCCCTAAACTCAATCATAATATTTTTACCCTTGAATCCATTCAAAATATTCACTCAAATCATAATCCTTTACCCCTGGTTCACCCCGAACTCATTGATTTCAATCAGAAGGGACCACCACAACTGGATGTATTTGAAAATGATGAGGCAATCATAAACATTCTGGGAGCACGAGAAGACACACCTCTTGAGGATCATAAAGTGAGATTCATCATAGAACTCAATAGTGTTGCTTTGGGTGGAGTGCCAAGCCTTTCAGTCATAAAATTATTGAAAATATAAATAGGTCTTCTAGTGAAAACTGCTCTGCGACACTATTAGACCCGAGAAAAGTAAAAATAAATGACATATCCAAGGGTGAAAACCTCTCTGAGGCACCTGAGGATGGAAGGATTGACACACTTCACTTAGAAGTATATCATGAAAAATTATCTATGCTGGTGGAGAAGAAAATACTAGCTAATCTGGGCATAGAAAAACCAAAGATAATTCATCTAGCAGAATCATTAACACCTGAAGAGAGAATAGAGCATATACAATTTTACAAGGAAAGACAATTCAACTTTGCATGGTCCTATGCAGATATGCTAGGACTTGATCTAGATCTAGTAATGCATCACTTGTCTTTTCCATCAAGGGAAAAACATGTTAAACAAAAGTTGAGAAAAATGCACCCGCACATTACTCTATTGGTAAAAGTTGAATTACAAAAGTTGCTAGATGTGGGATTTATAAGACCTGTTGACTATGTTGATTGGATTTCAAATTTACTACCAATTTCAAAACCTGATGGGGGCATCTGATTTTGCACTGACTTCAAATATTTAAACAAAGCTTGTCCTAAGGATGACTTCCCACTTCCAAACATTGACATGATAGTGGATTTGATAGCAAGGCACAAAATTTTATCCCTCATGGATGGTTTCTTGGGCTACAATTAGATTAAAATTGCTCCTGAAGAACAAATTAAGACAACATTCACTTGTCCTTGGGGAACCTTCTATTTGAATGTCATTCCCTTTGGATTGAAGAACATCGGAGCTACCTACCAATGTGCAATGACCACTATCTTTCATGACATGATGCATACCTATTTGGAAGACTATGTAGATTATTTTTTGGGAAAATATTACACGAGAGTTGGACATCTAGAGATCATGGATAAAATTTTCACAAGATAAGAAAAATACAAGGTCCTGTTGAATACAAAGAAATGTTCCTTTGAAGTAACCTCTAGGAAACTCCTTGGATACATTGTCTCATCTAAAGGAATTGAAGTTGATCCTACAAAAATAAAGGCTATACTTGAAATGCCTCCACCTAAGAATATCAGTCAGCTGAGATCATTACAAGGAAAACTTCAATCTATCTGTCATTTTATAGCACAACTTGTAGATAAATGTCAGCCCTTTCAACATTTGTTACACAAGAATGTTCCATTCAGATGCGATGACAAGTGTGAACAAGATTTTTAGAAAATCAAAGAATATCAGATGACATTGACAGTATTAGTACCTCCTACAGATGATAAGCCTTTACCTCTGTATATATCCACAACTACCATAGCACTAGGGGCACTTGTAGCACAACATGATTCTAAAGGAAAGGAACGTGCAATCGATTACATCAGTCATACTCTAGTGGGATATGAGCTCAATTATAGTCCTATTGAAAGAGTGTGCCTTCTAGTTTTTGCATCACAAAAGTTGTGACATTACATGCTTACACACTAAACAAAGATCATTACAAAGATTAATCCTCTTAAGTATCTCTTGAACAAAGCAGCACTCATAGGACAGTTAGCTAAATGGGTGATGATTCTTAGTGAGTTTGATATTGAGTACGTAGAAAGAAAAGCAATCAACAGACAAGCTATAGAAGATCAACTCACTGATGCTCCTGTGAAAGATAATCATCCTCTTATTACAAACTTCCCTGATGAATCAATCTTCAACATGGAATCTACACATCTTTGGACTTTATATTTTGACGGCTCCTTCACACAAGGTAGTTCAAGTGTTGGCATTCTCTTTGTCAGTCTACAAGGGGATTGTATACCTAAAGCTTATAAGATATAGTTTCCATGTACCAACAATATTGTAGAATATGAGGCATTACTTTATGGGCTTCGTATAGCTATGCAATGGAAAATCCTTAAGTTGTGTGTTCTTGGTGACTCTCAACTAGTGATCAGACAAGTTAATGATTACTATAAAACAAAAGATGAAAAATTGATGCCCTACAAAAGAATGGTAGATGATTTCAAGGCCTACTTCACATCAATCTCTTTTGAGCAGATTTCCTGAGATAACAATAGAGTTGTTGATACAATGGCAACAATTGGTTCACTTGTGGAAATGCCAAGTAATTCCACCTACTGTGAGTTCTTGGGAGAACCTCTTTTGGAACCTACTTACAATATACCACAATCTGAAATGATTTGTATTATTGTTGATCCTAATTCCCAATGGTATAGGGATATTTATAATTATCTTCAAGATAACACCTTGACATCAGACCTATCCAATAAATCTTGTAAAACCTTTATTCATCAAGCTTCCTGCTACGTGATCTTACCTGATACCCTTTACCACCAAGGTCTCGATGGTACTTTACTCTGATGTCTTGAGCATGACGAGGTCAAAACTAATTTATGAGAAGTACATGAAGGTATATGTGGGGCACATTCTAAAGGTCCTACCTTAGCTAAGAAACTCTTGCGTATGGGTTATTATTGGCCTACAATGGAAAAGGATGCTTATCAGTTTGTTAAAAAATTCAAGAAATGTCAAAAACATGCAGACTTGATACATGCTCCTACACAGGAATTGCAGTCTCTTGCTACACCATGAACCTTTTATCAATGGGGACTCGATCTCATGGGAAAGATCCATCCACCTTCATCCAATGGTCATAAGTTCATTCTCATTTCCATAGACTATTTCACGAAATGGATTGAAGTTGTTCCTCTCACTCATATCACTAGAAAACAAATAGCCACTTTCATACTAAACTACATCATCTGCCATTATGGCATTCCTTTATCCATCATCACAGATAATGGTCATTCATTCAAAAATAAAGATGTTCGCAAACTCTGTGAGAAATTTCATTTACAACATCACTTTTCCACACCTTACTATCCTCAAGGTAACAGCCAAGCTAAGGCCTCTAACAAAACTATTCTCAAAATTCTTAACAAGACAGTCAATAAAGTTGGTTGAGATTGGCATATTCAATTGAATCCTGCTTTGTGGGCTTACTGCATGAGTGTCCGCACTCCCACAAGTGCTACCCCCTATGCCCTTTTCTATGGATTTGAAGCCATCTTCCCCATCGAGGTCGAGTTGCCTTCTTTTTTCATCTCCTTGCGTAATCAAATCAATGATGAAGAATACTGAGTTTCTCGTTTGCAGTAATTGGAACTATTGGATGAACAACGACGAACTACTTTTGATCATCTTAGAGCATACCAGCAATGGATGTGCCGAAGTTATAACCAAAAACTGAAACCACGTACATTTGAGGTTGCAGACCTTGTCCTTCATGAAAATCCTCGCAATCAACAAGATAGAGAAAAGAAGAGTAAATTTGAGCCTAACTGGTTGGGTCCGTATGTTATCACTATTGTGTATGGATCGGGGTATACCACTTATCTAATCCAGAAGGTGAATTTCTTAGTGATCCCATCAATAGTATGCACATTCGCAAGTTTTATACCTAAGTACTTCAGAGGGTACACTCTTTTAAAAAGTACTGAAAAAATACAAAAAAATGGGAAAAAATCCTAAAAAAAAAAATTAAAAGGGAAAAAGACCTGAAAAAATACAAAAAAATGATGAAAAAAACTAAAGAGAAACCAATTCATTCAATGGTGAAAACCACTTCGGTGGCGCTTTGAGCAAGTACCATGGTGAAAACTGAGAAATTGGCGCCATGTTTAGAGGCTTTTCTCCTCTTCCCTTTGGAGCTCTACTTGATCTTTTCATCCCACTTTCATTCACTCTCCATTTCAAAATGGACCTTTTCACACTCACCATGGCTTGTGAATTGTTCGACAATCCCCTTGCTTGCTCGCTTTTCCATGTGTACTAGGTTGGTTCTATCCTTCACTGGGGCTTTTCCTCAACCTTAGCTATGGGCTAGGATACTGAACATCTCGCGATCAAAGAAACTACCCTCCTTTTTTGTCTACTTGCTTTAGAATCGTCTCTTTACATCGTAAAATGTCCTGAAAAAATCCAAAAAAATCATAAAATATCCTATAAAAAATTTTTTAAAAATCATAAAATGTCCTAAAAATCCAAAAAAAATCATAAAATTTCCTTTAAAAATCCAAAAAAATCATAAAATGTCTTGAAAAATCCAAAAAAATCATAAAATGTCCGAAAAATCCAAAAAAAAACTTCAAAAATCCCAAAACAGTGACACTTTCAGATCACCACACAACTTTGAATTTCAACAAAGTCAAAACATGCTACAATTGAAAATCAAACAAAAATTATAACATACCTATCAGTCCCTCTTTCAAATCCAATCAAATGCATAAAACCATACCAAGAATCAGTTCTATATCGAAGCACGATGCCTATTTATTTGTTGATCTTTGCTTGCTTTATGATTTTTATCTTTGGTGGCATGTCTTTTAGCTTCTCCAGGATGTCTTGGACTAGAGAGGCGAGGATGGGGCATGTTCACTGGTTTTTTGTCTATGGATTATTTCTCATTTACAGGACTCATCTTAAGACATGGTTATCTAAAACCATCGAGGACCTATGAGTCTAGTGTGGATGAGAGGTCTGACAATGTCTTCTATGCAATAAGTATTTAGGTCATCTAAGGTTCTTATACCCAAATGCTTATACTTTACTGCTAAATAAAAATGCAAATAGTATTCAGGTCGTCTAGATGTTCATGTCATCTAGACGATTATACTAATTTGTGACATAATAAGTTTGATGATGATTAAAGCACTTAAAAGGCACAAGAGGCTTCATAACCTTTATTTTCTTCCATATTGCATGTCATTATCTTCAACTTTCTTGTCGCAACAAAATATTTATCCCACTGATATATGTCATGTGAATCAAATCACAAATCAATCAACTTACTTCTTGAAATCTCATGTCCCCTTAATCAATAAATCAATTAATCATTGCATCACCTTGTCTTGCGCAAGCATCATTCTCAATCAACTTAATCAGCTCATCAACCTGGCTATACTAATTATTTCCATCAATTTTTTCAGTTACGCCCATCAACTGTGCATTTTCATCAAAATGTACATCACTTCTTTATCACTTGCGCAATATCAAGTATCTAATCATTTTCTATACATCTATCAAGAGATTAATCTTCTTACAATATGTTCAATCAATCTCTCAAGGGGGCATATCATTCTTATCATAATCCTTACCAGGATATCTCTAGGGCATGTATCACTTGATCAATCTTTTTCTTTGAAATGACGTGACAAGTTGCATTGTCTCAAAGAGGGGGAAAATGTAGACACTCAAATTTGTCCTCATAATTGTCACGATATTCATCTATTGATTAAATAGATATTATTATTTACTTAATCAATTCATTTAATACTTTCTTCTATTCATGCATTTCATCAAATCATTAAACTGTCTCATGGTTGCTCACTATCCATTTACATAAATGATCATATCCATCCCATGGTCATTCACTAACCATTTGCATAAACGATCATTCTCGTTCATAATCCATTTCATAAACATCCATGTTCGTTTGCATTATCATTCATGTATGTTTCCATAATAAAGCATAATCGTTTATTATCGTCCATATAATTTTCATAATCAATTTGAATGGTCATCAACTATCATTTCATAATAAACTAATTATCATAATATTTACAATTCATTTGCATGAATCTTTCACTTCATATTGCATTTCATTAAACCATTAAAATATTAAATAATTTTTCATCCAATCATTATCATTCATAATGCATTTTTGCATAAATCATGAGCATTCATATATCGTTCACATCCATTCATGGCATAAATCATTCTCGGCAATCATTTGCATCAACATGTTCATATTTCGCTAAATAATTAAATCATTAAAATCAAATCATAATAATTCATATTTTGTTAAATCCATATTAAATCATTTTCTTTCTTCATTTAAAATCCATTTAATCATTTTATTTAGTTTCATTATTCATAAACCCTTCACCATGCATTTATCTCTCCTCTTTATCATTTCCACTCACATGCATTTCATTTAATTACATAATGTGGGATATTTAAATTTCCATCTTGCAAACCTTTTATCCCACATTTCCCTCTCAAACACCTCTCCATCCTCAAAGACGCTTATTTAAATGGGATTCATCTCTCATTTTCACTCCCACGAAATTTGCATGCACATAAATCTTCACATCTTTGCATTAATCCATTCACCAACTGCCTCTTGATGCACCTATGCTTGTAAAATCTAAGATAAAAAGTGCATGAAAAAGGCCTTGGTTTTAGGATGAAAATGGAGACTAATTTCTTTTAAAAGTATTTTTGTTGTTTTTGTAGTTTAGAAGTTTGCATTTCTAGTTTTGCTTTTAATTAAAATGGCTCTATTGATGTGGGCATGAAATGGTGATTCCTATTCATAGAATCATGCATTTTATGGCTCTCACACTATCCACTCTAGAATCTCAAAGGGATCCATAAACTGAGGTGCAAGCTTAGAGCCCTTTCCATATTGGATTAGACTCTTATGTGGTTGCATTCTTAGGAATACTCGATCTCCTATTGAAAAGCTTTGATCTATCCTTTTAGCATATATATACATCTTCTGACAATCTTGATCCTCTTGTAACCATTGTCTGATCAAAACTACATGTCGCTCCATATCTTGTAACAACTCTAGACTAATGGAAACCCTATCCTCAATCTTGTCCCAACTCAATGGGGTCCTACAAGGTCTTCCATACAATGCTTGATAAGTGCCATAATTAAAGAGCTATGGCGATTGAACTGTTGTAGGAAAACTCAACTAAGTAAAGGTACACCCATCTAGACCAGTAATCCATCACATACATGTGTAGCATATCCTTTAATACCTTATTAACCCTCTCCACCTAACAATTTGTCTTTGGGTGATATGTGGTACTAAAATTGAGTTGAGTTCCCAAAACCTAATGTAATGCTTACTAAAAAGCTAAGGTGAATATAATATGATCTTACGAGGAATCCCATGCAACCTGATAATGTCATCCAAGAATACCCTCACTACTATTGGCACTATGTAGGTAGTTTGTACCTGAGAAAATTGATCCATCTCGGTCAACTTGTGAACCGTCACCATAATGGCATCATGGCATCAAGAAGACAAGGGTAGACCAAAAATGAAGTCCATGGAAATGGTGTCCCATTTCCACTCTGAAATCTCATGGGGGTAAAGGAGTCCTGCTAGATGCTGGTGTTCGGCCTTGACTCTCTGACACTCAAGGAACTAAGCAATAAACTCTACAATATCTTGACGCATCCCTACCCAATTACAACTAACAAAGATCTACATGGATATTCTTCACCCCTAGATGTGTTGCATATGGTGCTCTATGAGTCTTTGACAAAACCAATTCCCATAGATCCCCAATCTATGGAGCATATATACACCCTTTGTGATGTAACAACCCGTCTTAATACAAGGTGTATCCTAAATGATTTCCCTTAAGGGCCTTCTAAGACTAAATCTCAATCTGAATCTCATTGTACCAGTCATGCTCCGGCAACTGGTGTAAGATGTGATTCCTCAAGTCTATACTCACTATCATGGCCATTAGCTCATGTCGTCGCCTACTTAATGTATCTGCTACTACATTCTCCTTCCCTTTGATGTAATGCACATCAAAGTTGTACTCACACAAGAACTCCATCCAACATCTATGTTGAGTGTTCAAGTTCGATTGCGTGAAAATATACTATAGGTTACAATGATCGGAATGAAGCTCAAAATGGTGGCTAAGAAGAATGTGTCTCCATCTCATGAGAACCTAAACTACTGCTGCAAGCTCTAAATCATGTGTGGGGTAGTTCAAGTCATTGGTCTTTATTTTTCATGACTCATATGCAATCACTCAACCCTCCTACATAAGCACTACACCAATGTTGTCCAATAATGCATCTATACAAACCATGAAATCTAAGTTTGTATCGAGTACTGCTAGAATGGGAGCACTAGTGAGATGCTCCTTGAGGGTTTGAAATACCCTCTCACATTGCTCATTTCATTCAAACCTCTTCCCTTTACACTGAAGGGAAGTAATGGGATGTGCTATCCTAGAGAAACCCTCCATAAAATGATAGTAGTAACCAACTAGTCCCATAAAACTCTTGACTTCTATAACACTAGTGGGTGTTAGCCAATCCATAATGGCACTAATATTTGATGGATCTACTGAGATACCATCACCTAAAATGATATGACCCAAATACTAGACCTTTGTCTGAAAGAACGAGCACTTAGCCAAATTGGCATAAAGTTGATGTTGTCTCAAACACTATAGGACCTGTATCAAGTTATCCTCATGCTCCTCTACTAACCATGAGTAAATAAAAATTTCATCCAAGAATATCAACATAAATCTATCCAAGAAGGTGCAAAATACCCCGTCCATTAAGCTCATGAATATTGCGGGGGCATTCGTCAAACCAAATGGCACCATTGTAAACTCATGGTGTCTATATCGAGTCTTGAATGTTGTCTTGTGGATATCTGCCTCCACAATCCTCAACTAATGGTATATGAACTTCAATTCAATCTTGGAGAACACCTTAGTTTCCCTCGTGTGATCAAACAAATCATCAATCCTGGGTAGAGTATAGTGGTTCTTAATTATTAATTTGTTTAACTGTATGTAATCAATACATAGACAAAGGGACCCATCCTTCTTGATGAAGATGACAGGTGTTCCCCAAGGTGAGATGCTAGGTCGAATGTGCCCCTTCTCTAATAGATTCTCCAACTAAATCTTGAACTCATTGAGCTCCTATGTCATCATCGATATTGGCTAATCTCTTGGAACTAAATCAATGTGAAAATCCACCTCTCTATGGGGAGGCATCCTTGGTAACTCTGAGGTAAAAATATCTGCAAACTCTCTGAGAACAGGATGGTCATCCAATGTCACCTACGTCAAGCCCTTTGACTTATCACTAATAGTGATAGCAAACATTTGGCATCCACTCCTCATGCACTGCTTTAGTTGCATAGCAAATATCATGTGGAGATAAATGGACCTATGCACCCCTGAGATCACTAATGATATACTTTGATCATCAATACACTCAATTTTCTCATGACGATAATTAATCTTAGCCTAATGTGCATCAAGCCAATCCATACCCAACACTATGTTGTAAGATCCCAACAAAGTAATAATAAGATCCACCATGGTGGTGATAGCCCCAAGAGTCAACTGACAACCATGAACCACTAAATCAATGACCACCTTGGCCCCTGAAGCTAACTCTACCTCCCACCTATCATCTTTCCTAGATGCCACTAGCTTGCAACAATCCACTAAGGCTAGGGAAATAAAATATTTTAATACTCCTTAGTCAAATAATACACTAACATATACACCATCAATCATACCTACTACCTCAATAATGGTGGCCCGATGCTCAGCCTGGCGGTTCTTGATCACCACAAAAACTTGATGGGACTTTCCCACATGGCCAACTATCATCTCAGAGGCTCCAGGATGGGGTCCTCCTGTTGCAAACCCTATGGGTACTCCCTAGATAAATTATTTCCACGATCACACACATAGAAAGGTCCCCTCAACTTTCCCTGTGTTGGTTGGGTCCTACTAAACTAAGAAAATTCAAGCCTCCCAAAACTATTGTATCCTCCTCTAGAAGGCTGCTAGGATCGAGGAGGAGTTTCATGCTAACCTGGTTCCCTCTTATCTCTACATGGGTTCTGCATGTGCCATGATCTTAGATTCCCACTTTGTACCTTGTTGTGGCCTAGATCTTTGTGTCTAATGTTGTTGTGTCCTAGGAGATCCAAATGAAGGTCTAGACCCCCCTTCCTTGGAAGGGGTAGTCTACAAGAATTATGCTCCCGATGGCCCTAATTGCAATTATGAAACCACTCTCGAGACTCCTATGTCCTGCTATGTACCTCCTCTACTATGTATGCCTTCTCCATGGTGACCCTAAGTTCCTCGAGATCGGCCATAGATAGAGCTCCTAAAATTCTAGGGTTCAATCCCCTAATGAATTGATTGATGAGAAACTTCTCGTCTTGAATATAGTCCACATACTACAAAACCTCAAGAAATTAGCTCTCATATTAAGCCATTGTAAGGCCTATCTATTGCAAATCATGGAACTCATCGATACGCCTTTGACGAAAGTTCTTTGAGATATATTATGCTCTAAAGCACTCTAAGAAGGTATCCCATGTTATTGTGTCCATAGATAAGTGGTACTTATACTCCTCTTGGCACCACCAAGAAGAAGCTATATGTCTCAACAAGTGAATAACCACCCTAGCCTTAAGGTTGCTCCCATATGGCTGCAACCCAAAGTATCTATCAAGACTAAGTAATCATGACTCTGCCTCCATTGCATTGGTGGATCCTAAAAATCTGGTGGCTTAAGGTGAAGCAGATCACAAAGCTAGCCTCCTGCATCTTGTAAGGCCCTCGGTGCCTTAGGTGGTGGTGGAATATGCACTAGCTCCTCCTTTGACACCCCTGCTCGTGTCGCTCGATGGCATGGGGGACTCTTGTTGCGCTCGTGACATCCTACGTTATGCCCCTCACCCTTAAGCTACTCCACACATGGTGTCTCGACCTCAGGTTGCTCCACATGCAATATCTTTGCTTTATGTAATCTCTACTCAATAACTCCTATGAAATTATGTAGTTCCTACAATATTTGTGGTCCTAACTCTGGTTGCTAATCCTGAGGAGAATCCTCCATGTTGTGCGACTCTAGTGGCACCTTGTGTACATGAGCTCCTCTTGGAGCCCCTCTCCTCGCTTTACAAGGCATCCTACAAATTCCAAGGTATAACCTAATTAGTTTTCTATTTAATATGGTACCAAAGATCCTAGTGTTTCAAAAACCTATGCTCTAATACCAAATTTCATGCCCTAATTTTTACACCCAGACATGAACACAACTACAATTTTCTTTTTAATTTAATTTTATTTATTTATTTATGATACCTTTCTTCAATCTGATGTCACTCTACTAGAAAATTTGTCTATACTCTAGTACTACCCTCAAGGTTAACACCCACATTGGTGACACTCAAAGATTATGTTTAAATGTTTAAATGTAAAGATTATTTATATTGGGCTTAATATTATTATTAATTATGTAGACATAAATATTAATACTAGTATTGAACCATTTATTAATATCAATGGTCCTTCTATTAACATTAGTGCTAATTAAGAGTTTAATTACTAAACATATTTAGAGTTTAATATTGACTTTAATTTTAGCAACATTAATACCTACTATAAAGTCGCCATTAAGTCTATTCATGATGACATTGACGTTACTATTAATCTATAAACATAAAGGTTTATACCAAGGCTTTTCCATTGATGTTGAGCATAGTATTAATATTGATATTAATGTAATATTGAGTCTATACTTGTTAAGTTAATATTAATTCTATTATTGTTGCAGCTAAGTATTACCCCTTTCCATTTTGGTTCTCTTCCTAACATTATGAGACTATTACAATAATGATTCTAGTGTTTTCCTTTTGTTTCAATATTTTTCTAGGTAATGGTTTCATTCTAATAATAATAATACTACATTATAGTGTTTATATTAACACTAATATTGTCACTATCCTAACCATTTTATAATCAACATCTACGTTAATATTGATTCAATGAATATTAGCTTCAGCCATTGAGTTGATTGATAATAATATTTAATAATAATTGTTGAGAGAATGAAGAATGAACCCTTTGATGTGTTGTCATTGATGCCAACATTGATTGTTGACAGTTCTCTCAAATCCGGTGAACAGAAAGAAGAGATTGTAATCAAGTAATTTGGTATGAAATTGCTCGTGTAATAAGATCAGCTTATAAGGTTACATTATATTATTCCTGGCTATTATGTGCATCTATGGTCAAGATTTCAGCAATTTTGGATGAGCAGGCTTAAAGTTACAAGTAATAGAAGTTTGGCACATAGTTTTTGGCTTTATACAGTATAAATGGGTATGTTTAATCTAGTCTATGTTCCTCTAATTATAATCAATCTTTACAATTTTGGGAGATTGTTTACAAGTGTCAGTATACTATATATTCCAGATGGAGCATGTTCACATGATCAAAAGGATTGTTGATCATTGATTAGTTGGCTTATTTTGTGATTAGATCTATTTCCTGGCCAACCTAATACTTGATATGTGTTGTAAAGAGTAAATATGTATTATGGATGTTAATGAGATCTATTTTAGGTCCATGTCAACCTAAACTAAGTGTTGCATGGTTGATTTAGGAGGGAAGAGGTTTTTTTAATCAAGTATGAAGCCAAAAAGGTAATTTTGAATTAATATAGGGCTACATCTAATTAAGCTGACCTAATTGATATATGCAGATATAATTGGGTATTTATGTTAAACATTTTTGAGTGCTTGCAAAGAAAAGCAGAGTTTTATATTTAGAGCTTCAAAGGAACTAGATTCAGCACAAGGAAGGTACATTTTGTATCACTTCACATTTTGGTTGTATAGCCATTTCTATTTTATATCTATCTCTGGTTATGAGCCTTATTGGACAGTGTGTCTTTGAAATGAGCCTCTATAATATCTTATAACCGATTATAATATATTGTAAGCTAATCCTCACTAGGGTTTTTCCCTTTTTTGCTTTTCCACGTAAAAATATTGTTGTTCATGTGCTATGCGATCTTGTGATTCTTTTCATGCTTTCATTCATAGTTGTAGTTAGATATGTTTTGATTATTGGATGGATTGTGATTAAATATTTTAATATAATATTGATTCACCCCCCTCTCAATATTCTAGGTTTTCAACAATTGGTATCAGAGCTTGGTTCTTTCAGAGAAGCCCAACAACTTGAGGAAGATCTTGGATATTGAACACATGGCTGATAAAAAGTATCCTATTATTGTAGAAGAAATTTTTGCAATTGATTGCATAGAAGATGACTAGATGATTGACAAAGAACAACTTAAAGCTTCTCTTGAAGATCTTGATAGAGTTGAAGGTGAAAAAAAAAATCTGAAGGAAAACCTAGAGGAAGCAAATGAATGTATCAAAAATTTGAGAGAACAAATCAAGAAATTTAGAGAAAGACATAGAGAAGTCGATAAATAGTTGAAGAAAGAAAATGAAGACATCACCAGACTGAAAGTACAAGTGGAAGAAAAGAAAAGAATTGAGGATTGTCTAAATGAAAAAGTACAAAGCAAGACTAATGAATGCACAAGACTTGAACAAGAATTAGTAACTTTGAGATTAGATCTGGAAAAAGTAATAGCTCATGAGGACAAATTCAAAACAAGTATTGCAATGCTTGATGAACTAATTGCAAGACAGAAACCTTCTAAAGACAAAGGTGGTTTGGGACTTGAAGAAGGAGAAATATCAAAGGAAAATTATACTCCTAATAAGGATGATAATCAAAAGAAGACTCAAAGAAATAGAAAAACAATTCAAAATTCAAAGAAGCAATGCTAGAAGACCCCTATCAAATAACCAAATGCTCAAAGGTGCCCATATTTTAATGGTATTTGATTTTCATGTAATAAATTTGGATATAAGGCTATAGAATGTAGAAGTAAAATAAATCAGAATGGTAGACCCTTCTCTGGACAATGTTTTGCATGCAAGAAATTTGGACATAGAGCTATTGAGTGTAGAAGTCAGATGATGAATAAATATAATGCTGGTAGAATGATTCAATATTTCAATGGTTACTGTTATACATGCAAGGTATTTGTACATAAGGCTAGCAACCCCCTTGAAATATGAGGTGTCAAGGAGTGACACAAAGATATATGGGGTGAAATGGAATTCTTAAGCTTCTAGAAAAAAAACTGAAAGAAAATATACAAATCTAAAAATTTGCAAAGCATTTTAGAGTTTACAATGTATTAATGAAGTGTTTACTAGCTTTTTAGAATTTGGATCAATTAATGCGAAATTAGGGAAAATTGGAAAGGAATAAAGTGAGTTTCTTAGTCGATTCTAATCACTCTTTTACATTTAGAGAAAAGCAGAGAAAATTGAAAGTGAGTTGAAGGTGATTCAAAGAAATTTGGTGTAAACCCTAGATCCTGTCGTGCACATATATGGTACTTATAGCTATCTGTGCTTTGTGGATTTGAAATAGAAGTATTTTTATAAGCATTTGAGATTAAATTGAATATATAATGGATACATCGACCGTAGTTAACATCACCGAGATACCTATACCAAAATTTAAGAGATATTCATGAAAAGTCTTTGATAACAACCCCGATGATTCTTTTTCAAAGATTCCTCATAGGGTTTTACCCATTAAGGAAAGTAGGGTTTACATACATGGTAAATTGGATGAATATAGTCACCAAAGGATTAAGGATTCTATGGTCTAATGAGCTAACTAGAGATGAATTCTTAGTAAAACTAGAATATGTTAACCTAGTGCGAAAGAAACTGGATATTTGGAACTGGTTTCCCAACTATAGCAATGATTTGGATGCAAAATATGTAAGGCAAGCATTGAGTAGAATGTATGATAAGTTCATGTGGACAAATATTCTTGGTCTAATCTCTAAAGAAGTGATCAAGGTTGTAACTGGGTTATGTGATATCAGACATGTACTGGTACTAAAATATGTGAAGAACAAAGTGATTATGGAGTTAACCAGTGCTACCTTTGACAAAAGAGCATTGACAACAAAACTGATCACAAATTCTACTCTGAAGTATGCTTCAATTATGATAGATCATAAGAATTATTTCACAAATAGGGATAATTTTATGCCTACAACTTCTATTTATGTTGCACATGATATTGTGGTGAATGGGAAGGATTATAATTTATGTGAGTTGCTCCGATAGAAACTTTTGGAAAACTTGAAATAAACTAGAGAGAAGTACACATTTAAATTTGGAACTCCAATTGTGTTTTTTTCTATTTTACTTTTTGAGAGAGCTTCCTGGAAGGAAGGATATTGTATGGGATAGAAGAAGACCAGTGGGACACTAGATCTTTGACTATATGTACAACATAGGCAATTACAAGGCTCAAGATGACGCATTGGCTGCATTCTTTGCAGTATTTCAAAAGAATATGCATGACAGAGAAAGAATTTCCCATAATCTAGTGGAGAAGTATGCAAACGAAATATCCTTCCTTGTATCTACTAATGAATGCATAATAGATATTTTTGAACCCAAGATAGTATGGATTGAGCCTCTTGGATATGAGGTTTTTGAAAATGAAGTTGAGGGATATATAGAATTGTTACTAAAGAGTCCTAAGGACCCCTCTCTACTAAGACATGGAACATTTGAGGAAAAATATTTTGAAGTGCACTTGGAAGCATCATCACCTACAAGGAATAAAAGAGTAAGAAAACAAGTAAATTAGTACTTCATGCAACATGGACTTTTAGAATATGAAGTACAGAGATTAAGGGAAATAGTTGTAGAAAGAGATACCAAAGCAGCTCATGAGTCCTTTGGACCAAGAAGATTAGGAAGAACTACTTCCACCCACACCTTTGCATTGGAAAAACCCTCTAGTATAGTTGTTGCAAAAGGGAAGAAGGTGGAGCCTAGTGCTCTGAAAATAGAAGAAGTAATTGCACCCTCCATACCCAGCACTCAGACTACTAAAAGGAAGAATGTACCTCTAGTAGCACTCCCTGCTACCTTTGGAAGGAGGAAGAAGCAAAAAGAATCTAGAGAGAAAATTTTGAGTTATGTTGTGGAAGAAGAGATCAAGCTCGGATTAGAGCATGAAGAATAGCTTACTAAAAAAATGAGAAGTAGTGCCACTACAATTGGTGAAGGTGCTTCACAGGAAGCAAGTACGAGAGCAAAGAGTCCTAAAGTTGACATTGTGGACACTTCTAAGGAAGAGGATATAGAAAAAGAAAAATAGACCTTCACATTTCACATCCATAAGAAGCCTGAGAAGAAAAAGGAAAAGAAATTAGAGGAAGGCTCTTTGGAGAAAAAGAAGACAAAATCTCCTCCAGTAAGAGCTCAGACTCTAATAAAATTAAATGTTTTAGTCAATAATATGTTAGAGCATGATGATCTGTTAGAAGGAATTGCTAAATTGTATGATGAAGTGGATGAGGAAGACATGAAAACAATCATAGAAGCCATCATACAATACATAATCATTTTAGATGCAAACATGAATAACATTAGGAAGAAGGTGCCTAGTATTGTGTGGGAAGCTTTGGTGGAAAGAAGGAAGCCTTAGTGGAAAGAAGGCGAGAAGCAATAGAAGTTGATGACAAGATGAAATATGATGCTCTAGAGTAAATTAGATCCTCTTTATCTTAAAATGAAAAAGCTACACTAATTTAAGTATACACTAAATAATTCAAAGTGAAACAAAGGGTCGCAATACTTATGGGTAGAGAAAAGGATCGAGTAGATAGGTTAAAGCAAGAAATGGTGGATACTGTCAGAGACATAGTAGAAAAATTTGGGATGATTGTTGCTTCATCATTCAGAACCGCTCAAGAAAATGAGCATGACAATGAAAAAGTCACTAATGCAGAGGAAAATATTCCTTTGATTACTAATTTACCTATTTTCAAAGAAGTTTTAGAAGAAGTGAATGTTCATATTGCAAAAGAGACTCCATCAATTGATGTTTTAGGGAATGTGGTAGATAATACAAATGCTTTCTCAGAGAAATATTCTCCTCTAGAAGACACAAACACTACCACCGATGCTAATAATAATACAAGGCAAGAAAAAGAAAAAGAGAAGGATGTTGATGATAGTGCTGAAAAACAAAATGAAAGTTATGATAATGAAAATAATAAAAATGGAGTAGAAGGAAAAGGAGAAAGGGAAGAGAAAAATAATAAATATTATGAGGAGGAAAAGGAGGATGAAGATAGAGAAAATCAGAAGGAAAACCCCTCCAGTGAAGAAGAGAAAGATGAAAATAAAGAATAAATAGAGGTTGAAAGGAATGAAGAAAGACCTCAAAAGACTATGGAGCTAACAAATCCATCCAGAGAATCCTCTGGTAATACTCTCAAGGGTCTTTTAACAAAGAAAATGATATTTCAACTAGTCATTCCTCCCCAGTTGATATAGCTCCCATTGTAACAAGGCAATGTAGATCTGAATAAGATCTCACCAATTCAAAAGTTGGAGCATGGAGACACTTTTCATGCCTCTAAAAGAAAGGATATCATTGAGACTCATCAAAATGGGACTAAACTAATTAATCATGCCATCAAGTCTCTATAGAATGCTACTCCCAGTGCCACAATTGACAATTCATTAACTCCTCTTGAAAATTTGAAGTTTTTAGTTGATTCGCTCAAGGAGTATGCCTCCAGTTTGAAGGAGACTGAAAAAGAAGTGGAATCAATATTTTATGAGAAGATGCTAATTGAGCTACAAGAAAAATGTGCATCTGCACATGGGAAAGTAAAATAATGTCTAAAAGAAGTGTAGGAATGTGAAGGTGAATCCAAAACCTTGTTTTTGTATTGCATGAGGTGGTCAAATGCCACTCAAGGCATTAAAGACTTAATGGACTCATTCACAAACATCTAATGCCTATGATACTTTTAACCCTACACAAGACGGAGATTACACTTCTTGGACTATCATTATAGATCTGTAAAGAAAAAATTTCACCTTACAACAGTAGAAAGAAGACATAATAAGGATATTTGGATAGCTTGGGGACTTGGTGAAGACCAAGCACATACCAGTATCCAATGCCCTTCTTGATGCAGAAATACTTGCAAAGATAAATCTAGATCCAAGTATTCTAAAAGGAGAGGAGAGCTTAGTTGAATTGGAATCAATGTATAAGTTGCTTTTTGTAGCTAAGAAGATTTGGAATGAAGGAAAATCTGCTTGGAAAGCAATCCTTAAGGAGTTAGAAGGTGCTTCCTCCTTCGGTTGAACATTCTTCACTTGTACATTCTTTCATTGTTTCAGTTGTTTCCAATTTTTTTAGTGTACATATGATCAAATCATATTTTTGGGATAACTCCCTAAGGGGGAGCCAGTATATTTCAATTGTTTTTTTGTACATATACATCAAGTTATAGAGCTTACATGTGTGGTACCAACACACCCTTTTTCCTTGATGTCAAAGGGGGAGAAGAATTCGATAGAATTTTTGGTGATGGAGAAGTTGGAAAAATGATAAGAGATTTTTTTGGAGAAGTTTGATGTATGTTTGAAAGGGGGAGATCATGCAAGATTGAAGATAGTTTTTGATGGTGTATGTTCTGAGTTTTGGAGATTCATTTTTGGCACACATTTCCATCAATGAAAAAGGGGTAGATTATTGAAAGAATGAAGAAGGAACCCTTTGATGTATTTTCATTGATGCCAACATTGATTGTTGATAGTTCTCTCAAATCTAGTAAACAAAAAGAAGACATCTTAATCCAGTAATTTGGACTGGAATTGTTTGTGTAGTAAGATTATCTCAAGTTATAGTATGTTATTCCTTGCTATTGTGTGCATCTATGATCAAGATTTCATTGATTTTGGATAAAAGGGTTGAAAGTTACAAGTAAGAGAAGTTTGACACACAGTTTTTGACTTTATATAGTATAAATGGGTATGCACAATCTGGTCTGCATTCCTCCAATAATTAGAATCAATCTTTACAATTTTGGGAGATTATTTACAAGTGTCGGTACACTATATATTCTAGATGGTGCACATTTACATGATCATATGGATCATTGACGGTTGATTAGTTGGATTATTTTGTGATTAGGTCTATTTCCTAGCCTACCTATTACTTGATATGTGTTGTAAAGAGTAAATATGTATTGTGGATATTAATGAGATCTATTTTAGGTCCATATCAACCTAAACTAAGTGTTGCATGGTTGATTAGGGCTTGAAGAGGGTTTTTGAATCAAGTATGAAGCCGACAAGGCAATTTTGAATTAATATAAAGCTACATATAATTAGGTTGACCTAATTGATGTATACAGATGTAATTGGGTATATATATGAAACATTTTTGAGTTGTATAAAAATATGACAAGTAGTAAGATATGATATTATGTGAACATGTGAATTTGAATGTGTGAGATCCAAATAAGTGCAGAATTGTTGTGAATATTGAGCAACTACAAAGCATAGCATAGTTTTATATTCAGAGCTTCAAAGGAACTAAATTTAGCACAAGGAAGGTGCATTTTGTATTAGTTCACATTTTGGTTGTATAGCCATTTTTGTTTTGTATCTATCTCTAGTTGTGATCCTTACTGGACACTGTCCTAGAAGTAAGCCTCTGTAATATCTTATAACCATATATAATATATTGTGAGCCAATCCTCACCATGGTTTTTCCCTTTTTGGGTTTTCCATGTAAAAATCCTAGTGTTCATGTGTAATGTGATCTTGTGATTCCTTTCATGCTTTCATTCATAGTTGCAATTAGATATGTTTTGATTATTGGATGGATTATAATTAAATGGTTTAATAGAATACTGATTCACCCCCCTCTTAATATTCTAGGTGTTCAACAATAATAATATCAATTGACACGTATTCAATTACCTAATTTGCATACTTACCCTTTTTTATATACTAAATTTACTCCAAGTGTTAGTGGTGTTAACAACTTATGAGTTGGGGATAATATTACTAATTTTCCTTAGAGGTTTACATTGACCAATCATTTTTCTCTAGTGATTTTTCCACCTACCAAAACTTGTGCAAGAGAAAAGCGTGAAAGGTTCAACATATCACATTAATCTAAGAATTAAATCATATTGTTGCCTGATCAATAATATCTACTGACCAATTTTAAATAAAGGCTAGATGCTAACCTTTCCCAAACATTATGAATACAAAAAAATAGAACAACAGTATTTTATTCCCCAACGTTACTTCTCAAAATCTAATCCCATGGCAGTGAAATTATGATACAATGGAATTTCACATAAATTCCATTTCAAACATTGGAATGGCAATATAGGATGGCACCAAAAATTATGGATAGTTTAAACATAAAAAAGAAGGTTCATTTGCTGGTAGGCTAACCTTACCCTAAGCCATCCCACATGAAATCACATGTTACCAATATTTTCCATGTGGCTTTTTTTTTTTTTCCCGACTTTGTCGAAGTAGTGCAATTCATTCCACTTTTCCTTATTTTTTCCTTTCCTAGAGTTTGGAGTGCATATCATGATTCTATCTTCTTTTTAAACCCTAAATTTATTTTCTTTGGTTGTTTGCAATATCTAGGAATGAGGGCAACAGCCATGGGAAAGACAAAACCCTATTCTTTTCTTGTTTACTATTGAACAGGGGCAGTGTTGTGATATGAGGCAGAATTCTTGGCCTCTTAACTGCACCGAGTTGAAGGAAAGAAGTCTACAAGTATTAACAAGGAGATTGAAAGTTTTCTTTCTATTTTTTGTGTAACCCTAATATTATTTTTTGTGTTTGTTCTGCAAGGAATAGTCATACGGCGAGGAGTTTTTTTCCATGTGTTTTACAAAACATCTTTTATTTACTGTCAGACTCCATAAGTTCTTTTATTTTTGAAAGGGGGGTAATCTCTTTGGGCAGCAGGCCTATGGTAGGATGCATCCACCACAAAGTTGTCCCCTTTGAGGGAACAACCTATATGGTGGCCATAGCCTCTCACAAGGCAGTGCCTTGAGGCTAGGCTCGTCAAGACAGCATGCCTCAAAAAAATTCTCTTTTTTTCTTTTTTTGAAAATAAATCTAAAGGAGTATTACTTGCAAATATAAATTCAACCCAAAAGACTTTCTTGTCTCCATCTAACTTTGAATATATCCTAGACGCCTCATTTCATCTATTCTTTGTTTTATTTTATTCTAGTTTATGATATGTTCATTGTTGCATATTTCTTGTGTCAGGTGGGATGTGGTCTATCATCGAGGGTCCAGTAATCATCCCAAAGACTATATTCAACTTCTTATAGATACCAGCTCAACTACATTTTTTTTTGTATTTTTATAGGTTGCTACTATTATCATTAACAAGAAAATGCACAATGCTGATCAAAATACATAGAAGTCAAGAACTAAGTATTTCTCTTCTTATTGAATTTAAATATCAACCTCCAACAAATTAATGAACAATAGAATGATTATGCATATAGGTTTAAGTCCAACTGTGTGAATATACTTCCTTTTACAACAATAATGATGGATATCACATACTCACATCTACACTATTTTTTTCAATATGAGAAATATAAGGGTGCAAATGAATAGACAAAAAAAATACACTATCCCTTTCTTTTTCTAATCTCATTCATCTTTGTTATAATGCATGGAATAGATTTAATGCAACTAGTTCCCTTCCTATGTAGGAAAGAATCTAGATCTCATATAATTTTCATCTTGTATATCTATATCTATCTATAATATTCATAGGTTAACATCTGGAATAATTTATCACTTCCATTCATATTTATAACCTCATAATATATGCATCCATGCAATACATACTTTTTGAATTGAATACATCATATGTAACATACATTTGCAGGTCCAAAAATAAATCGGAGTTACACCATCTACCTATTACAAACATAGTTTAATCTATCCTCTCTTATGCAAGTCCAGGGTAAGCGACCAAACATGTCCAGCTAGAGGTTCATAACACTATTAAACAGTAATATACAAGAAAGAAAGGTTTTCATCCCAACCGAGCTCTACTTGATTTTTTTTTAAAAGAACCATTTGCATCAATCTCAAAACTAAGACTCATTGTCATCACATCTACATACACACCCTCTCCAAATAGCAACAACATATATTGCAACAACTTGGCATTGAAAAATAATGAGGTGAAAGAGTCCTCCATTTCTCCACAACCATGTTCTAGCCTTGATTATATTTTTTTGCACATAACAACAAGCACTTCCACAACCAATGGAAGCTCTCCTCTCAACCATAGGGCTGAAACAGCCCACCCCAAGCTAGGGGAAACACCAAGATAATAGGGTTGCACAACACAACATTTCAACCATGATATTCATATATAATACAACAACCTTTTAACATAACCAACAACATTTTACATAGAAAAATCCATACAATGAACACATTACAGGTTTATGACAACACAATACTCACAACACAAGACTCTCCTTCAAGAGCCTAAAGAGGGAAAGTGGGGACATCAAAAAAAGAGGGAGAGTAGAAAAATTTTATACACATATAGCTTCATATCTCCTCATTTTCTCATACATAACCCCAGCCATACTCCCACTATCCAAACTCCATTTCACACCCAATCACCACCATAACATACTATGTATCACATTAATTCTTTTCCACACAACCAAAGCAAGTTTCATGGGTACTCATACCCTTAAGACAACCCCTCTATGGACATCTCACCCACTCAACCCCACACATAATGAAACCTCCATTTAATGGTAGGTTCATTCAACATGACAAGTAACACATAACACAACAACCACAATAAGCAACACAATTTTTTTACAAATAAATGCTTAAACTCATTTTCACAAACAAAACTTGACACAAAAAGGGGAGCAATACCAACCTATATTGTCCTCAAATTGGAAATGGTGGATGCAAAACCAGCAATACCTCCTCCAAGATCTTTCTTCCAAGCTTCATTCACTCCCTTCAAGGTTGATAGCCAAACTAGAATGAATGAGTGAATCCAAATGCTAGAGTTTTTCAAAATAAAACTCCCATAAGAACCCTAATTCCTTATCTTCAATTGTGAGGGTGACAAATATCACCTCCATAATTGATCACCCATCACTCTCAATCCAAACCTTCACACTTTTGGTGTGAGGGTTCTTTTAAGCATGCCTAAGATTCTCATGCCTTATCTACTTTTTGAATTTCGTCACTTATGAAAAAGGATTCATGAAAGGGGTCCTACAGCTCTAAAATTAACTTTTAAACCCTTGAAATTAACGCCAAGCCCTAGCCTTATGACCTAGGGTCATGAAAACACCATAAAACATAAATAAAACACATTAAATCACATTAAAACTTGGACGTGAAATGTCACCAGAATCAATTTGCACAAGACTCTACACTAGACATTAAAATAATAATTCTTACTAGCACATCACAACACATTATCCACATTACATAGAAGCACGGCATATAAGACCTTATCCTCTGCAATGAGTTAGGTTGATTTCACAAGAAATGCACGTCACCTTGGTATTTCTTGGGTCCACTGGTCATGGACTAAACCTGCACAGTCAATTACAAACATTAATCCATCATTATAATAAAATGAAGCATGAAAGATACAACATGATATCTATGTAATAGCATTTAAAGAACTAAGCAACTCATCACATTCATTCATCCCATGACATTAGAATATGTAAGAGAGGGGGACCAAGCATGTTCAAGGCCCCAGGTCATGGAGAGCCAAGAGCAAAAGGCTTCCTTAACTTAGCTCAACTTAACGGGGTGTCAGGAAATGTGGGACGAGAATGATGAGGACTATAAAGTCCCTAAATCACTCTACAGACCCAAAACATAGAATGGGGCTAGGCAACTTTATTTTCAGTTTTAACTCTGTGCCTCAAGAAGCTCTCTACCCAAGGATCAAAGTGCAGTTCTAAGATGACAGAGGTGCACGCTAGCGTCTCTCAGGTGCACTGACATCCGTACAACCAAGGGACTGAAGAGACAAGGTTAAACATAGGAAAACTAACTAACAGCCTAGCTAACTACTTTCAAACGGCCAAAACAAAGCTATGAAGTAGGCAAGATATGTTCAGATATGATAAAGCAAATAAACAAGAGTTAGGATGACAAGAATAACCTCACAAAGGTACTCATTCACCAGCTAACTTTAAGCTACACGTCCACCTACACACAATGAAGAGGAAAATTGTTGGGTGGTTGTATAGGATCCTGCCTTATTCAGACCCCCGTTTTGGTGCTTCCACCTCCATGGACAGCCAAGAAAGCGATAATGGAGAAATAGTATGATAAAGAAGGAAAATAAAGTAGAGAACACTAAAACACTACAAACAGTAATGTGCCACTCAACCAAATAATAGAGGAGAGGAGTAGAAAGCTTACCACCTCCTCCAAGAGCACTCAAGGCTAATGGAGGAGAAAATGAGAGGACTCAATCCTTTGTTGCAATGGTGTTGTTCTACACTTGCTCTACTGAGTTGATGGAGTGATGTTGTTGCTGCTATGGAGTGCAAGAGTGTTGTTAGAATGCAAGGAGTGAATACTAGAATGCTTAATCTTATGAGAAAGATTGCTTGGAGAGTGCAAAAGAAGTGCAAAATTTGAAATGCATATAGGAGGGAATTTGAAGGAAAGATGAAGAAAACGGCCATATTCAGGTCGATCAGTCGAAGGGGGCATTACAAGTCGACTCCCAATGAAAAGTGTAACGCCTTTGTAGGCTCCATATGCGAGAATCTGCCAGGGATGTAAGTGTGTCACGCGGATGTCTATGCATTGCATGGGCATCCCTAACAGTTATTCCTCTATCGACACACAAAACAAGCACCATGCAGAATGAAGGCAACTGGCTTATGTGGAATTTAGCCTTTGAGTTTGGTTTTCTAAAGTGAACAAGGGAAAAAGGGGAATTTGCATAAGGGGTGTAAATTCGCTCCTAAACAAAATCATAACATCAATAGAATCAATCTTCAAACAAGATAAATCATAAATGCACTACATGTGATATTCATAAAATCCATCTAACCATATTAACATATGCTCATAGAGCAACTATAACAAAATCATTAGATTAGTTCAATTTTGTGCATAATTGCTACAAAACCATATCGATAAAGATAACATCCATGCATGAGTGTAATATATCTATGGTAACATCAAAGTATGTCAAAGCCAAAATCTATGATATCAAAGCATCCATAATAAAAAACTATCTACGTGGATCATAGAAATCACATAAGTCACAAAAATTCCCTGGTACTAAAAAGATAGGTCTCACAGAGGTGGACTACCATCTTATTTGAGGGTTATATTTTTGTTTATTTTTTTAATAGTTTCATATTTGATTGAAATTTACTTTAGAGAGTGTTTCTTGGGTTTTTGGATGGGATCATTAAAGGAAGACTTACAATTATAGCTTAATTTGTTACAATGATATATTATGACTTGATAAAGCTTTGATTCTAAACTCTGATATTTTCTATGAGTTCCATGGTTTCCCTACCATTATGAGCCATCTCAAGATTAGGAATTATAGGACAAGATAATTCTTTGTTGATTATGATGGTACAAAAATTATTGAGTTTAAATTTAAAAAATTACTTTTAAATGTTGCAATAGAGAATATTTATCTACAATAAGTAAATATTGTGTCATTTAATCATGACAAAAATTAGAACCTACATGAAATCATAAGAAACTTTATTAAGATCATGTTGGAGCAATAATGTTCATAAGATTTCATAGAACTAGCATTTCCACCAGTATAATTCTTTTCATTATATGATTGAGATAAGAATTTTATTAGAATCAAATTCAAATGGTAGAGATTTTAATAATCATTGTTTGGGCTCATTGGGCATCAATAATGGGTGGGTTGGGTTTTAATTTTAATGGAGTGAATTTGCACCCTTCATAAATTCCCTGTTTGAATCTCCTCACCTTACAAAAATTATATCCAACAATGATTTTCCACTTCATCCACTCGATCTCCACCCACTTGGTAGCTATCTATACTGTTGGTGGAGAATTTTTGTCAAGGACTCTAGCATGGCACGCAGCCATCTACGCAGCATGATGTCATCTTGATATGCAGCACGTTGTTGTCTCGATAGGATTCTCGCCTCTAGAATTTGTAGAGGCATTACACTTCTCCATTGGCAATGAAGAGTAACACTCTTGTGCCTTTAAAGGACCTCGAATGGCTCTTTTGGGCTGGTTTTCAATTCAAAACATCTCATTCTTCATTCGACTTGGATCTCTACACACTTCTTCAAGCTTCTCCACTCTCACTTCATGTTTCTACACACTTCTTGAGCATTTTCACAGTATTCTCCACCATTTTCTAAGCTCTAAGGCTTTACTCTACTATATTTTACTCTTGTTGTTGCAACAACGGTTGCACCTTCAAGCTTGTGAGCTCACATCTCCCTTCACGTGCTCGAGGGCACCTTGTTTGGGAGGTGATATCCAATTTACATAGCATTTCATTTGATTTTGTAGCATAGTGTTGTTACTCTTTCTTGGTATCACTTTCTTCCATTACTTTCTTTATCGCATTTTCTATCTCATGGCTATTCTAGTTGTTCATGGAGGTGGGAACACCAAAACGAGGGGTTGACTACGGAAAGCCCTGAAACAAGCCCAAAAATTTTCCTCGTTCTGTTGTGTGTAGCTTTTGTGTTTGTGTGGAGCATGTGGGAGGATGGACCATTCATAAGTTTTGTTTCCACCACCTTTTTACTCTTGTCAACTTCTCCTATCACATTAAAGTATTCTTCTTGCTTCCTCAGCATTTTAGCTCTTGTATACTTTATGTCATTACATAAACTTCTATTTACCAAGTTGTAGTTAATTCCCTGTAAGTTTTAACTATATTATGTACTCTCTATCTGTACGGATGCTAGCGACCAACTAGGATGCTAGTGTATCGCACTATCATTCGTCTTCTGCATTGGGGTCCTTTGGCAGAGAGTTGCCTAGGTCTCAATTTTAGCTTGGGAATTAGCTCATTTGGATCCCTAAACCTCTTGAGTTTGCAAAAGGATAGTGGTAGATCAATCACCCTTCTTTTTTACCCTTTTGCAACTTTAATCTCACCTTAAACAACCCTTAGTGTGAGGTAGATTAGGACAGCTGATTGTTCTAGACCTTCCTATGACCCTAGGTCCTGAGCGCTCAGTCCCCCTCTACATTTTGGTGAACCCGACGTGAACCTAGTGATACTCATTTCTTCGTGTTGAGGTCCTCTTCCTCGTGTCTACGTAGGTTGTGATTTGGCATGTTGTGAAGCTTTATGAGCTTCACAATTCAATCTACAACCTCTTGGTATGTAGTCAAAAGGAGTGTGTGGCATTAACACTTAGGAATCAACTTTATGAGGGTCACTTCGGCACTTGTCTCTTAGGAGATGGTATTAATGGAAAAGATGAGTTTCTTTGACGAAACCACTCATGCCCCTACCCCTCTTGCCTCCCCTTCACCTCTTCCTCTAGACAAGAATGAATTCATCCCTATCCTATGGATCATTTCATGGCTCTAGATAGGAGGTTGTTGGATCTTGCAAATTATTTAGGTAGAGATCAAAGCATGGTTAGGCCTGCTAGGTTTGTTAATGAGATCAAATATATGCTATACAAGGATCATACAGGCATAGAATTTCTTTGTGGCCTTACCAATCTAGTGGAAGCATATGTCCCCTCTTACAAATCTCATTCGAGTATTACTCGAGGTCATGAGCATGACACCCATTAAAAGAATATTAGTGTCTCAATACCTGTGATGTCAATATACATGGTTGAAACGGGCCCTTTTGTTAACATTTCTACTCCCGATCTCCCTCCTACTATCAAGGAAAGCAAGATACCCCTAGGATTTGAGTTTCTTCCTCCTAGGAGCAACCCCACCTTTGGTAATAAAATCTCAGGTGGAATGGGAGGCAGTGGTTTTAGTATGTCTAGCAGTGGCTCTGATGGTGGTCATGATGGTGGCTCTGGCAGTGGCTACAGTGGTGGCTCCAGTGGAGGCCACATTGGGGGCCCTGGCAGTGGTTTTGGTAATGGTCACAACAGTGACTCTGGAGGTGGTTATGGAAGTGGTGCTAGTGGTGGTGGTTCTAGGGGAGGTTCCACTAGTCCTTTCTCATCTTCTAACCCTATTTTGAATGCTTTCTTGTATAATATGGTTCAAATGCAAAACCACTTTGTGAATCTATCTCAGGCCTCTACCCAGCCCATCTTTCAACCCTTATTCCAACATAGCCCTTTATCGGTGATGATTTTGAACACTCCATTCCCCCAAGGGATGGAAATTCCTATGTTTAAAAATTATGGTGGTAAAGTAGATTCCTAGACACACGTGTCAACTTTTAATGTGATGTGTACAGATTTATTTCACCACAATGGTATGATGGAAAAACTCTTTTCTCGATCTCTCAAGGATACAAAGCTTAAGTGGTACTGTTCCTTGCCTGACAATTCTATATTTTCATTTGATCAACTTTTCAATCAATTCCTCTAACAATTCTAGGCTAACATCGATCTGAAGATGACCTTTTTGGATCTCATCTGATGTAAGCAAGGAGAGCATGAGAAGATCACTGATTTCAATGTGTGATACCAACCACTCTTTTCACAAATCTCTTACCCGCTACCTGAATCGGATGTACAAAAGGTGTTCATAGGAAACTTGAGGTCATCTTGGTAGGAGAAATTCTCCTTGATGAAATATCCTTCTTTTGAACATCTGTGTGTTGTGTTGCAAGAGTACCAATAGATGGTTGCTCAGTTTGGGGGATCCTCCTCGCGCTCCCATTTCGAAGGAAGATCTATAGTATCAATTTTAGGAAAGGGAAAATTTGTTACAAATGTAGTCACAACAATTAATGATCAAGGCCTCAAGCACAACAAATAGTTGACAAAATTATCTAAATCTTATTCTTTCATTTTGTAGAAGTTGTTGAAGGATAAGATTATAACATTGGAAGATCCTCAACCCCTCAGAGAACCTTATCCTGACTGGTATGATGGAAACACGTTCTTCCAGTACCATCGTGTCCATGGTCATGACACTAAACGTTGCATGCACCTATGTCATGAGACACAGGATCGTATCAACGAAAGTACCATCCATCTTGATGGTAAGAAGAAAAATGTGAATAAGTCGATGGCTAAGGCGAATAGCGAGTTGCAAATTTGTATGGACCCATTTCTATCCCACTCTGTGAACTTAATTATTGATCATATTAATGCTTCTCCTAAAGCCTCAACATACATAAACTTGGTCTCATTTTCTCCTAATCCTCCCCCTCAACCTATGACTAGCTCGCCAGATGTGACTTTTACATTGCATGATTTACCCATGGATAACAAATCCTCTCCTCTATAAATTCTCCCTTGCCTCAATGGAAACATTATGACAGAAATCCTAGACGACCTCATGAGTCAAGTGAATGTTATTATAGAGGATAATTTGTGGCTAAATTCATTGCAAAGGGAGGAATATGAGAAGACAAAAACTACTCTATGTACACATGATTGCCTCTCTCGTACTCCATATGGCTCCATAACCCTTTATGTCCTAGTAGGACCTAGGACTGTGGATACTACTTTCAATGTCATTTTGGAATATGATCTATTTAGGGTGAACTTAGGAATCCATTGGCAAGCTTCCATGAACAAGATCGCTTCCATCATCCACAAATGTCTGAATTTCTCTCATGAAGGTGTCGTGCATGTTGTGCACAACACTAGATATTAGCAATTGGTATCCTATGGGGGTTATTCCTTGGATCATTTTTGGCCCCCCCTAATCGGTCCACTTCCTCCCATAATGGACTTACTTTATGGGAATTACATTAAGTATAAGGTTGGGGGCAATGGGCAGCCGAAAGTGACCCACCTTGTGACGCAACAACAATCTACCTCTTCCTCTCAAAAGGGGAAGGGAAAGCCTGCCCGTGCTTAGGGCTCTTCTTCTTCCATTGTCCCACCTACTACTTCCTTTCATCCTGTTAGGGTGCCATCGACTTCCACTCCTATGCATTTGATAGGGAGCCTGATGGTGCTCGCTTGATGAAAGCCTAAGTTTCTGGCATTTGAACTTCCTATCTTACCCATGGTGCCTTGGCCTATTTTATATGGTAAGGGGAAGGGTCTCCGCAGAGCATCCTTTATGTCTCAGCCTTTGTGGCCTTCTATTACTCCTACCTCTAAGGTAGTGAATGGGAAGAGGCCCACTGCTAAGGCACTTGAGCCTACTCCCCCTATTGTTGTTGTA
This sequence comes from Sequoia sempervirens, assembly GCA_007258455.2. Taxonomy (NCBI): domain Eukaryota; kingdom Viridiplantae; phylum Streptophyta; class Pinopsida; order Cupressales; family Cupressaceae; genus Sequoia; species Sequoia sempervirens. The sequence goes on along the minus strand of VDFB02000015.1, from coordinate 159,560,016 downwards.
TCTACCTCTCCATCTCTTCCTCCTACTCCAATCCAAAACTCCCTCCCTCCATCAAAAATAGTCATGATGGATACCCTAATGGCTGAACAGGGTTCTTCCATCCCTTCTCGAGTTGTAGCCTCTAGCTCTCAGAGCTGTAAAAACCACCTTGCACATGAGCACAAGTGTTAGAGGAAGGCTTTAGACACTGAGTAGGCCACCCTGCAGAAGAAGGAAGGGGAACCAACAACTCCCACTTTGGAATCTTATGTTTTTTCCTCCTCTTCTACTCTTTCTGCTTCAATTCCCTCAACCTCAATCTTGCTCCTAGCTCCCCCTCTAAGGGTGAACTATCCTCACCCAAAGAGGGTGTAGGTATTCATTGCTCCTTTGACTAAGCCTCCCCTTCTGATGTCCCTTCTGGACATTCCGCCCTTCTTAAAACCTATGGACATGTCAGATACCTCAATGGTATCTATCAGGTTTTCTCCTCTTCCTCCACGCCCTCTACTTCATATGTGGGGATCATTCATCCTTCGATGAAGTGAAAGATGGAGGACAACCTTGTTGGAAATGGGGGTCGAAAGAAGGGTTCACCTTTTTCGAAGGGTGGTTCTGAATTGGCTTGTGTCATCCTAGTGACAGAGGAAGCCTTGGCATCCCCGAAGTTCGTCACTACTCCTGAATCTTTCAATGAAGCTAGCAATGGATCTCGGGCACCACCTCCATCGCCCGTTGAGTTGACACATGACACTCTGATAAAGTGCATGTTCAACTTTGTAGATGATGTCTCGGCCCTATTGATGATCTTTGTGAGATCGCTAACTTTCACCTCATAGTAACAAAGTGGAGAAGACCTTGAGGGGCCTTCTTCCTTGGCTCTTGTTGTAGGAGGGTCAGAGGGTACCCCCCTTGATATTTTGCCCTTGTAGACTCGCTTGCCCTCCCCTTATGATGATCTAGACTGGGATAATGATGACCTCTTGGTTGATGAGGACTAGGGGGTGTGCCTCTTCTTTATCTATATATTAAATTGTGTGTGTGTATTGTGTTCCCCCATGCTTGTTGTATATGTTCATGGATGACCCTTGTCACCCTCATAGTTGCTTGGATACAAGAGTACTTTTGTGTCATAGAACTTCTTCAAATTTTCACATCATTCTTCTCTTTGTTGTGCTTTGATTTTCAACAATTGGGGACTATGCAAAGTGTTGGGGGCATTTAGGCCTACCTTCCATGTTGACCCATTTTTTTTTATTTTTTTTTTCACATACCTTCTTCACATGGTCTGATGTAGTAGGGGGTTGATGAAAATTCATTTATATATTATTATATCTATTTATCTATATTTATGAGTAGCTCTAACCCTAAAATATTATATCCCCTTGTCTCTCATTCATTATGTTATTGTCTTTCTTTTATTTTTTATATTTCTCTATTATTTTATTGCTTTGTGATGTTGTGGTGCTCATATGTTGTCTCTCACATGTGCCACAACATTACCATGGTTACATCTTGTCATGTTTCGCAAGCCACAACATCACTTTCATTTTTGCTTTTCTCTCCTTAGGATGTCACGTGACTTGGTTTTCGGCACGCACCATCCAAAGGGGGGGTTATCATAGTGCTGCAATTTTCAAAAGGTGCATTTGGTGGCCAAGGAATCCCTTTTTGAAAATATCTAATTTTTCAAGACATTTTTCAAAAATTGTATTCTTCAACATGGATCCTTGGATGAATTTTTTTCAGATTTGTAAGATAGAATTCATACTTTCTCTTGCAAGGGAGCATTCTTTCTTTTGAATTCCTTGATGAAATGAATCTTTCAAAAGGAATCCTTGATGCTAGAATCATTGGCGAAAAATATTGTCTCATTTAAATTTTTTTTTCACTTTCAAACTAAGCATCCCTTGAGTGGACCCCCTTTTCTTTTGAAGGGTTCCCAAGGGACCGCTTTGAAAGATCTTCTCTCAATTGTTGACTATTTGCATGATTTTCTACCTGCTTTCTTGTGTGGCTGCTTTTTTCATCTAACATGTTTTGTCTAAGATTAACATGTTGCTTTGCAGGTGTGCTTGTGAAGCTACTCTTCAATCAGACTCTTCGAAGCCTCTTACATTTGGCTTCCTTCATAACTAAGTACTTGGGGGTGCCTCCTTTGCAAGTCTGAGGACCTGTGAAGCACTTGCATCATGTGGGATCTCTAAGTTCAACTTTGTAGCTCTGAGGACCTACAAATCCCTTTTGTTCACCATCCGTAGGTCTCCATATTTGTAGCACATCTTTGTTCAAATCACCTTGGGTCTGAGGACCTATGGAGCCAGCTTCTCTTCCTTTTCTTTTGAGTGAGTCATATTGCGGTCTTCTTCCTCAACAGTTCAAGTATACATTCCTAAAATCTTTCGATCTACTTTACCTTGCATCTGGTAGAACATATGCTCACTAAAGTGGGGGAAAAACGTAATGGAGTGAATTTGCACCCCTTGAAAATTTCCCATTTGCATCCCCTCACCTTAGAAAAATTAAACCTGATGATGTTTTTCCACTTCATCCACTCACTCTTCACCCACTTGGTAGTTGTATGTAGTGTCAATGGGGGAATTTTTGTCAGGGATGCTAGCACAACATACGGACATCTGCACAACGTGTTGTCATCCTGATAAGATTCTTGCCTTTGGAATCTATAGAGGCATTACACTTCTCCATTGGTGACAAAGAGTAATGCCCCTACACCCTTGACCAACCTCGAACAAATCTTTTGGGATGGTTTTCACTTCAAAACATCTCATTATTCATTCAATTTGGATCTCTACACACTTCTTCAAGCTTCTCCACTCTCACTTCATGTTTCTACACACTTCTTGAGCTTTTTCACAGCATTATCCACCATTGTTGAAGCTCTAAGGCGTTACTCTACTATATTTTACTCTCATTGTTGTGGCAACAGTTGCACCTTCAACCTTGCGAGCTCACACCTCCCTTCACGTGCTTGAGGGCACCTTGTTTGGGAGGTGATATCCACTTTACATAGCATTTCATTTGATTTTGTAGTATAGTGTTGTTACTCTTGCTTGGTAGCACTTTCTTCCATTACTTTCTTTATCACATTTCTATCTCATGGTTATTCTAGATTTCCATGGAGGTGGGAACACTGAAACGGGGGGTTGATTGCAGCAAGCCCTGAAACAACCCTAACATTTTTCCCCATTTTGTTGTGTGTAGGTCTTGTGTTTGTGTGGAGCTTATGGGAGGCTGGACCATTCGTAAGTTGTGTTTCCACCACCTTTTTACTCACTTCTCCTTTCAAGTTAAAGTATTCTTCTTACTTCCTCAGCATTTTAGCTCTTGTATATTTTATGTTGTTACATAAACTTCTATTTACCAAGTTGTAGTTAATTCCCTTAATTCCCTATAATTTTTAATTGTATTTTGTACTCTCTCTCCGTACGGACACTGGCACCCGACTAGGACACTAGTGCACCATGTTGTCATGCGTCTTTTGCATTGGGGTCCTTTGGCAGAGAGATATTTGGGTCTTAGTTTTAGCTCGAGAATTAGCTCATTTGGTTCCCTAAACCTCTCGGGTTTGTAGAAATATAGTGGTAGATCAATCACCCTTCCTTTTCACCCTTTTGCAACATTAAACTCACCTTAAACAACCCTTATCGTGAGGTGGATTCGAGAAACTAATCGTTCTAGACCCTCTTGTGACTCGGGGTCCTGAGTAGTGGGAGATGTTTCTCTTTTTGTTATTTTGTTGTAATAACATTGATTTTGTCCTTAATAAGTTTTTGTTAGGATTTTTAGGTTGTTTGAGTTGAGTCATTTAGTTATACTTTCTTTTTATTTTCTATAGGGATTGTTATTATATTTTTAGAGAAAAGGACTTTACTTTATATTATAATTTATATTCTAGGGATTTGAAAAATATGTTGAATTGTATTTCTTTGGTCATGTTATGGTTGGATCTATGTGGTAATGAATTAAATATTTTCTTGAATTCATTAAAATATTTATGATATACTTATTTTTTATTGGTGAATTTCCCTAAATTATTTAGCTCTAGGATATGAAGTATTGAAAATTATTTTCTAGGAAATCAAATAGATCTTTGATTTTAAGTACGGATTGATTTTTAAGTTGATTATACCTCTATAAACAATCCATGATTAAGGGTTTTACTAATAATCTGGTAACAATTTTAGTGTTATACTTGAACCAATTTTTATATGAATTATTAAAGCCTTTGAGGAATATGGTGAGCTCAATGGATCTATTATATTATATGGTTGGAGTGATCCATCCAATATATACATGGATAGACTATAGGGAGATAATGGTTCATTTTACAAAGTTTGGATTATTTTATAGTCCGTTATAGGTTGTAGTACATTGGTCACCTATTAGCATTCTTAAGGGAGAGGGTGGCATTGATTAAATGATGTAACTTTTTTAAATGGTTCATTTTCCATTTGTGTGTGTTTATTTTTTATTTGATTTATTTCACTATCTATTAGGTCTTGCATGTGATTCATTTAGTCTATAACTTTGAGGAGAATTACCTAGTGTATCTTATGGAGGCTTTTGGACATAATTTTAATTAGAAGGTGGAGGATTATTTGACATCCATAGTATTGATGTAAATTTATAATTTTTTTCTAGGGAAATTCTAGTAAGATCCCTTGAAAGGGTGTAACTAAACCCATTATCTAGGAATTTTAATATTGATATTCAATAAAAAAATAAAAAAATATATATTATTTCATTGGGTGGAATGTCTTGTTTGAGTTTAAGAGACACTATACCCAAATATTTAGCCATGGAAGGATTGAAGGAAATTCCACTAAAGAATCTAATATAGAAGCATCTGGGTGCACAGGCAATCCTGCACACAAAAATTATTTGTGTTATTTTCCTTTGATTTTTAGCTTTTTTTTGTGTTGCAAGCATGATTTCAATCTTCTTACACCTTTCTTCAACAACCTTTGAAGATGTTTGTATTCATATATTTTATTGGCCTGAAATTCAAGTGAATTAGCATGACATTTGATATAACAAAATCCCACACCTCAGCTGGGAAATGTATTTTTTATTGCTCTTGTAACTCCCTAGATTAAAAAAAGAATAAAAGTTTGTGGGAGTGGAGGTGCTAGAAAGAGGGATTGGATGACAATTTTGGAAAATATTTGATTTTTTTGGCAAAAACATTGAAGAGAACAATTAAGTGGTTGAATGCATGAATCCCACGTCTAGAATGGAAGAGGTGGAGTTTTAACTACATTTTTTTGAAGGAAAATATTGTCTAGGTCGTGACTTTGAGACCCAGTTTTAGTAAACTGGGAATAACTTTCTCATACGGTAACAAAATTGGGAATTTCAAAATGATCCAAAAAGCTAAGAACGGAGCGCACCAAACCCAGAAGGAATTTTAAAATATTTGTGATGATCAAGGAGAAATGATGGATAGAAGTGATGGGTTTGTGGTGAAGCTTTACAAATTTGATTCTTAATCTTGCCTGTAAAAGATTGTTGTTGTAGTTGCAGCTTTGTTAAGGGATAGAATGTTGAGTTTGAAAATTTTATAAACTTCCAATATTTATTTGAAGGCAAATGAAATAATCTTGTGTTAGAGATTTTATTTAAATATTGTTTTAACTGTTGATTTTCTGAACAAAGGCTGCAACAATTGACAAACCTTTTTGGTTTCTCAATTGTTGACTACATCAAATGGTATCAGAGTAGGTTGATCTTGGTGGGTTATGAGATGTGTTGATTATGAGTTTGTTGCAGGAGCTTTTTTTGATGAAGAGTGAAGTGGTAAAATTGCAAGAGAGAGAGAGAGAGAGTTGTGCGAAGGTATGTTTGTTGTAGGCATGAAAGAGCATCTATGATTACTATCCTCCAATAGAGATAAAGTTGGGTAGAAGGTGTAGAGTTCCTCCATTGAGAGAGAGTAGGTAGAGGAAGCATCTTCCAGAGTATGTTGGGTAGAGGGTAGTGTGTTGTGAGAAATTATTTTTGCAGAGTGTGTGATGTATTGTAGCAGTGAGAGAGTTGGGTATATGCATGAGGAAGAAGTTTGTGATATGGGAAGGATGGAATAAGTATCAAAAGAGGAGAATCATCTGGATGATTGTGGATATAAATGAAAGGTTGGATAGATTGGAGCTACTTCAACAAGGAGAGATAGTCGAGAATCATTAAAATTTGAAAGGAGAAGAAATTGGGACAACAAAAAGAAATGAGGTACAATTTGATAATTTTGATTTTGATTTATCTGAGTAAAGAAAGTGAGATAGATGGAGGTGTAAAAGTGGGGCTCTTTGACAGTCCCATCTTTAATGAGTAAATTGGTGAAGAAGATCTCCTACTAAGAAAGGAGATAAGAGGAATAGAAAGGTTATTAAGTGGAGAAGTAACTTCTAATTTTTCAAAATTGTATGAAGAGGAAATTGATGGGGATTTGTTTGTTGTTGAGATGGATATGAAGTTGCAAATAGATGGGAAGAAAATAAATGAAGATGCAGATTTGTATGTAGCATGTTTGTGTGAAGAAGTTGTTGAAGATGTTACAGTGGTTGAAGACATGAAAATGATAGTGGGAGTAGATGAGGTAGATGAAAACCTCATAGTGAAGGATGAGATAAAGGTTGCAGCTAAAAAAGACATCCGAAAAATTGCAACAGAGAAAGATGAGGTAAACTTGTTTGCAAATTTTGTGATAATAATATGTTGCATTCATTTTTAATGTCGAAGGTTGAGACATATGGAGAAGAACAAATGAAAGCTATTGAATCCCATGAAGTTGTAGGGGCAGATTTTTATGTGTATGTTGCAGGTGTTGATGTGTATGATGAGGGAAATTGGTGGAGGTAGTCATATTCTAGTGGGTTGGATCCTACAAAGGAGGTTAAGAAAGAAAAAAAACATTGGAAGAGGAGGATGGTTTATGGTGGATACAAATCAATGATAGGAAAGAAAATTAGTGAGCAGATATGTTAGAAGAAGAGGAAGAAAAGGAAAGAAGATAAGGAAGAAAAATGGGTGAAGAACAAACACAAGATCTTCATTTTTTTATGAGTTCCCACTCATGAAACATTTCTCTTACCCAGGTTATTTAATGCAAGAGCATTCGGGTGCACAAGCAATCCTGCACACCAAAATTATTTGTGTTATTTTCCTTTGATTTTTGGCTTGTTTTTGTGTTGCAGGCATGATTTTAATCTCCTTACACCTTTCTTTGGCAACCTTTGAAGATATTTGTATTCATATATTTTATTGGCTCAGAATTCAAGTGAATTAGCATGACATTTGATATAACAAATCCCACACCTCGACTAGGAAATGTATTTTTTATTGCTCGTGTAACTCCCTAGATTAAAAAAAAAGAGAGAGAATAAAAGTTTGTGGGAGTGGAGGTGCTAGAAAGAGGGAGTGGATGACAATTTTGGCAAAGATTTGAGTTTTTCTTTAAAAAAACATTGAAGAGAACAATTAAGGGGTTGAATGCATGAATCCCACATCTAGAATGGAAGAGGTAGAGTTTTGACTAAATTTTTTTGAAGGAGAATATTGTATGGGTCATGACTATGAGACCCAGTTTTAGTAAATTAGGCATAACTTTCTCATACGATAACAAAATCAAGAATTTCAAAATGATTTGGAAAGCTAAGAACGAGGTGCACCAAATCCAGAAGGAATTTTAAAATATTTGTGATGATTAGGGAGTAGTGATGGATAGAAGTGGAAATATTGTGGTGAAGCTTTACAAATTTGATTCTTAATCTTTCCTATAGAAGATTGTTGTTACAATTGAAGCTTTGTTAATGGATAGCATGTTGGGTTTGAGAATTTTGTAAACTTTCAGTATTTATTTGAAGGAAAATGAAATAATCTTGTGTTGGATATTTAATTTAAATATTGTTTTAAATGTTGATTTTATGAAGGAAGGCTGCAACAATTGACAAACCTTTTTGGTTTCTCAATTGTTGACTACATCAGAATCTAAAGTGCTTAAGGATAGCTAAAAATATAGAAAGGTAACGCATTGTGAAAGTTGATTGGATAAGATAAGGAAAATAAGATTAAAAGGAAAAATATAAAATTAAATTAATTAAAAGTGGGGTGAGATTCATATTGAATAAACCAAGCATATGTTGAGCCTATAATAATTCTTTATAATATTGTTATCATGGAATCTAGCAGCGCTCGATTCACGGATAACCCCCCTACGAAACTTGTTTGTTTCCTAGGTTTGTGAAGTTCAAGCACGCAAAATGATGTGATTTTCAAGCCACCTCGAAATGTGTTCCAAAGCCTCAAACAGTCAGTTTGAGCATCCCCCTATGTTTGCCTCGCGAAGACCTTTGAAACGAGCTCCTTCGCGAAGTCTCACTAATCATACTTAGTTAAATTGTGAAAGATGCAGTTGTGCCAAAAAAGTGCGCTCTAACTCATCCAAATTTTTGGCTAAGTGTTGAAAGTGCAATGGCACCAAAAATTAGCGACCCTGCATAAAAAGTGATTTTCCAAAAATGTGTAGAAGCGCTAAAAAAGTGCGCCCTTACACATTGTTGCCAGACTTAGCCAATTTTTGGCTAAGTGTTGAAAGTGCAGTGGCGCCAAAAATCAGCGACCTTGCATAAAAAGTGATTTTCCAAAAATGTGTGCTCTTACACATTGTCGCCAGACTTAGCCAATTTTTGAATGTGGCATTATTTTTCGCACCTTTACACTTTTCCAAACTTAGTCTTTTTTTGTGCAATGGTATTGAATTTTAGCACCTTTACACTTTTGGCAATTTTTACCTTAGTCTCTTCGAACTTGCTCTATTTCCATTCCGGACCCCATTTCTTCACTCCCGCATCATTTTCATGCCTAGTTGCTCATTTCACGCTTGCTCAACATTGTTTCTCGCTTCATGCTTCCCAATGCTATTTTTCTGCTAACGTCTATTGATTCACCATCCTTGCAGTTTCTCTCCAAATTTCATCAAGTGATCCTAAAGGTGACATCTTCTAATCCAGTGAACTATCCCAGATCTACAAAGAAGCTGTTATGCAACAAGTTGAGGATGATAATTTTTCCCAAAGCCTCAATACATGTCATTTGCGATATACGGCTGACACTCGATAATCTCAAGATGCATCTTCGCAGGTGCAAGAAAATCCATTCATTTGCTAGAAGGCCGATCACAAGAGCTCACACCCTTGTAGATTACACAATCGGCCTAGATGATGCGTTCATACAGGAGACCAAGAAGAAGTATGAAGACTTTGTGCCCAAAGCAAGGAACCATGAAGATTCTTGATCTCCGATGTTGAACATTTTGATGCATCCTTTTATGCATCTTGTAAATATTTCCTGACATCTTATATGTCTTTTTGTAAATTGTAATTGCACCAAGTTCGAAGATGTAATCTTTTGAAAACAAATTACACTTTGACTTTGGTCAAAGTTAGGTGAGATCCCCTTGAATTGCTCACCTAACTTTCCTTGATTTTCTCAATTAGATTCTCAATTTTACTCATCCCTCTTTCTATATAATGTGAGGGATTTCCATTGTAAAGTTTATCCTTTAGTATTTTGCAACGAAGTGCTCCCCTTTTTGAAACAAATTGTGAAACTTTGTGTTCATGCTTTGTGAATGAAATTCGATCAATAAAGAAGAAGATTGCAAGCCAAACTTTGTGTTGGATTCGATAATCTTATGAATTGATCTCTTTTGGTGGTAATTAGTAGTGATATCTGAAAGACTCTAAACAATTCATGTAAACTTTGTGTTACATCTTTTACTTAGATTTACATTTGTGTTTTGGATACTTTTGTTGGATGATCTACAAGACTTTGCGCTTGTAATTTTTCATGTTGTTCGAGGAATTGTTGCGTCTAAGAAGACTTTGTGCTTCTAATGTGACAAACAACACTCTTTTCACAAATCCACCATTGATAAAGCTACATAACGACTTTGTGCCTTTGTGAGCTTTCCCTTTTACTTTGTTTGTTTATTATTAATCACTTTTGGTACCTCTACGCTTTGCTTTGACAAGATAGAGGTATTAGCATTACTGCTTGTTGTTCGTTTTGAGTTATTATGAATTAAGAACTTCCAACAGTGAAGCATTGTAAACATCTTCTCTGAAAAAAGAGAGAAGGATGAATGTAGCACACCCCCCCACTTCGTAAGTATTGTGTACATTTTGTAATTACTTTGTTTGTTTTACTATCGCTTATGTCAATAGTAAGAAGGGTGCCTCCCCTTTCCGAGAGGAGAGATTCACATCTCACATAGCTGTGGCTGAAGTCCTCGTTGTGTAATCTATCGAAAAGCTGATTACATAATTTTCACCCAACAAATATCATGATCCTCTAGATAGGAAAAAGGGTAGAAGACTATTCTAGATCCAATACAATTCAAGAGTCTCAATCTACAAAACAATTTAGGGTTATTAGAAATAATTATATTTAGAGAGGGTGACATTAGAAAGTGAAATAACTATGAAGAGTGTAATTTTATTGGTAAATATAAAAATAGTATATAGGTTATAATCATATGTAAGAGATAGGAGTAATAAGCAATGTTATGCTACTCAATACATAAAGCACACAACATTCATAACATATTTATGAAATTTCCAAAAGAAAGAGACTAACATTTGGTTAACTCATTAGCACATTAATCTATCTCTTTACCATAATACTTTGTGAGATTTGATGTAAGTGAAATCAAGATGGATAAAATTAGACCTAAGTATAATCACAATTGGGAGCTCCAAAAACTTGGTATGCCTCATTCACACAACTATATTCTTAACATATTTGATATCTCTATATAAATGTGTATCTCATGGTGTAATATCCTCTAACCCTAAATCCTCTTCTTCTTGAGGAAAATATATATGTGATAATAGAACAAATGATATATTTTTATTTTTTTAATAAATGATAAAAGAGAGATCCTAAATCATAAATATGTCTTATTTTTAACCAACATCATCATCCCAATACATGACATCAACTAAAACAAAATGATAAATTTTCATTGGCCAACCTAATGATACAAGTAAACCTTAAGGAAAAAGAGTTAGAGAGAAACGAGGATTTAGGTGGAAAATAATACTAATTTGAAGGTGATGCAATGGATAATAGATAATGTAATGTCTCTCAAAAATAACTAAGATCTATTCCACACAAATTAAAACATGTATGAATATATTAGTGGGGGTTTATCAATACACTAACAAGTATTATGCACTTTTAAACTTTATGGTAGGGTAATGTGGCCCTAGTTAGAAGCCTATTGGGAGGAACCGTAAGAATCATAGGGTTCAAATGAAAAAAATCATCAATTGAGGCATATTTTAAATTTAAACATGTAGTAAATGCCAAGAATGAGGTTGTCTATAACTAGATATTGGGAAAAAAAATTGTACGGTGATGAAAATTCAATAGCATGGAATTAAAATTTAGTGATGGAGAAAGTAGAGCTAGGACCAGAAGAATAATTCTTAGTCTTAATGGTCCATGAAAATTTTTAGGCAATAAGCACCATTACTTTGATCTATTATATTATGTTAAAGACTTATGTGTCATGCATTATGAAGGTTTTCTATGAGTGTCTCGTTCACTATCTTTTCTTATGTTTGATAAATTCAATTCCTCATATTTTCTACTAAAGTCAGTAGAGAAGTAGAAAATGGGGGTTTCAATTACATATGTGTTTAAGGATATGTGTTTAAGGATTTAAAGGAAATCTTAATCTTCCTCTTGCAGGTATTACACAAAATATTATATTATGAATGTGTATCTAAGATTTTTTTTTTTTTTAAGTATTTGAGTGATTGGTTGTAATGGTTTTAAGTATGTATTAATGGTGAAATTGGGAATGAGTGTCTATAATTCCTTCATAAATTTATTTTTTATAGTGAAGGATTGCAATGGAGACATGTTTTTCAATTTTGTTATTTCTCCTAGAAGGGACAAATTCAAAATATTTAAGATAAATCAAGAAAATATAATATAAAATTAATATTCTTAAATAGTAGCTGAAGATTTTTTATCTAAGTCATATTTTATTTTATGAGAAGGGGACCTATTATATCTCTTATTTAACAATTCAAATATATTAATTTTGTAAAAATAATTATGAAAATGAATTAAATTGATGTTATGAACTATTAATCAATTAATTAAAATTATTTTAATATTTAAAATAAATAATTTATTAAATTATCTAAATTGAAAGGTTTTGGTGATATAATAGGATAAGTTTATTCATTTAATTAGAATCATCTTAGTTACAAGAATATTAAAGACAACTAGAATGCTAAAGATAAGAAAAATCAGCTATCTATTTAAAATAAATAATATAGAATTATCTACATATCTATATAAGATGAACCAAAATCATAATATCAGTTACAAACCACATTAAAAATTATTAAGTATAAAAATAATCATCTCACACAAATTGCATATTAGATAAGTCCACTTAAAATATTTTTAAATTTATTTCTAAACTATATATTAATAATGAACATGTTGTCATACATATGATGTACAAATTTAACTATAAAATATTTAAACTCATCTTATGTTATATTTTAATAAAAAAATATAGCAACAAATATCTTAAGATAAATTATAATTTAAATTAAAAAATATTTCTTATAATTTTAAATACATATTTTATTTTTAAAATTTCAAAGTAATTAATTAAAGCATATAAATAACTAATCCTTACTTAAACAAAAATAATAATAAATTGAAATTAATAATTAGTAATCATAATTTATATTTAATTAATATATTTTTTATGTTCACACCTTGAATGGAAATATGATGATGATAAAATCCTTAAGTAAAATTTTAGAAAATTTGTCCCACATTCAAGAAAGATGAGTGGGAATATTATTTCACACAATCAAATCAAATTTTAGAAATATTGTTTTTCTTCAATTTAGAATTGTTTGATGGAGGGTTTTATATCAAACCCTAATCATTTTTAGATGAACTCTTAATATATTTAATTATAAGTCATTTTAGAAAGTATATCTAACCAAGGTATTGAGGCCCTGAGAGATAACAAGACACAATGAATTCAAGCATTCAATTGTGTACCATGAATCTCCCATTTTTCATTTTCAAAGAAATGAAAAAAAAAATTGTGAATCCTTCTTGTCCTGTGAATCCTCCTTGCCCTGTGAATCCTCCTTGTCATGAATACATAGAAATAGAGAACATTAGTTAGTTTTATATTTTTTTTAAATAAAAAATGTTATATTATATGAAATGAATAAGACTTACAATTTTTTCTTTTCCCTTTTCTTTTGTTTGTTCTGGTTTATCATGAAAATTTTCTCTTTGGTTATCATCCAACCAATGAGCAAGTGGACTAGGCATAAGTATTTCAGGTGTAAAGGAACCAGGAGTAGGACATTGTAGTGGATCCATTGAAAAACTGTTTGAGGGTGAACATATTGTATGTAAGATGTTGACTTCATTATCGTCCATTACCAGTGCCAAATTGCAAGGAATTTTTGCTTTGTAATAATCAACATTCTTCTTCAAGCTCCTTTAATTTATAAAAAAAAAAATCATAAATAGTTAGTAATTTGAATCTATCATGTATATTAAAAAAATTTAAAAATATCATCTAGAAAATTTTAAAAATAATTTACATTTATATTTGAATTCAAGAATGTATTGTTATTATATATTTTTATTTTATTTTTTTGATTCTAGGAGGTATCCCCGCGACCCAGCCCAGCGATTCCCACCAGTTCTTGCCTTGGGCTTATTTTTGCTGCCAAGTTGGGGAGCCAGAGGGGCGAGCTGGGGCGAGACTAGTCCCCCTAGGATCCGCGCAATCGCCTGCAAACCACATGGATCAGATAAGTTCGGGCCTCGAGGTCGACCTCGGGACCTATATGGGACGAACCCAAAGCCCTTAACTGACTACGCTGCCCATGCGGGCTATTGTTATTATATATTTAATCTTTATTTCTTGTTAATTTTTTTTGTTTTTAATTGTTTGTTCAAGATTTAATTTTATTTGAATTTCGGAATGTGATTTTTTCTATTTATTTTTCTTAATGTCTAATATAAATATTTATACAAAATAATATAGAACACTTATTTATCAATAAAATAAAATAAAATATATAAAGATAAAAGAAACGTATACCATCTATTCATTAGTTAAAAATTATAGTTTTAACATTAGATACTTAAAAATATTTTTGCATGCAAGAAAACCAACTCTTTGAATTTCATATCCTTAAATTTATTCATCCATCTTTTATAATAATGTGGACAAACTGGCATACACTAAGCTTTTTTAAATATAATTTTTCATCAAAAAATAATAAACTACATTTGATTTACATTCATTTTGAAGTCATTAATTAATTAATGTATTATTTTTAATATATTTATAATAATATATATAAATATTATAAATAATAAGAAAAATATAAATTCTTTAAATTAATATTTATTTTGCTTAAGGTAAATGGGCTTTATATTGACCTTAAAATTCAATTATAGTAAAACATAAGTCAAAAAATAGCTAACAACCAACCTAAAAGAAATTAAAAAAATAGAGTTCAAAAATAACAAGAGAGAATAGAGACAAAAAAAATGCAAACCTAGAGACAAGCTACAACTTCCTCAAGGCCTCAACAACCTCCAAATACTCATTGTAGAAGTTTTCATGTAACTTGATGAAGTCATGTAGGTTCTTATCATTAGATCTAGCTTTTTTTTAATTTTCCTCCTCTCATTCTAGTACTAGGACAACACCATATTGTTCCTTTCGGCTTGTTGATTCGAAGGAGGTTCACCATTAGTCTTATTTAACCTTTTAGTTAGAATTTTCAGCCCCATAGCACTATTTTTTATAGTTCCTTTGCTAACTTCAAGAACTCTATATATTTTCTCCTTAATTTCCATCATCTTCTATTCTAAGGTTGTAATTCTAGCTATGATCACATGTCTCTCCCTCCCACTATTGACTTCTAGGAAATCCATCCTTCTCTTTATATCCAAGTTTTCAGCCTCAATTCTACCTACTTTGAGAAGGAAGTTTCAATTTTGAAATAAATGCTTGTCACTTTTTGGGTTACCCTATCCAACATTCTTTTTGTTTATTCTCCCACATAGAAATTTTAATATTCCATCTATTGATCTTCATGAAGAAACATTTTATTAAAGGTCTCTAAACTTCATAATCTTCTTGAGACACCCTCATATTATGTAACATCATATTAGGTTCCATTTTAGGAATGTTATAGAACTTTGTTTTGTCAAAATTGGGTGTTTCAACCTCTAGGAATGTACCACATACAGTCATTTTAGGAATAGGGGATGCAATACATCTTCACTTCTTACCCCTACGTGTATCACTAGCAATAGCACCAACCCATCCTATGTCAAATTCTTGCTCATGTCTCTCCTTCTTGTTATTTTCCCCTCTATTCCTTTTGGAGCTTCTAAAACCCTAACCATGACCCACTCTTCACCTTCCTACCCATATTCTTCACACTAGTATCCGCTAAGGTAAGGGAATCAAAACTAAATTCATATTTAGGGTTCATAAAAGAATTAGTAGGCTATAAGGGAGGGTCTAACTAGCTACCCACAGTGTCACTAGAATCCACATGTTGAACATGTTTAACCTCTTTATGCTTCACCATATTCACATGGTGGTATTTTTATTTAAGACGTGTATAAATAATAATTATGAGTCCCTAGTGCAAGGGGACTATTCCTATTACTTTTTTATAGTTATTGACTAAATTTTCTAGAGAGGGTAAGAGATAAAAGGGTGAAGAGGTCAAATTTATATGTTTAAAATTATTTAGGAGAACAAAATGAACAAATAAAAAGATTTAAGTTCCAAGGTTACATATCTAATACAATACAAGGAAATTTAGGTGCAATTAATTTTTTATTGAAGTCAAATCTTTATTTTTGGATTTTGAGCTCATACATTTTTCCTAGATCTCTAATTTTCAATATTCTTGTGACATTGGAAAGGTATTGAGGATCTCTATCAAACCATCCATGCACTTTTTCCACATTCATCCTTACATAATTTTTATTCATTTATTCCATATTTACATTCTAGATGATTACTTGTACATGTTGGCATTTGGGAAAGTTTTGTTTTGATCAAATCACTTCATTTTAGATGCTTAATATGTTTTGATATTTGATTTAATGATTTGAGGAGTGTATCCTTATAATATTCATGGGTTATATAGCATATCCTTTCGTAATCATTTTGGCTAAGGAAAATTATGAGTCTTGGAAAAAATGCATCCTCACACATTGTAGGTGGATCAATCTTTTGCCTAATTCTTATTGACTCATCTCTAAGCTAGATCCACCTTGGAAAAAATTAGTTTGGGGTAATAAAAATTAATATATCATAGGATCTATTGGTACAACCATTAGTGTTGGATTCTATTGGAAAATCTTAGAGATTGAGTGCCCAAGCACACTTTCTACTAGAATTTGAGAGATCTGTGGAGATCCACATAATCCTCCATTCCTAGATGATCTTGTATCAAAATACTCATTCCACTTGATGATTTTGATAATATACCCTTTGATGATGATACATTAGAGAAGCTTGAATATGATGCAACACTTGAGCATCTTAATAATTGAGAGACCTCTACTACAACTCCCACTTCTCCATTGGAAATCAAAAATTCATATTTTGTTGCTACATCAGAGTTCATAGATGCTTCTTTGAGAGCTTCTAGTGATTATTTATATTAGGTAAATCATAGTCATTCAAATACATATTTATAGGATGATTACTTGATAGATATTTCAAACTTGTTTGTGGAGTCTCACATTTTAGATTTGGAGGAAAATTTTGATGGTTTATCACTCCTATTTGATGACATCCACATCATATTTTTTGTCCCATTTTCTTGGTCTTTAGATCTTGTTCAACATCAATTACCACTTGATTCTAGCTTGTCACCTTCTTCTTTAATTGGGTATGTACCTGATGTGATTATGGCATCATCATCTACTAAGGACATGGTGACACATGAGAAAATTTCAAAGACACAAACTTCATAAATTTGGATTCATCTTCCTATCAATTCCTGTTTGGAATGGGAAGAATTATTGCATTTTTACTTGGTTTTGTTTCTTCCCAAGGGGATAAATGTTGTTTGTAGACATTGGATCATGTTTTGTCTTCAAGCATTCACCATTTCTGTAGGAGATTAAATATTGTGGGGGCTCTCTTTCCCTTTTATGGGACCATTGATTATATATTGGTGACAAAATTAGTTCTTGGGGGTCATATTGAGTCCTCCTTCCTTCTTTCACTTTCTTATTTTCACTCTTTTGGAGAGGAGCTTTTTCCCACTGAATTTTCTCATTTTCTCTATTTATGAGAGATTTCATTTAAAAATGGGTACCTAACATGGCCTAGTAGCCTAGACACATCATCATATTTTTATCATTTGAA
Source organism: Sequoia sempervirens (assembly GCA_007258455.2). Taxonomy (NCBI): domain Eukaryota; kingdom Viridiplantae; phylum Streptophyta; class Pinopsida; order Cupressales; family Cupressaceae; genus Sequoia; species Sequoia sempervirens. The sequence goes on along the minus strand of VDFB02000015.1, from coordinate 159,542,540 downwards.
TTCTCCTACTTCTCCCTAAGTTGCACTGAAGAGGGGGTTTTAGTGTGAACAAGGTATTTTATCTTAACTTTTTCACCTAGTAGGTCATTTTCACACATGTTCACATGTTAAGTTTACTTAGGGATCTAGGAATCTTTCTATAAGTCTTAGGTTATCTTGTGATATTATCTTATCTTATAATGTCATTTACTTTATTTGTCTCATTACATAGGATTAAGAGACTTGTCACAATCTTATCTAGTTATATCTCTCAAGATTTCCTAAATAAGAAAGGCATCACATGTATATTTTTAAAATAATAATTATATTGGGGTTTAATCAAATTCATTGTGCACATAATTAGGTAATATTTTTTCTCTTTCTTCTATCTTTTGGATGGCATATTTTAGTTTTGTGGGTGATCTTGGAGGCTTGAGTCCATTGGTGACTCTAATAGAATAAAGGTATAGAGTTAGAGATAATGGATGATCTCATTGATTAGGTTTTAGGGATATCTATGGAGGGAGTAAAGACTTTCAAGGATTGGAGATTTAAAGGAAATGGTTAATGATTTATCAAAAGGTAAGGAGAAACCAAGTAGACAAATTTTTTTGTAAATTAGGGTATCCCTCACCTAACATATAAGTAACAATAATTTTTTGTGGTGTGAGGTAATATGTTTATCTCTTTACCATGCATGATTTATCTTCTTTATTCATGCTACAAACTCTCCTATGGGAAATATCAAGTGGGATAATGTTGGAATTTTTGTCTATTATTCACTTTTATAGATTTCTTAGATGAAAAGAACATGTTTAATTCGTTGATCAAATATTGGTAAGCAAATATGGAATGCTATGTGGGGAGTTGAAATAATTTTTATATGTTGCATTATACCATGGAGGCTTGTATTCGCCTAGTGTTGTTATGGTTGTAAGCACAAAGAATTTGGTGGAGAATATAATTTAGTATCATGGTATGATTAGTTTTTAGATTATGTATGGCAATGCAAGTACACATTAAAAAAATTGGAGTAAATATAAAAATGGATAATATCATTTTGATATTTTATAGGATTCTCAAAGCTAATACAAGAAACAAGAAGTGATCAGGTGTTTTTCTTTGCTGCTAAAAGTCATAGTGTAGGAATGCATGTATGCAAATTAGGTGAAGATGGTCAACAACCTTTAACTAAGTGTTAGTAATAGTGGATAATATATATAATTCATGTTTGATATTATGTATAGTATGATAATGTCATGGTATGGTCATGATATGGTTTTGTTATTGTTGGTATTCCAAAAGGTTTTAAATAATTGTGGCGGTTAAAATTCTATGAGGAAGGTTCAACATTTATATCTAACTACTAGTATGGATGGAATAGTGAGAGAATATTTTTTTATCATACAATGACTCTACAAGGTGTGGTTGTGATATTGTAAATTATAGAGTATAGATTAAGACAATTTGTGAAAGAGAATAATTATACTTGATTATAATTCTATGAATATAATTATTACTATTTTTTTACTAGTGGGTGTTTTCACGTAAAGGTTTATCATGTAAATATCTATGTATCATGTGTATGTGGTGTGCATAACATCTCATTTTATTTCATTAATTTTATTAAATTGATTGTTACAAAAAATACAACTACATTTACATCATATAATAATAAAGCTTCAATATCCCAATGAATCAATCAATTATGATAGAGATTAAATTCCTCACAATATCTATATGATCCTATTATAAATATGATTCCTGTTAATGTGGATACTTTATCTTTGTGTAGAAAAGGGTTAATTAAGATAGATATCAAATTTTCAAACATCACAATTCCATGATTTTATGAATGCTAGAATCTGCATTCACTTTTAAAAAATGACTTTATCTCTTAGGAGCACCAACATTTTTGAACAAAAGTAAAGACATCTTACTAAAACTATTATTTTATATATCCTTATGATTAGTGTAGGCTACTAGTGCATATTAGTATTTTTATGAATAATCATTGTTGTTTCTATTAATTGTAGGCTTCCAAATTAAGCATTTCAGCATAGCCTAGTTCATAATAACATAGTATTCCCATAAATCATCTAGAACCCTTATAAGTTTGGATATCTTGTCCTTCAAATTTCACTTAATTTCTTCAATTTTTTGTTATGTTTTGATGTCTTATTGTTTTTATTTGTCTGGGATTTTATTATTATTATTGATTTTTTATCCCTTTTGTGGTGGAGGTTCTCCTTGATAAATATTATAGAGAGATATTTATTATTATGAATTTAAAGACTATATTTGGGCCAATAAATTTTAGTTTTGGTTTTATCCTCTCCAAATTTCATTCAATTTGACAACATCTTGTAATAGTGAATCATAATCCTTTTGTAAATTTTTGGTTTCAACTTCATAAACTATTAAGGGTGTAATACTTAATAAAATAGCCTCCAGTACTAGTGCTTTGTCCATCTTGGCTATCATGCATAACTCTTTTGAAAATTTTGTAATGACCTCATGCTATCAATTTTTCATTCCTCAAAATGAATGAAAACTCACCACATATCTCTTGAGTATGTCACTATACTCATATTTATCTATTTGTAATTTCTTTTGATAACAAGGGCCCCTTATTTCTTGGATTTTCTTCAAACCATCTCTAGACTACTCATGAGGTGGATGGATTCCCTTCACCTCATCATTATATGGTTCTCTCCTCATGTGTTAACAATATTTCCATGGGGAATACCCCCTACTTCCCCTTGTTTTGAGAATTTGGATGCTAATTGATCTTGAACTATTGTAAGGATGAATAAATGTCTTCCTATATCACTTCCCCAAACTCATGTTCAAGTTTTGGGCAAGAATCCAACCCATTCTAGGCCTGGTATTGTCTAAGAGGTACCCTAGGGATCCCAACTTTCATTCGCTTGTTGTTGTTGAACCTCTTTTTTGGTAAATTTGTTTCTCTATTGTATCTAGCTAACTTAAACTTGTTTTTCCTTACCTTATGGAATCTTTATAAAGGTTCAGGACCCTAGTTTCTCACTTACTTTGTTCCTTTTTTATGGTCTTTTTGTACAAGGTTGTAGACCCTTTCATAATCCCTACTTACCTTAATTAAAATCAAAAAGGGGCCCCACATTATTAGATCATGATATTTTCTCCTAACCAATAGCACAATAGCCTACTAACACGTTGGAGAAATGTGGTGCTACCATGTGTCTTGTAGTTGTATTGGCACTTCTCTATTCATAATTTGATTGGTATGTCTATTAAAGCGCTTATGTATATTTTAGGGACCAATAGTGCAATGATCTCGAGTTGTTAAACTAATAACTTGAGTAACAATTGACCAATTATTGAGCTAAAAAAATATCAAATGGTTTCAAAGTTTTACATTTTTTATTTTGAAGCATCAAAAGGAGGGACACATCTGCGCCACTATGTTTATCCTTGACCAATAGTAATATAGAACAAAGCTATCAAAATGATAACTTATTTGAGCTAAAAAATATTTCCACATGGATGACCAACACTAGACTTACTTCTCTTCTATTTTTTGGAAGATGATGTTGTCTGGAAGCATGAGCATGATATGTACATTTTTGCATGATCCAATGTTTTCATTGATGTCAACATTGTTGTGGATCATCCCAGCATGGTTTAGAAGTGTTTTTGAAGACATTTGTACAGGATAAGTTGGTTCGGAAAGTATAGCTACTCAAAAAATTGTCTAAGTATCAATTCTACCAATACAGTGGTTCAGTGCATCAGTTTTTGGGTCCGCACTCCACCACAAATAGAGATATTACTCTACAATTCTAAAAGTAATTTTTTTATCATCAAATGCATCTAAATCCAAGAGTTTTTGTTGTTTGGTGAAGTATTCTAGAAAATATAGATGACAAAGTTTTGTTCTATATATTGCAGTTATTTTCTATATAGAGTATCGGTGTGGGAGATTTTGCATTCCTTTGTGGATGATTATTTCAAGTTGTGATGTTAAAGATAAGCTTCAAGATGTTGGTTGAGTGGGAATTCCAGATGAGATCGAGTTTTGAGTTCCACGTGTGGAAAATTAGGACTTATATTAGGTCCATCCCGACCTATCTTAAGGAGAATTGAATTTTGAATTAAGGCACAAGATGTGGATGAAATGTTTTGAGGATGACAAGTTCAAATTTTGTGTGTTACTTCCAATGAGGGTGACCTAATTGAAGTTACACTTGATGTGGACATATATAGGAGATTGATTTCAGTGTTTTTAGAGTAGAAGTGTGAGTGATAAGTGATATATGACGTGTATGGTGTTCCACCTACATGTGTGTGATGTGAATGTGAGCATAGTTGTGTGAATTGTGTGAATTCATAGCAAAGCAGAGCATTGATCCAGATCAATGCAAAGATTGTTTTGTACTTCATTGGAATTGTAATCCAGCATACTGTAGATGCAATTGTAATAGTTCAATAGGTTATGAGCCACCCCTTCTATCCTCTATCTTATTCTCTGTGGGAATTAATTCCGCCTATAGTAAGAATTTTTGTAATATACTATATCTAGATATAATATATTGTGAGCTAACACTGATCACGATTTTTCCCATTTTGGGTTTTCCACGTAAAAATTCTGGTGTTCATGTGTTGAGTGATGTTGTGGATGTTTCATGCTTTCTTTTCTTATATCAGTTGAATGTGCTTTGATAATTGTATGGATAATGTTTGAAAGGTTTAATGGAATACTAATTCACCCCCCCTCTCAGTATTTAGAGTGTTCAATAATTGGTATCAAAGCTTGGATCCTTGGAAGGAGCTTGACCACTTTGGGAAGATCTTGGAGTTTGAACACATGGTTGATAGAATGTTTCCTATTTCTCTAAAAGAGATTCCTATTACTGGATATATAGAAGAATATTGCATGCTTGACAAAGATGGAGAACTCAAAGTTGCTCTTGAAGATCTTAACAAAGTTGAAGATGAAAACAAAGATCTAAAGGAAAATATTAAAGAGGCAAATGAGTGCATCAAAAAACTAAGAGAGTAGATCAAGAAGTTTAGAGAAAGACATAAGGAGGTCAATGAACAATTGAATCAAGCAAATGAAGATCTCACTGGATTAAAAGTGCAAGTGGATGAAAAGAAAAGAGTTGAGGAATGTCTAAATGCAATGATGGAAAGAAAATCGAATGAATGTGTGAGGCTTGAACAAGAAGTGGTAAATCTAAGATCAAATATAGTGAAATCAAAAAGTCATAAAGAAAAATTCAAGACAAGTTCTACAATGCTTGATGAATTGATTGCAGGTCGGAAAGCATCTAAAGACAAAGGTGGTTTAGGACTTGAAAAAAGGAGAAAGCTCAAAAGCAGCTCAGATGCCTAATGCAAAAAAGAAGATCAATGAACCAAAGAAGACTAAAGACAAGAAGAATAATGGCAAGATCCAGAATCAAATAAATAATGTTTGGATACCCCCTATTAGACAACCAAATGCTCAAAGTTACCCATCCTTCAATGGTTTTTTTATTCTTGCAATAAATTTGGGCATAGAGAAATGGAATGTGGAAGTAGAATGAATTAGAATGTTCCATCCTTTACTGTTCAATGCTTTACATGCAAAATATTTGTACATAGAGAAAATGAATGCAGAAGTCAAATAATGAATGCATATAACAATAGTAGAATGATTCAATCTTTCAATGGTTATTGTTGTACATGTTATGGATTTGCACACAAAGCTAATCAATGCAGATCCAAAAAGAATGGAAGAAACAATGGTTAGAGAAATGTCATATGCAACAATTGCAGTAGGTCTAGACATATTGCTAAATTTTGCATAAGCAAAAACACAAGGAAGTACAATTGGGTAAAGAAGAATGAACCAGTCGAGAAGATTTATCTGGTTGAAGTAAAGAAAGAAATGGAGAAGATATGGAGAAACAAAGAAGAGACCAAGGATAAGGGAGAATTTGTACCACCCTCTAGTGCAGATGTTTCCTTTTCTAACTAAGCCTAGAGCTATGGCTTAGGGAGAGCTTTAATGGATATCTTATATCCCCCACCAAAAATAGGTGTTGAAGCTACAACACGAGGATATTTCATGAAGAATGGAATGCTTAATTTCTATTAGAGAAGATTGCAGAAGTAAATATGCTAATGTGAAAATTTTTGGAGCTTGAGAAGGTGATTGTGGTTACGGTCTGTAGGGTTACCAGCTTTATGGTTTGAAGCATTTATTACAAAATTAGGTCAAATCAAAGAGTTAAAAGCGGATTTGTTAAGGAAAATTCATTTTATCAAAAGAAATCGAAGGAGAATAGAGCAGTGAGAAGAAAATTTGAATTGAAAAGGAAAATCATAGCTTGAAGCATCAAAACCCTAGTTCAGCAAAGCAAAGGAAAAGGTATTTAACAATTCTTGCATACCCTAGTTTTCTAGAATTGTTGTTTGGAAGCAGTTTGAATATCATGGCAACACTGAAAGTTGTAGATGTTTCTCAAAATCCACAACCCAAGTTCAAAAGATACCCTACCAGAGCAATAGAAGATGACCCTATAGGCACATTTTCACATATACCTTATGGAGTTTTACCTACCAAAGACATTAGGCCATACATTCATGGAAGTATGTATGAGAACTCTCTCAAAAAATTAGTGGACCTATGGATGAATGAGCTAACTGGAGATGATTTCGCCCTTAAGCCAGAATACCAAACCCTAGCCAACAAGAAGTTGCATGTATGGCAATTGTTCCCAAGATTTAGCTATGAAAATAAGTATATCAGAATGGCCCTAAGATGAATTCATGACCAATTTATGTGGATTGATGGCCCTCATATGATTACTAAGGAGGTAATTAGAGATATAACTGGTTTATGGTCCACCAGACCGGTTCCAATCTTGAAATCCATCAAGAACAAGGATGTAATGGAGAGAACGGGTGCTACATTTGATCAAAGAACCCTCACGGTGAATCTTATCAAGATCCCAGTAGTTAGATATGTAGGTATGCTTATTAGATACAAGATTTACTATACCAATAGAGACAATCTAGTCTCTACCACCACAATTCATGTGGCACAAGACATGGTTGAGAACAATGTTGATTATGACCTCTATGAGTTGCTTCGACAACAATTAATAGATAATTTGAAAGAAATTAAGAAGTATGTTTTCAAGTATGGAACACTGGTGATGTGTTTTCTCCTTTACTTTTTGAAGGAAGTTCTAGTGATTAGGAAAATCAATCGGTCAAGTGAAAGACCTGTGGCACACAAATAGGAGATTATATGAGAATTCTTGGAGATATAAATGCTCAAGATGATGCCCTTTCAGCCTTCTTTGCAATACTCCAAAGAAGAATGAATGAGAGACAAAGGATTCCAAGAAGTGTAGTGGAAAGATTAAAAAAAATGACATCACTTTCCTAGTCTCCACTGATTTTTGTATAAGGGAAACAATAGAACTGAGGACCATTTGGGTTCTGAAACTAGGTTATGAAGTCTCAGAAGAAGAACTTGTTGGCTATTCAGGAGTGCTACTAAATAGTCCCAAAGATCCCAAAAAGCCAAGGTATGGGAATTATGAAGAAAAGTCAATGGAAGTTCACCTAGAGCTCAAGAAACCACAAATGAGGAAAAATTTTGATGTTGTGGTAGACATATATGCCAAAGAGATTGGCATCTCAAAAGAAAACATTAGGTTTTCCAAATAAAGAGCTAGAGTTGATAAGGCTACAGCAAAAGCCTCCTGTAGCTCTAGAAGATCAAGAAGATCTGCTACTATATCTCTTCCTACAATTGGCGACTAGAGGAAATCAACTGATAGTCCTCCTGTAAGGGAGAAATCCCCTCTAGTAGTTCATGCCACTAGGGAAAAAGAAAAGAAAACTACCGCCACAGTACCCCCTGTTGTTTCTACAAGGAGTTTGAAGCAGAAAGCTACAAGGAAAAAGGAAATTGGCATCAATGTTGCTAAGGAAGAAGAGTTGGGAGAGGATGAAGCCCTCTCCCCTATGAAGGTTGAAGCACTTTTCAATACTATAGTACAAAATGAGATGCTAAAGGAGACAGTAGAATTGTACAAGGAAGCTCATGAAGTAGATCAAGCTAACATAATTGAAGCTATAGTTTAGTACATAGTTGTGTTTGAGGCAGATATGCAGAATATCTAGAATGATACACCAAATGATGTGTGATATGTTTTGTTAAAAAGAAGAGAGGATGAAATCATAGAATATGAGAAGATAAAAGATGAATCTCTTGAGAGATTTGGTGCTCCCCTTTCTGAAGAAAACCGAACCACTTTGGTTACCATCTACGGCAAGGAGCTTAGAACTAAGCAAAAAGTAAATATCCTTATGGGAATAGATCGAAATGATCATGACATGATCCAAAAAGAATGTAATGACGAGGTTGAGGAACTTGTATAGAAGTTGGTTCTACTCCTAGTAACTGAAGAAGGCTTAAATGATGACCCTAGTGCCCTAGAATTAAATGTGGATGATTCTACATGAGCATGAGATCAGTGATGAAGGTACTGATGCAAAGGAAAATCTTCACAATACTCCTCTGGACATAGAAGAACCATCTCAAGGAAATAATGAAGAGGAAAAGGCTACAGGAGAAGAGGCAGTGATCAGAGAGGAAACCACTAAGGATAACTCCTTTATTCCTTCAGTTAGTCAAGATATAGCAAAGGAAAAGTCCACCATCCCACAGGTAAATGATAATCAAGGTGATCTAGAGACATATGTTGATCTAAATGTCGAAGGGATCTATGACAAACATTGCTAAAGTGAATGTGCATAAAGGTGAACAAATCCTTAATGCCTTAAGCTTAACTGAAAAGAAATTAAATAATAAAGAGAGAGAATTAAACATAGAACAAAGAGAGAAGAGGACACAAGATTGATTATGGAGTACGTTCGAGTGGACTACATCTCTGAGTCTATCTCAACTAAGTGACCAATCTATTAGCAATGTTGGAATGCTTTAGTACAAATTTTGAGAAGAGCTTTCAACCTGCAACAGAAAGTTGTAACAAAAATCTGAAGTCTATCACCTCCCAAAAGACTCACAAAGGCCTACAAAGGCTTATAGACAGAGTAGAATTACAACATAAAAATCTGCAACAAAAAAGTCCACAACTCTCTCATAATCTTCTTAGAATAACTCTGCATCAAATGGCTTACTCTTCTTCGAGAAAATCCTCCTCACCGTCTCCAATTCTTCTCTCTCCCCACTTGAATACTTGAGAACTCACATCGAGAATGGGATGATCAATACCTCCTAACACTCCCCTTTTTATACTAAGAGTTTTCCCAATATGGTTTAAAACCATAAGATTACAAAATCCCCCAAAATCCTTAATAATCCCTCTAAAAATCTTAATAAATCTTTTAATATCATTTTAAGCCCTTCAAATAGTTGCATTCGGGCTAAACATATCTTTATGTTAATCATGGATTAAATTTGTTTAAGTTTTGGAGGGTAAAATATTTTAAATTGGGAGATTCAAGCTTTTAGTTATGGTTTTGTATAACCGAGCCCCGAAAAATACTCGAAGCCATTCATGGCTCATCGATGGGGAAGAGTTTTAGGGGCAGGGTGGTCGGTGGTTCAACCCCTACCCCCCTATTTTTAAACATACAATTTCAAATTTTAAATCATCAAAACCACCTGCCAACAAATTATGGTTAGCGCATGAAGCAGTGGTGTATTGGTGGAGCACATGGCTAGCACATGTAAGGTGGGGGGATCGAATCCCCCCCAAATATTTTGGCGATTAAAACAAACAAAACCATTTTCGAAGGGAGTAAGGAGGGTGACACGTGGCATATGGAGAGAGTGCCCCGTGATAGAATATGATTCCCTAATACCGTCCAGTTAGTGCACATGTCAGCATCCACTTCACTGCCCACATCAGCCACCAACTCGTCGGGTGCCACATCAGCTTTTGTACCTACACATCAAAAGACACCTGGAGGACACATGTCAACATCTGATTCACTGACCATGTTGATGTCATCTGATGACTATACTGTCGACTCATCATGCCACATAAGGGTCGTACTGACACCCACCTTCCACATCATTGTATGGCTACCACATGTCAAGACCTGATTGGTCCACGTCAGCATCCGTACAATGACACATCTGCTTTGTCAGCTGCTGACATCATGTTGATGTCATCATCATACCATCCAGTCACCCTAGTTAACATGGAACTTTGACCAACCATTTCTTCACCATACAAGCTCTATTTTTGACAAAATGAGCAGCGTCGGGATCGTCTTGTTGAGCTCTTCGTCTTTATGCTAATTTTGACAAATTTTGGATTGATCAATTTTTTTGCCTTTTTGACTGGCCCCTGGTTCCTATTTTGACCAATATTTGATCGGTCATAACTTTTGCATACGGACTCCATTTTTTTGTGATTCAAGCAGTAGTGGAATCGTGCTCCCGAGCATTACGCCATGGTGCCAACTTCCCAAGCATTAGAGACAACTGATTTTTTGGTGTTCACAGATCCTCCTAGATCATATGTTCCTCTGGAAGACACTGAACATGCCACCGATGAAGGTGACAAGTAGAGTGTTGATAGAGAACAAAGGAAAGTAAATGAAGAGAATAAGGGAAGAGAAGATGGTGTGAAGAAAGGAGAACAAGACAAGAATGAGGAGAATGAACAAATAAAAGATAAAAATAAAGGAGATGAAGAGAAAAAGGAAGATGAAGGCAAGGATAAGCCCTCTGGTGAAGAAGATAAGGCAGAGGAAGAGGAGAATGTTGAGTCTAGAAAGGATGAAGAAACTGAAGAAAACTTGGAGTTACCTAAGCCTTCTAATGAAGCCCCCTCTGGTAATCTTTTGAAAAATCTATTGTCCAAATAAGTAAGATTCCAACCAATTGTCTCATCTCAATTTCCGCAGTTGCCCATGCAACAAGGAAGTATCGTCTTGGATAAAATTTCTCCCATACACAAGTTGCAACTAGGTGATATGTTCCGCACATCAACAAGAAAGGAAATTATTGACACATATCAAAAGATTAAAGAATTGATGGATGAAGTTGTAAAAGCATTGCATGAGATAACTCTTAGTGCAAATATTGATACATCATTATCTGTAATGGAGAATTTCAAGTTCTTGATTGATTCCTTCAAGGAATATGCCTCCAAACTAAAAGGAAACTTTGAAACAAAAATTGAGGCAAGGCTTACAAAAAAGAAATTATTGGATATTACAGAGAACTGTGCATTTGCACACAACAAAGTTGAAGAAAGTTTGAAGGATGTATAGGCCTATGAAGAAGAAGCAAAGACTTTATTTTTGTATTGTATGAAGTGGTCGGATGCCACACAAAGCATAAAGAATGTAATGGATGAAATTTAGACACAAAAAAGTAGTGCATCAAATGCTTATGATCTGATATAGGATAGAGATGATCAGACCTATACTGCTATTTTGGACTTACATGACAAATACTTTACACTGCAAAGCCAAAAAAAGGAAATAAGCAGGCAGTTTGAGAAGCTAAGGGACTTGGTGAAGATGAAGCATATACCTGTCTCAAGTGCCCTTGCCAGTACTGATAAGATCTCAAAGCTAAATCTTACTCCCAGTACTTCGGAAGAAGGAGAGGAAATCTTGGTGGAGCTTAAGTAACAATATAGAACACTTGCAGCAGTAAAGAAACATTGGGAAGAAGGTAAATCTGCTTGGAAAGTTATATTACAGAAGCTTCAAGGGTCAACATCTTTGGGTTAACCACTTCTACTTTTATGCATCTTTTAGTTTTTCAAATTTTCAAATTATTTTGTAAATATGTGGATGATATAGAATTTTTTGGTTAACTTCCTAAGGAGGAGTTAGCACATTCTTTCAGTTATTCTTGTTTATGCATATGTTTGAAAGGGAGCATACAAGAGTTGGTACCATCACACCCTTTGCCATTGATGTCAAAGGAGAGAGTTACTTGGTGAGATATTCAGAGAGTTACTTGGAGTGTTTTGGGAAATAAAGATATGTGTAAGGGGGAAACCAGGTTTTTGGAGAATGTTTTTGGTTTACAAGCATGTTGCCATCAATGACAAAGGGGGGGATTGTTGGAAGATGATGTTTTCTAAAAACATGAGCATGATCTATGTACATTTTTGCATGATCTAATTTTTTCATTAATGTCAACATTGTTGTGGATCATCCCAACATGGTTTAGAAGTGTTTTTTAAGACATTTGTATAGGATAAGTTGGTCTGGAAAGTATAGCTACTCAAAAATTTGTCTAAGTATCAATTTTTCCAGTACAATGGTTCAATGCATCAATTTTTGGGTCCACATTCCATCGCAAATAGAGCTATTAATCTACAATTTTAATAGTAATTTTGTGATCATTAGATGCATCTAAATCCAAGAGTTTTTATTGTTTGTTGAATTATTCTAGAAAATATAGATGATAGAGTTCAGTTATGTATATTGCGGTTATTTTTTGTATAGAGTATCGGTGTGGGAGATTTTGCATTCCTTTGTGGATGATTATTTCAAGTTGTGATGTTGAAGATAAGCTTCAAGATGTCGATTGAGTGGGAATTCCAAATGAGATCAAGTTTTGAGTTCCACATGTGGCAAATTGGGACTTCTATTAGGTCCATCTCGACCTGTCTTGAGGAGAATTGAATTTTGAATTAAGGTGTGAGATGTGGATGGAATGTTTTGAGGATGACAAGTTCAAATTTTGTGTTACTTCCAATTAGGCCGGCCTAATTGAAGTTACACTTGATGTGGACATATATAGGAGATTTATTTGAGTGTTTTAGAGTAGAAGTGTGAGTGATAAGCGATAGATGACATGTATGGTGTTCCACCTACATATGTGTGATGTGAATGTGATCAGAGTTGTGTGAATTGTGTGAATTTAGAGTAGAGAAGAGAATTGATCCAGATCATTGCAAAGATTATTTTGTACTTCATTGGAACTGTAAACCAGCATACTATAGATGCAATTCTAATAGTTCAATAGGTTGTGAGCCACCCCTTCTATTTTCTATCTTATTCTCTATAGGAAGTGAGTCCACTAGACATTGAATCCACCTATAGTGAGCATTTTTTGTAATATACTATATCTAGATATAATATATTGTGAGCTAACACTCACTGTGGTTTTTCCCATTTTGGGTTTTCCACATAAAAATATTGACCTGTTCATGTTTTGTGTGTTGTTGTGGATGTTTCATGCTTTATTTTCTTATATCAATTGAATGTGCTTTGGTAATTGGATGGATAATGTTTGAATGGTTTAATAGAATATTGATTCACCCCCCCCCCCTCTCAGTATTTTGAGTGTTCAACACTATTCATGTAGACAACAGAGCCCACTTAGTTGATGTTGAAACTTTACTCAATAGCACAACAATCTCTAATTATTATTTACTAATTTTAGTAGTGATGCACTTGTTGTTGATCTTAAAGAAGATTGAATGATTCCAAAAGTTATCTTCATTTTTTCTTTCTTCAAACCATGTTATAAAAATTCAAAACGTACCTATTATCTTAGAGAGGGGATTCATGAGTATTTACAAGAATCTTTAGGGTTAAAAAAAGATACCTTGTACCCTACCTCTTAATAGCATATTCTAAATATGGAATAGTGTAGAAAATGTAATGTCATGACCTACAAGAATCTCATCGATAATAGAAAATCATCGTGAAATTATGAAAAAGGAGAAATGTTTATGGATAAAATGTGCAACATGGCCATAAGTAAAAACTTAACACAACTATGGCCATACTCCAAGATTATAATTTTAAGTTAGGATAGGAAAACTCAATGACATGTGATGAAAATGGAAAGAGGTGCCAACATATAGTAGGATACTTTTATGATCTATGAGATAATCAAAGTGTCACTTATGTGGTAGAGAACATTATTTTTCATACATGCAATTAGACATTGATGTGTCATTTAGGATGTTGCATTTACTTCTAGCTAAATTTCATGAACACAAAGGAGTTTATGGGGATTTTTCACTTGAGAAGTTACCATTTTTTCTATGTTTGACCCCCTATATAATGTACATACAACAAGTGGAAGAATTCTTGTAAAGGTGTTGTACACTTTCTATAAAATATTTAATATTTTGTAAAGTTTTGATCCATCTTGAAATTGGATGCAAAATTTGGGTAGAGCAATATTTCATTAGGAATTTGTATGCAACATTAGGAAAATGTATATGTGGGGGTTACATGAAGACATGTCATCTTGAGCACAAGAATTAAATTAAGGGTTGTATGGGTATACCTTGTAGGTTTGAATGGTTCTTGGATGTAGAATCAAAGTTGAACACCTTATAAATTTTACTTGGGTGCATTGATTACAAGACTAGGTTTTCATTGTTGGCCTTTGTGTATATATAGAGTGCTTGGGATGGGATATTTGTGTGAAGGAAGTGGTTGGAAGGTAGGATTATGCTACTATATTTCTCTCATGATTAAATAGTGGTAATTTCTTCTTGTTACTGGTTGTGACCTTATATTATGGGTATGATATTGTTGGATTGTTCATGGGTTGGAGAGCATGTGTTGGGAGTGAAAAATCTTCTCTTGCTCCTAATAAAGTGTTGGTACTCTAATATTGTATTATAATTGGATTGTGGATGTACTTTGGAGTTTGGGATTTTTTCCAAAAAGGGGTTTTTCCAAGGTATTTATCATGTCATGTTTGTTTCTATACTAAAATTCTTTGATTTTATTTTATCTTGCAAGTATTATTCTAATTAGATTATCGTGTTTTTCAATAATTAATATCAATTTTAACCTATTGAGGGTTCATACTTGTGTTAGATTTCTTACATTAAACTCTTTAAAATATTGAAACGGATGGTCATTGGTCAAAGATTATCTCTCCTTGAGGCTCAACCTATGACTTCTCTAGACCATAGTTACCTAGATATTTGAACCCTAACCTTTGGTACTAGTCTTTGGCATCAAAAATGCGTCCTTGTCTTAGAGAACAATATTGGCATGTCTATGGACATCAGGAGACTTCAATTCAATCTTCTTCACACTTCAATAAATATCTAGAAAGTATCCCTTAAAAGTTTTCTTAGATATGCCACATAAATTATATTGGTTTTTCTATATGTTGGTATCTTATTGACAAGTGATAAAGGAGATAAATGCATACACCATAGACTGAAATTTTATATTTTTAAATAGAAGTTTATGGTTTTTCAAGCATATATGTTTCTTATCAAAGCTCAAAGAAGTTTTACTAAAAACAAAAATAATAAAATAGATTAAATGTCTATGTGCATTCAACAATAACCATTTCTAAATACTTATGTATCTTATTCAAAATAATAACAATGACATCATAATCTTTGTTTACCATTTTCAATCGATTATAATTTAAAATTTAAATATTTATATCATAATAATAATTATCAAATATTATCTTAATTAATTCTTACATCAATTGACATATGATCATGTACTCCAAAATTTCAATATTTAAATTTTAAAACACTTATTTTATTTTTAAAATTTAAATTATTTTCAAAATGTTTTTTTTTTTTTTCCAGCCAAAAATACCCACACTTTTTAAAGTGTTATATCACTAATTATCCCAGCATCAATACCAATACCCATCCATGTCTCCTAGTAACTATGCTAGATATAATATTCTTGAGGCTATAAAACACCCATTCTAATATGGTGATCGATTTAATGAGATGGAGCTGAAAGTTTGTTTTGATGCACAGACTGTATTATTGATCTCTGTGAGTATTAATTTTAAGTTATTGAAACTACAAAGATGGAAAAAAAAATTCTTGTACCTGTCGAAAACAACCCATGCAGCTCGCAGGTTGACAATCTTCTCCACAAGAATAAGCTTTTGGATTCCTATGGCCCGTTCTACTTGTGGCTTTGCCTGTACAACATTTCAAATTTATAACAGCAAGCATTAAAATTCATCAATAAACATGATATTTTAACCATATTAAGTGAAAGTGGATTGCATCATACCCCATATTCTTTACAGAGCTTCAGGAACTGCAGAGTATCTGGGTATTTCCCATGTACCCAATCCTCTTCTAAATTTATATTTTCCAGGTTCTTCTCGTTGAAGGCCCACAAGTCAGCCCAAACAGATATGTCTTTATCTAGATGAAAAAAAATTCCATCAAACATAGTCATATTTCTTTCACAAATATTGATCAAATTAAAATTAATAATTTCATGATTTATGCATATATATAATGATTTATCCCATTCCTACCAATACTATTTTTTCATCTTCCAAAACAAACTTTCAACACACTTGCTTATAGATTCACCAACTTCAGTGTACAAAGTGTCTGAGTAAAACAATCATATATTGTCCAAGTAATTTACAATCATTGATGATCAAGAAGAATTTCTTAAAAATCTGTTATTGACACAAACATATACCAATGAGTTTTTCACAGTCCATGTAGTTAATTAGAGAGAGCTTCTAGATTAAACTGTGTATGAGTGTCAATCGACATTTTGGATCACACCCAGTAATCCATCATCAGAAAGAAGAAAGAGTGATCCGAAACGTCAATTGAAACTTATACACAGTTTAATCCAAAAGCTCTCTAATTAATAAACCTATCTCAGTGCTGAAAATTCAAGTTTTTAAATGAAATATACCCGTTATAGTTTGCCAGGGGTGAGCTCCAACAAGTACAATAGTGTCTCCTGGCAGCACCAGATGGACCAATGCCCACTTTACTGCAAGGAAGTCCATCTTGTTTAAAGCACACATTGCCACAACTACAGTCTTCTGGATCCTCTCCCCAGAATAAGGAGAATACTCGCAAACTAATATTGAGCTACTTGCATCCATTGGCATTATAATATAGTTGTGAAGGATAAAGATAGCTCGCTAAAAATTCTCAGAATAGCTAAAAAGCAATTTATCCAAAAACCTTAAGCAAACTGAAGAAGTTTCAGATTGATCACCACAAGCTCAATGTTTTGAAGAGCAAACAGGGATCAAATTTTTGAAGAGGAAGGGGAAAAAAATTTAAGCATGGGTATGGATTTTATATTCAAAAAGCTTTACTGACAATTTGAATTTGTCGCTATTGAATGGGTGAAAGACAAAGAGGAAAGGCTTTCGGTTCTGATATCACTAAGCTCTTATTGCCTTGTCTATGTAGAATATTATATTATAATCTCCTAGAATATAACGACCTGTACAATGATCATACTGGCTTTTATGGTCTGGGAAATCCATTGGAAATCATGGAGATGGAGGCAATTACAAGAGTAGTTTTTATCTGCCCCCAGATTTATGAGCACATCAAAACAACAATTGTGGAAATTGTGGAATGAAACATATTATGGTAATAAATAAGCAATATGTTTGAGCAAATTAAATGACAAACTACCTGCCATAGTCTACATCAATGAGTTGTTTCTAAGTTAAATTTTTTTCATTTTTTATTTTTTAATATTTCATAGTTTAAATCGAGTTAAAGTTTAAAACAAATTTTATTGTTCTAAGCCTTCCAGCCTTAAACTACAATATTAACCACATATGTATGTGGTGAGGCAAACAATTGAAAATGTGAATCATGCAAATAAAAAATTTAAAACCATTTTTTAAGTTGAGGGAGAAAAGCTTGTATTAGGGTATCTTATACATTCTGGTATATTACTTTCATTTAGAATTAAATTATTCAACCAAATTTTTACATAGATGTAAATTAAAATTTATATTTTACAACTTTAAAGTATTTAAAATAATATTTTCGAAGCATTTAGAAGAGGAAGTTTAAAATGTAAAGATAATAAGGTTGTTAAATTGTATTTTTGGTGGGTCTTTGTGTCTAGTTAAAATAAGTAATCTTTTTATAGGTTTAATTTAAGCTGATTATATAAATATGTATAATTAGATATAAATTAATTTGGATTAAACATCTGCTGAGAATGATAAACTAGAATAAAGAAAGTTGTTATTTATAAAAATTATTGTGAAAGAAGAGTGTACTTAGCTCTTGATTAGAGGAGAGAGAATGAAAGATGGCGACTCATAGAATAGATCAGCTCCAATGTTACAAATGGATTATCTTGAAGTGTAAATTCTCTCAAAAATTTGTCCAAGCCTATGAATCTATGAAGGTCAATTCTACATCATGTATGTCTAATCTAAACCCCACATTTTTGATCTAGCACATTGTACACTTCTACTCTCTGATATGTCAATTCTCTAATCTATGTTGATCATTAAATATTAGCAATATTTTAAAATACCTAGGGGAGATTATTAGATCATTAGAGTCAAGCTCTTAGATCAGCCCCTCAAAAGACTAACATTATCATCAAGAAATAATTGGTAGACAACATACAGTTGATCTAGATGTTGACTTTAATATAATATTTTGATTCTTTTTAAAGCTCTTGATTGAAGTGTTCCTAAGTGATCTTTGTAAATGTGAATTATAATATAATGATTGCTTGAATGGATGGTTCTTGGATATGAATTAATGATCAAATGAATGCCTTTAAAGACAAGAACATAACAATTCATCACACACACATGTACCAAGTCGGTTCCCAACAACTATGAAAAAATAAGGGGTGTTCAATTTAAATATTAAAAATTTATTTTTGGGTTAGATCTAAGTCATATGCCTTATTGATCAAGTGCATGCACTATGGGAACGACCCTAGATAAGGGGTGTGAAATTTGGGGATTAGCAATAAATTTACAAAAAATATGGGCCAATAAATGATAGAAATGTGTCAGAACAACTATGGATGGAATGGGAATAAGTACAAGTGTATAGGAATGTACAAAGAAGAGTAAATGGGGGTGGTTAAGGATAGATAAAAAGTCAAACTTAGCAGAAAAGTGTGCCACATGTTGCAATGGTTTGAGTATGCAAATTTCACCATTTTATTTTGTCCCCACTTTGAGGTGCATGTGAACCCTAAATAACATTTTTTGTTCCCTACACCCACGTCCCATTTTGAATTGGAAAAATAGGGACCCCATTGATTTCTTTTTTCTTTACTTTTATTTTTGGGCTTGAGGATTTTCCTTTTCTCTTTTCTTTTGATCAGTTGAACTTTCAGGTTTTGTCATCTTGGTATGACAGTAGAAGCATCCCCAAAAATTTGGCATTTTCCTTTTAACTCTCTTGTGTGCCTTGGTATTCATTGACCTATCAAAATTTGTCATCTTGGTGGAATTGTAAAGGAACCTCCAATATATAGATCCTTGATGGCTACTATTGGGTCAATTCAACATATCATCATGTTGAACTTTCGAAGCTCGTCATCTTGACATAATAATAAGTGAAATTTTGACACCCAAATCTTTGACATAGGACATGACATATTGTCGAGATACCCTCGACTCTACATTTATGATAGTACCTCCACATTTATGGTGATTTTCACACCCATATATGAGAGTTTTTTTACTACCTTTTGATTTTTTCTTTACTCACATTTTTTTAATTTTCATAATCTTGGTGCTCTAGTGATTTCATGCTTGCTACAAACCCTCACTATGAGTTTGAAGTTGCTAGCGTGTTTCAAATTTGGGTGGCCCCTTTTTTTTCTTTGCATTTTGGTTTTGTTCATTCAAATTTCTCTCCTTGCACCTTTACCAAGTAGGGTTTTCATCGACCTTGAATTTTCTTTAACGATGTTTTACCTTTTCTTGTTAGAGTAAAGGGTGATTACCTTATAGTTCCATTTTCACTCTAGGATTTAATCTTCCTTAGGTCATTTTTTTTGTGTCTCAATTTATAGCATTAGGACACATATCATGATATAGTCTTATCAGGTCACTTAAGGTTTTTCTAGGGTTTCTTTTTTCTTTTTACTTTTTCCTTTTAT
Organism: Sequoia sempervirens; assembly: GCA_007258455.2. NCBI lineage: Eukaryota > Viridiplantae > Streptophyta > Pinopsida > Cupressales > Cupressaceae > Sequoia > Sequoia sempervirens. The sequence goes on along the minus strand of VDFB02000015.1, from coordinate 159,522,686 downwards.
AAGGATTAATTGTATCATTATTCATTTCATGGGGTTTGCACATTCAATATGATTCATGTTTTTGGATCAATTTGGCCTCAATAGTTATTTATCTTTTTTCGTGATAAGTGTTTGATTGTAGGTGATCCTTAGGAGTTGTGGAGTCGAGGTATTAACTCCAACATAGTATCAAAGCTCCAAATTTATAATTCAATGTTCATTTTTTGAGAGATCTAATCTTGGGAAAAAAATTACATCTTAGACTCAAAAAAGCCTCACCATTGCAACAAGAATTCCAAAAAAACCCAAGATTAACTATCATTTCATCGAAATTGAAGGTCAAATTTTTTTCAAGATTTTTTTGACAAGGGCATAGATCGCAAGATCTAAAAATATGTATAGTCGTATAGATCCATGCGACCATATGGATCCATACAGTGTAGGACATTGTATAGCCTTCTACAAAAAATTAGCCCATGTCTATGAAAATTTTTGGCTATACATTTTTTTTATTATCATTTTGATTGTTCATTTTAAATTTTCAACAATGATAGATTATTTGGGTGGAGTTTTCTTTAAAAATACCAAGAGGATTTTTTTTTAGTGATGATTTTTTTAACCCTGATGACACTTTTTTCTCTTACAACATATTTAAACTTATGAGGCAACATTTGGATTTATAGGTCTTTTGTTGTCTACGAATCTGCCTGTCTAGGTGCAAATTCACCTCTAAAGGGTTTAGCAGAGCTGCCTATGAAGGTGTAGATCTACCTCTAAAGGTTTAGCAGAGTCCTCTATAAAGGTGCAAATCAGCCCCTAAAGGTTTTAGTGGAGTCACCCCTAAAGATAGAGTATTTTCCTATTCAAATTTTTCCTTTGGAGTTACACATTTGCCTTTGTAGATAGCAAAGCCACCCTTCTATGAATCTGCCTATGTAGTGGCATATCCACCTGTCTAGAGCAAATTTTCCTTTGTGGGAGTTATTGGATCTTCCTATCCATCATGTCTGCCTTTGTAGCTAGTTGGATGTTTGAAGGACTGGAAGTCAAAGCACATCTACCCTTGAAGAAGGCGAAGCCGCCCGTGTAGTAGAACTGCCCCTACATGAAAAACCTACAACTATGAAATTTGAACAACTTGCAAGAAAAATGTTAGTAGACCCATGACGTGGGTCCCACCGGGCGTTCCAAAAATGTGTGCAATGAATTTTATCTACTAAAAACATAAGAAAATGCAAAAAACCAAGCAAAAGATAAAAATCAAGCAAAAACTCAAATAAGGGAAAACCCACACTACAAGAAAAAGGAATCCAAGTTGAGTTTGACGATGTGATTTCCTCACGGATTTGAAGCCATGTGTGCTCATGGTTGGATTTTGACAACATAACCCCTTGTATTTTCTCAATTTGGTCACAAAATGATGAGATTTAGCTATGGTTGCAAGATGGTAGTATGAGAGTGTGGGAGCTTGAATGCATGAAGTGAATGAATGTGAAAAATGACTAAGTGTTAGTCATTTAGGAGATGGGAGATGAATGGACGGTGAGGATTGAATCTAGGGTGAGATCAAGGGTTGAGGCATCTCAACTCTTGAGGTGATGACAAGTGTCATCACATGGGGAGATGAGAGGATGAGGTGGAGGGTACTTGGAAGTACCCTTGGGAATGGGAAAGATCTGCTCATAAAGGAGTTGCTTGTCCATTCTTCCCAAATCATGGGAAGATATGCCAAGAGGGAATTAAAATTTCCCTTTATAATCCTATGGGGATTAGAGAGAAATTAAAAATTCCTCTAAAATCCTACGTGGAGTAAAATGGAATTTAAAATTCCATTGAAGGTATGGGTTAGCTTCTCCAAAAGGAGAAAGCCATAAATGAGGTTTGACTTTGAGACATGCCATAAATGGTATTAGGATTAGGTTAGGTTTAAGCAAATATTTTAGGATGTGCAAGTGAGGGATTAGGTAGGTGATTAGGCTAATGGAGAGAAATTATGGGCCACTTGCATATTATGGAGGATGTGACACCTCCTAATCAAGGATTAGGAGTGTGCACATCCTAATCAAGGATTAGGAGTGTGTACATCCTAATCAAGTATTATTCAAGTTGATCAAGATTAGAAGTGGATTATGGAGGATGTGACACTTGGAGAGAGAAAGGGAATAAAATAAAAATTAATTTTAATTCATGTGGGTTAGTGACTAAATTAAATAAATTGATCTATTTATTTAATTTAGAGAAGAAAGGGGATAAAGTATTTAATTAAATAATGCCTTAGGGGACTTCAGGGATAATTGATATTAATTAAATAATGATAATATTATTTAGTTAATGGGGATAGGAAGATGGAATAGACGAAATAAGGGTGAATTTGACCGAATGTAAATGGTCAAATTTAGGTGTCTACAACTTCTTCACAGAATAGTGGTGTGCTCACTACTAAGGATTCATCGTGAATAAGAGTAATATCAATTTATATTTTAACAATCAAATTCCCAAACAACTCACTAACATCCACTCGAGTCTTGTTTTGATCATGAGCTATGGACCAAATTGCTAAGGTTTCGTTCATAGTATTGAAACCTGATCCAAAATAGAATTCCTCAGCTTGCTCATCTAATGTAAGTACCTCAACTCCAACCTCTTTCCTCCTTATAGTAACTAATACAATAGAAAAGGATATATATCCTAGATTGGTAATAGGAGGCACCCACTATCTTTGATAATCTAGCTTCCCTCTTCAGAAGAAATATTCTTCAACTTAAAATTCACCTTTTCAATAACCTCTTTTTTACTTCTCCTTTTTCTTTGTTTAGTTCACTGAGGAACTATGCAGACTTATTCTTGATTAAGAAGTCCTTTAATTCTTTGGACTTCACAAATTTTTCATCTGTCATAAACTGTGTGCAATTGAGGGCCCCGACATCATTTATTACTATAGACACCTGAATTTGACCACCCCCATATGGTCAAATTCACTCTTGAATTCTTCTATCTCATATCCATAAGCCATATTAATTAAATAATTCATTATTTGGTTAATATTCATCTTGTTCCTAATGTCCCCTAAGGTGTTTAATTAATTGATAAAATACCTTACCCCGTCTTCTCTAAATTAAATAAATAGACCAATTATTTAATTTAGTCACTTTAACCAAATGAATTAAATCAATTTTTAATTCATTCATTCTCTCTCCCCATGTCAACATCCTCCATAATTTCTCCTAATTCTGATTATTCCACTTAATCTCTAGTTAGGGAGTGCACATTCCTAATTAATTTTGGGCGACCACATCCTCCATAAAGTGAAAATGGATTCCTAATTAGGGTTAACTCACCTAATCCCTCATTTGCACAACCTAAATCGATAATTTAAGCCAACCTAATCCTCATGCCATTTACGACATCCACCCATAGTCAACCCTATTAATGACTTTCTCCTTTTGGAGAAGTCACCCCCATGCTTTTTGGAATTTAAAATTCCAATTTATTCTACCCATGCATTTTGAGGAATTTTTAATTCCTCACATCTCCCCATGAGGAATTTTTAATTCCTTTATTTTTCCCCGTGAGAATTTTTAAGGAATTTTTAATTCCTCCCTTGTCCTCTCACCCCATACCTTTGTACAAGTGGACAAGACTCCTTTATGAGGAGATCTTTCCCATTCCCAAGGTACTTACAAGTACCCCTATGTGGCCTCAACCTCACTTCCACATCATTTCCACTTCATCCTTTCCCCTCCACATCAACCTCCACATGTCATTATCCTATGAGTTGAGATGTCACAAGACATCTCAACCCTTGATCTTTTACCCTAGAATTAATCCTAGCCCTCCATTCTTTTGGAGGAACTTTCCCTAAATACAATGAAATTTGCTTCATTTTACAACACACACACTTAGGCAATTTTAGGCACTCAAGCTCTCATACACTACCTCCATTGTTGTAGCATATTCAAGCCCCCATATTACATCCAATCCCATATCCATGGCCACCATTGCACTCATCATTACATTCTCATTAGTTTTTGCATCATTTTATGTCATTCTATCAAGCAAGGAGCACACAAATCAACATGAAAAGGGCCAAGCAAAGCATCAATCTAGACAACGTAAAATTTACTTGTTTTTATTTTATTTTGTTTAGATTCAACTAGGTCAATATTGAGTGTAGATTTGTGATTTTGTTTCTTGCATTTTATTGTGTTTGTTTTGCATTTTTAGGTTAGAATTCACAGCTTCACATTTTTGGCGCAACCGATGGGACCCACATCACGGGTCCTTGCCATTTTTTGTTGTTTTCATTTTGCAAGTTTTGGATTTTCTTCGCTATAGAGGCGAATCCACCTAACCACAGGGGCGAACCCGCTCCCTAGATGGGCGATTGCGCATACGCCCCTAAACTGAATTGGCGATCCTGCACAGGACGATCAGAACTTGACTTGTAGAGGCGAATACGCCTTCAGTTCCCAGAGAGGTGAACTTGCAACTTGAACGAGTGATTTTCTCAACTTACAAAGGCAATTGTACATACGCCCTTCCACTCGACAATCAATTACGCTCACTCCAAGGGAAATTTCATGACTACTACAGAGGTGAATCTACACTTCTGATAGGCGAATTTGAGGTAAACTCGAGACCTAAATCTTCCAATTTGAGCTTTCGTTTTGTGTTGGGTCTAGGCACTAATCAGCTAGATCATCTATTTGTGCTTATGCAATTTTTCCTAACATTTGTGCAGCTTGTCCCACACTTGACGAAAAATCATTGATTACAACTACTAACACATCTTTTGTAGGATGATCAATCAAAGCCCTTAGATTAGCTTGTTTGTCTTGTTTTTCATACTAAATTAGGCACACTTCAATTTGTTAAAGGGTCAAATAACTTTTTTTTCCATTTTTGGGGTCTCCTATCGACGTATGCTCTCCCCTTACATCGTTTGGTGATCCTGGGGATCAAAAATCACATATAGACCTAAGTCCAATCTAGTCTACCTAGGAGTGCTAGCTTGCGCATATGCTCTCCCCTTACGCCTCATGTGAGCTTGGGGATCAAAAATTTCTAGCATTTCTTTCCCTTTAGAAGACCTACCCAAGATTTCATCACCTGTGGGATGATCTCAACCACATGAATTAGTGGGGTATTTAAAGGGGGGAGAAATAAAGTTGTACCCCAATCCAGTCATGTTCTATCTAGCGAAGCGTCGATACTAGGTTGATTCCTAGTTAAGACATGCAGGGTTGGTCCAATTTTTCAATACCTTATTGGGGCTCCTGATCCACACTTGTGATGGGCTGGTGTTCATGGACGTGCCTCATGCACCTTCCTAGTGTATCGAGGACTCCCCTAGTTGCCTATTCAACCTAGTTTAAGACCCATGTTTTAGCAATGGCTTGGTGTAGTGCAGGGATTACGGATGGCACCCCGAAGCTACTCACCACGTACTCCCTTAGGTTGAGATAGAAATCCTCATGGTGAACTATGACAGTTCTCAAGGAGAGAGAGAAGGTGAGCCTGTGGCGTCATTGACAACCCTGTGCCATTGGATCTCTACCTATCTGCCTTCGCGAGAAAGGGTGTTCCCACCCGATTATCATGGAGTATTAACCCCTTGGAATGGTGGGCTTGCATCAAGTTTGTAAACCCTTAGTACTAATTCTAGGGTTTTCCATGTGCTTGGTGTGTCTTCATGTGTGATACCTGTGAGTGTCTTCAATCCTGAGTCATTCTTTGCCCATTGTCTTCTTGTTTGCAATTGTTTGTCCTTTTCCATAGTCCATCCATTCCATAGGGGAGAATCCACTTCTCATAGAGGTGATTTCACCTTTTAGATGGGATAACCTTACCTAAAAGGGTAAAATTCACGTCTTTGTCTAGTCTATCAGTCAGTCATCCCTGATAGGCGATTCCACTTCTTACAGAGGCAAATCCACATAGGCCCTTCCACTATGTTGGGTGAAAATTATGTAATCAGCTTTTTGATAGATTACACAACTAGGACTTCAGCCACAGCTATGTGAGATGTAAATCTCTCCTCTCAGAAAGGGGAGGCGCCCTTCTTATTGCTGACAGAAGCGATAGTAAAACAAACAAAGTAATTACAAAATGTACACAATACTTACGAAGTGGGGGGGGTGTGTTACATTCATCCTTCTCTCTTTTTTCAGAGAAGATGTTTACAATGCTTCACTGTTGGAAGTTCTCAATTCACAATAACTCTAAACTAACAACGAGCAGTAATGCCAATACCTCTATCTTGTCAAAGCAAAGTGTAGAGGTACCAGAAGTGATTAACAATAAACTAGTAAAATAAAAGGGAAAGCTCACGAAGGCACAAAGTCGTTCCGTAGCTTTTTCAATGGTGGATCTGTGAAAAGTGTGTCATTTGTCATGTTAGAAGCACAAAGTCTTCTTAGACGCAGCAATTCCTCGAATAGTATGAACAATTACAAGCGCAAAGTCTTGTAGATTATCCAACCAAAGTATCCAAAGAGCATGAATAATTACAAGCACAAAGTCTTGTAGATCATTCAACCATAATATCCAAAACACAAATGAAAATCTAAATAAAGGATGTAACACAAAGTTTACATAATTTACTTAGAGTCCTTCAGATTCCATAAGCTAATCACCACCAAATGAGATCAATTCATAAGATTATCGAATCCAACACAAAGTCTGGTTTGCAATCTTCTTCTTTATTGATCAAATTTCATTCACAAAGTATGAACACAAAGTTTCACAATTCTACTTCAAAAAGGGCAGCACTTCGTTGCAAAATACTAAAGGATAAATTTACAATAGAAATCCCTCACATTATATAGAAAGAGGGATGAGAAAAATTAGGAATCTAATTGAGGAAATCAAGGAAAGTTGGGTGAGCGATTTGAGGAGATCTCACCTAACTTGGACCAAAGTCAAAGTGTAATTTGTTTTCAAAAGATTACATCTTCGAACTTGGTGCAATTACAATTTACAAAAAGACATATAAGATGTCAAGAAATATTTACAAGATGCATAAAGGGATGCACTGAAAATGTCTAACACTGGAGATCAGGAACCTTCTTCATGTTTCCTTGCTTTGGGCGCGGAAGTCTTCGTATTTCTTCCTGGTCTCCTGCACGAACTTCTCATCTAGACCAACAGTGTAATCCACAATGGTGTGAATTCTTGTGATCGATCTCATGGCAGATGAGTGAACCTTCTTGCACCTATCAAGATGAGTTTTTAGGTTATCCAATGTGAGCTTTGTATCACAAATGACATTCAGAGAGGCTTCTGAAAAGTCTGCACTATCAATCAACTTCATGATGGCTTCCTTGAAGATCTGGGATATTTCTGTGGCTAGCAGGAAGATACGATTCTCCTCAAGAAGTTGACCTAGTAACTCCTTGATACCTTTTTCAAGAATAACACGATGCCCTTTGACATCTTCCTGCACTTAGTGGAGATCTTCTGTACGAGATTGAATTAGTTGAATTCGATGTTTCAAGGATTCTCTTACCTCAATGAACTTTTCTTTGTTGGGAATTACCCTGACTTCCACCAATTTACTGAGCTTTACCTGCTTCATCTGTGACCATGACAGCAGGCATTTTTCTATATCTTTGCGCTCCTGGGAAAGTACTCTTTTTTATTTATCAAGCTCTGTGGTGAGCTTGGCCAACAAGGTAGTTTTCTCGTCTGCAGCAATTATGATCTGAGATCTGTGTTCTATGATCTTCTCAACAAAATCATACAACACCCTGCCTTTGGAGGTGAACTTCTCAGCTTTCTTGACAACTGGGTCCTCAATACTTACCACTGTAAGCGGTTGTGCATTAGTTGGAGATCCTACAAGTCTCTTTACAACAGTGGCATAATGCTCTTCCCTCTGTTTATACATATTGTGAGCTTGCTCCATTTTATCCAGTCTTCCAACCAAGATATCCAATGTCACTTGCGCATCCGCTTTTTCACTTTCATTGGTAACCTTGCCAAGCTGGACTTTTGTTACCATGTAGTCCTCCATATTGACATCTCCTTCTTCTTGTGGTGGTATTCCAATCTCTGCATACTTATGGCCAGTCTTGTCAACGTTCAGCCTTGAGTATAATTTTGCATTTTTCTTCCCTTTAGCCTTTGGAGGGACTATCTCTTTGAGGTCGAGCTCCTCTGGAGAGATCATTTGCTTATTCCGCTTTGACACTTGAGATATCAACCAAGGGGGAAGGAAGGAGGTGTGAACTTCTGGATTCATTGTCAACTCAGTTGTCATTGTCACTTCTGAAGTCATTGTCACCTCTGAAGTTACCATGGGTATCGTGACAATAGGAGAAGTGTATGTCATCATTGCTCCTGTAGACTACACATTGAGCTGATCACGCATTTACTCATTCATGAAATGATTGAATTCATTTTCAGAAGTGATATCATATGTTGGTGAAGACAGGCTAGGAATGGATGATGGAGGACTTGACAGTATATCAACCGTATGAATGCTTGTCACCGAGGGAATATCAAGCGGGGTTGATGCTGCAGGAATAGTGGATATCTCGACTGTAGGAATGCATGTGGTAGGAATGGGTGATGAGGGAACAGGAGGTGGAGGAGTTCTTGAATTTGGAGGGGTATGAGGAACACTGGAAATCACAAGCGATGACATTCTAGGAATTTCCTCAACTACATTCTCAGGTGGAGACGTAGTTCTTTCTTGATCATGTTTGGGTTCATGTTGATCACCCTCTTGTCTCTCTAATTCTGGTTCATATTTAGAATCACCTTCAGATTCTTCTTTAGAATCTTCTTTAGACTCTTTCTTGCTTTCAGAAACCCCTTCTGCATTGGAGTTTGCTTCTGCTGAGTCTTCATCTTTAGCGGATTGGTCACTAGAAGTACTTTCTTCATCAGAATCTATCTCCTCTGGAACATCCTTTTTACCTTTAGAGCGAGATGGATCAGATTTCATGGTTTCTCCTTCTGGGATGAACTAGGTATCTTTCTTGCCAACAGTAAAATTGATCCTGGGACCTCTTCATGAAGAAGTGGGAACAACCGCTGATTTATTTTTCATGCGGAGTTCTTGTTGTCGGCGAGCTTTTGCTTCAGATTCTTCTCCTTCTGAATCTGTTCTGAAACTTTTCTTTTCAAAACCATGCTTATATAACCATTCTATAGTGTTGGATAGGATTGGCTTCAATCTCTCTCTCATGCTGGTACTTTCTTTCCTAGACCATTGCATTGCAGGCAATGGCCTTTTAGAAACCTCTTGTTCATCATAGAAAGCATTCATGATATTGCCAAGATCTGTAAAATCCTCTGGTAGGTCAGCAATATCAAGGTCTCTGGTCTGTTGAACAGTCAACTTGCAATAATCCATTTTGTGAATGGCTTCTTCATCTCTGTAATTAGCCCAGATGTCTTCAAAACGGTATTTGTGATGATGACCCTTTTGTAATTTCCTTCTGACATCCTGGTAATCAAAATCAAACCTATACCTGTAGGTCTTGATTGTCACAATTTGCATCTCAGCATAGACACATTTGGCTTTCTGTATAGTTGGGATAGTATATTTGTTGATTGTCAGTGGAAACTTGAATCCACGCTTTTGGTTACTTCTTCGTTCTTTATGCACTGAAATCAGTTGTCTGCACATCTCCATGAGAACCCACTTATCCAAAGGATAACATGGAAACATGTAAGGGAAACCAGTGTATCACCCTACTCTCAAATAAGTAAACATTAGGAATTGAAGAAATAAGCATCCAACTTTACTTACCGCCTTATAGGCCTCATCAGATACCCTTCTCCTTTCAAGAGCTGGATCAAAATTGAAAAGCAAAGGTGGGAAGAAAGCATCAATAACCCGCCTGAAATGATGGAAGCTTTCCTTCAATTCCAGTTGATAGAAGAATTTATACACAGGTACCAGCATCCAATTCCCTTTTGTGGATAGACCTAGAAATTGTCTCATTATAGCTGTTGTGTACACCAGGTAAGAATTCATATAGAATTTCAATGTGGAAGGCGCATTGATCAGCTGCTCATGTATTTCATCACTGATCTATTTTCCCTAGTCAATGTGCACTTTTTGTCTTCTTACAATCCTGATGTATTCATACATCCAATCATGAAAAGTGGATGATTCATGCAAGCCTTTTACTCTGCTTAAAAATGTGATCATATCTTTGACGTCATCTTTGAAATCACTTCGCAGGAGTCCCTTTGGCCATATGGAAATAGATTGTCTAGGCTTCTTTAACCATTGGGTATTTATTAGGTTTTTAGCCTTGTTGGGATCGGCGTCAAAGACTTCTTGTGCTTTATGTATAGAGATGTCAATGTACTCCATTTGAGTAACTTTAAACACAATATCAAAGAAGTCAGGGTCGAGTCTTAAAATCTCGTGCCCAGAAGAATCAATCACACTTATGCTTTCCCTAATGTAATGGGATGCCACTTGAAGGACAAATTTTGTATTGTGTGCAGCAGTAGGGAACATAGCTACCAAATGCAGGTTGATGTGGACGATTGCTCTCATCGGATCAGGAAGAGGCTTCATCTTAGTTTGCTTTGCAAAATCAACCAAGTCTTGATGGCCAACCTCTGTGTCTTTTATTTCTTCCACCTTGGAGACCACTATAGTTGGCAGATAGACACCTTGATATTTATTTTTCATTTTTCCTTTTGCTTTTGAAGAAGACGGAGGTTTACTGGCAGTCATCAAGAGCAACTGAATCTTTGATCAATCAACTTTAAAGACCTTGAAAATATACTGCAATATGTGGAGTTAGAACAAACATTAGTCATTAAAAAGCATGGGAATGCACAAAACAAGCAACAATGATGAGCAAGCATGGATCAGATGACAAGGCACGCAAAATGATGCACAAAATGGAAGGAACGAGGTTCAGAATGAAACTTGACAAGTTTGAAGTATTTTAGGGAAAATTTGTGAAAAGTGTAAGGGCGCACTTTTTCAGCGCTCTTACATTTTGAGAGAAACTGGCTTTGATGCAAGGGCGCTAAAAAACAGCGCTCTTGCACTTCAGTGTTAGGAAAAAATGGCATCATGTCAGGGCACACTTTTTCAGCACCTCTGCACTTCAAGTATGATTTTGGAAATAAGATGCAATGATGTTTGAAAACGGCTCCTTGACTCTTTTGAAGCATGGGAACGCTCAAAGACAAAACTTGTATTCGTGTATTGAGTTGCACTTGAAGTTTATTTCACCACCATTGTAAATGTGGATAAGAACCAAGAAATTTTACTCACAAAATGTGAGTTTCTTCAATGTTCGCACCAAATCATTGTTGAAAGGGAGACGTGGGAAGACACTAAAACAAAAACGTAGGAGTTTGAAAGAATGGAAAGAAAAATGTGTGGGAGAAGAAAGTCACACCAAAACAAGCCATAAAAGTTTCATTGTGTGAGGGCGTACAGGAAAACACGTGGGTAAGAGGAAGATGCCACACAACATGCCATGAAGAGGAAGTATGGAAAAAAAAAATGTGCAAGACCAAGAAACGCAAATGGAGAAAAAAGAATACGCGTTTTGCATAAAAAAAGATTCAAAATGATCACAAACAAGAAACGCATTGATAGATTTTTAACAAGAAATAATGCGTAAAAGAGAAGACAAAGAATAAAAACGTACCTAAAATGGTGAACTCAAAAAACCTAGCTTGATGCAAAATCTTTGAAAAAAACGTGTTTTGCAGCTTGAGAAGAAGTGCAGTCGAAAATCACAAATAATGAGAATAAAACAATAGAATCACTTTTAAGTGAAAGAAAAACATAAAAACCTAACTCAAGTTTATCAATTAATTGAGGCACAAAAAGTGGCACGATAAGCGAAAAATGTAAAACGCATGAAGAAACGCGCCTAGGCAAGAAAATGACTAAGTTTGGACAAAAAGTGTAAGAGCGCACTTTTTCAGCGCTCTTACATATTTTGATAAAAACACTTTCATGCAGGGGCGCTAAAAATCAGCGCCCCTACACTTTTCATACTTAGCCAATTTTTGGCTTGTGAGCAGGAGCACACTTTTTCAGTGCAACTACATCTTTCGCAATTTTAACTGAGTATGAACAGTGAGGCTTTGCGAAGGAGCTCGTTTCGAAGCTCTTCACGAGGCGAACATAGTAGGATGCTCAAACTGACTGTTTGAGTCTTTGGAATGCATTTTGAGGTGGCTTGAAAATCACCTTGTTTTGTGTGCTTGAACTTCACAAACCTAGGAAATGGACAAGTTTCGTAGGGGGGTTATCCATGGAATGAGCGCTGCTAGATTTCGTGATAACACACTAGATAGGTGAATCCATGTTTCACGAAGGTGGTTCTATGTCAGAGTTTGTACATATCAAGAAATAGGTGATCCCATGTCTTAGATAGGTGATTATAACCTACTTCCATACATCTCAAGATATAGGTGATCCTGTCAATAACCATTTGGGTGAACCTGCCTTTCACATAGGTGAATCTACTCTGAGTCTGTACCCCGTCTGTATACATCAAGAAATAGGTGACCCTGCATCCTAGATAGGTGATCTCATGTTCCATAGAGGCGATCCCACAGTCACCCCTTCGTACATCTTCCTATTTAGGCGAACAGCATTCTATTTGGGCGATCCTGCAAGTTGATCCATACATATCCAAAGTTAAGCGAACCTGTGAACTAGATAGGTGAACTTGCTACCTATAAGGGTGATCTCACGACATCTTAAATAGGTAAACTTGTGATCTAAAGGGGTGAATCTGCTTCAGAATGAGGCGAATCTACATCTCATACAAAAAACAGAGTGTGAACGCCTTTGGCCACTAAAAGCTTGTCTCATTCTGAGTTTATTCCTATGATCAAAAAAAATTATCATCGTCCAATTTTCTATAATTACCATTTTTCGTGCATCTAATTTTTTTGAGAGTCATGGACAATCACCCATTTAATCACATAGGTTCATCTTAGTACATCCTTAGATATCACATCAATCATCAATCATCCAATACAAATCCCCTAGACATCAACTTGAGAAATTTTTATTTAATTGGGTTAACTAACTAACCCTAATCATTATCATCCTTAGTCACTTAGAAATGTCATAAAGTCAGTAATCACTTGTGGCAGGTGAATTTTGTGTCGTAATCATCCTTTTCATCCATATATCCTATCTAATCGTTATCATCCAACATCATCCAACTAAGCTCTTAAGTCTAGTTTAGGGTCAATCAAATCAATCCAATCCTATCCTATCCAATCAACAATCCAAAAATCATCTTATCAGTCATCCAATCGATCAATCCATCATCCTAGTACTCCTTTAATCAATCATCTCAAGCATCATCACTTAGTTGCATCCTAGATTTTTATGCCATCTTCATCTTCTGGTCATCCATATTTTCATGCCCATTACCATAGGATCACAAGCAAGGAAGCTCATGAAACTACAACAGTCCCAAGTTGATCAACCATAGCATCCCCCCAATCCACCTACCAATGATGGATCACAACATTCCAGTGCCCCAAGTCAAGATTCAACAGTTGAGGGTATGGTCAATCAACCTAAGTTAACTATTGATGAGTATCCCACTAATGTCCAAGTGATTGATCACCTCCTTGCTAAGTGTGGAGATCAAATCCTTACTACACTGATTGCGAGGGGCGCTAAACCACCACCTAGGTTTGACATGACCCAATATGTTAAACCCTTAGCACATCAATCACAAAATCCTCAAAGCTCTCAAGCTAATCTAGGTTCTTCAATCCCTCGAGTTCCTCAGGTTACCCCACAGGACACATGGTATCAGCCAGGTTTCAGAAATGATGTGGTCTATCACATTCCATCCCCATCTATTTGAATTTTGGTCATGGGAGCACTGCCTAAAGTAAACAATCTACAAGGTCCTACCCCCACTCCATCTGCACCACCTCTTCCAAAAAATCAACCAAATCAGTCATCAGGAAACATTGGGGGCACTATGTCTAATCCTTTTGCCTATGCACCTCCTCACATCCCCCTCATTCACACACACCCACTAACCTTACCACCACCACCATTCAATCCTCATAATTGCAACCCACAACCATCATCTTATCATTAACCCCAATCACCATCCTAGCATCAACCACAGATCAATCCACAATCCTAGCATCAATCACAAGTCAATCCACAATCCCAGCATCAACCACAAGTTAATCTACAACTGCAACAAACCCCTTCACAATCCCAGGGTAACCCCCCTAATCAATACCAATATCAACCACAACAACCACCTCATTATTTCTCACCTCACTACCATCAACCCCCAAACTATGTGGAAACACCTCCACAAAATACCTATTACCAACTGCCTCCTCCACTAAAAACTCCTAGACAACAACATATCACGTCCAACTCCAATCCTAATTATTACTACAATCCACAACAATACCAACAGTAACCACCCAACACTAATCCTCAATAGCCCCCCACAAAATACTTACCAACAACCTAATCTGCAACCACCTCCATACGTTCCCCATCAGCAACCAACATACACTTACTAACCCAATCCATCATATTATCAATAGGCACCATCCCAGCAATAGGTTGCTTCCTCATCCTACTATCAAGCACTGCCATCCCAACAACAAATTTACATCAATCCACAACCCACTTACACACACCAATACCAATGTAAGTCCCTTCATATCCTCCACCATCATACGATCAAACGCTTCTATCACCACCTCCATATCACCAATATGCTCCCTATGATCAATCCAATCCGACTGGTCCTCCCCCATCTACACCAGTCAACAAAGAATGGGAGGACATGAAAGTTGCCCTGAAAGACTTACAAGTTGGAACCTCAAAGAAGTCATTTAAATTTGAAGACATTTGTCCTTATCCTTTTGATCCATCAATTTCTATAGTTCCCTTCCTGAATCATTTTGAAATTCCAAAATTCAATAAGTACAAGGGGAAGGGTGACCCGCGAGACCACTTACAAGAGTTTTGCATACACTATCAAGAGGATTATACAATAACAACTACCTCCTTCGATTGTTCCCCCCGAAGTTTGACTGGACAAGCCTTGGAGTGGTTCTTATGTCTTCCATGAGCATCAATTTCCACATTTTCTTATTTGTCAAAAAAGTTTGTCACACACTTCTCTTTTAATCTAGAGAAGGACATAGATACCATGGATCTCATGAAGGACAAACAACATAATGGGAAAACATTTGCTAGCTATTTGCAAAGGTGGCGAGCTCTAGCCAACTGACTTAAGTGCAGTCTTCCTAAGAAGGAGTTAGTAGGTATCTTTGTTGAAAACTCCCATCCAGAGTTGGCCCATAACCTACGTCTAGATCATGTCACTACCTTTGTAGAGGTCATTGAAAAAGGGACTACCATTGAGAAGGCCCTTATCGCCAAAGGACTCATTAAGATCTTTAAGGAAGATAAGAATAAACAATTTGGCGATAAGTCCCGATAGTGGAACAAGAACAAAAATTCCATTAATGATGTTGTCACTGACACTAAACACGTCTAAGTAGCTAGTGCCTCTCAATCACAACAAAATGCCCCTCAATTTCCACCATTCACCAATATTATATATGTGCCCCAAGGTGTACCATGTCCTCCCCCTCAATCCAATCAATCTAATCAAGGGAATACCAAATGTACATTCACTCCTTTAGGAGAACTCTTAGACGCAGTCTTCAAAAGGTTGGTTCAAGCTAATGTGGTTACCTATCCTATAACCAAACCTTTTGACGAGTCAAAACTGAAGCCTAATTGGTATAGGGAAAATGAGTAATGTGATTACGATAGGATCAAAGGTCATTCCATGAACAAGTTGCAAGGTCTTAAGGGCTACATCCAAGATCTTATTGATTGAGGAGATACTTTGGTCGAAGGAAGTCAATCTACCTCATCTAATGCTCAATTACATATATTCCAAAATGCCTTCCCCAAGCACAATTAGGGTCCTAGCACATCTAACACCAACACTGGGTCTAATAATAGTGGTCAAAACAATCAAACCAACAATATAAGCTACAACAAGGTCCCTCTTAATTACAATAATATTGTTGGATGCATTACCCAAGTAGACCCAAGAGTCTCCATGATTCACGTAAAAAGAAAAGACTGTCAATGTGTTGTCACTACCCGTAGAACCCACATATCAGTTCCAAGACCTTCTACTTCATCCCAACCGGCACCTATAAGTTCACAGTATAATATCCTTGACCATCCAGGAAATACTCCCGCACAAATATCTATTTTAGACTTGCTCAGGTTTTCCCCTATCCATCAAGAGATCCTCACTAAAGCTTTACAGGACACTCATGTACCAAATGATATAGATCCTACTCAGTTTTAGGCTCTTGTAAAACATCTATCATTCACCTATCAGTTGGGATTTAGTCAAAATGATATTCCTCCTATTGATCTCACTCATAATGGTGCCCTTCACATTGAATTCCTTATCACTAAGCATAAAGTTAAGAGGATCCTCGTAGATAATGGTTTTTCCCTCAATTTGTGCGCTTTGAAATTCATAAAATAGGTGGGGCACACTCATGCTGACTTGGACAGTCAGGTGATCACTATTAAAGCCTAAAATAATGTAGAGAGAGATTCAGAGGGTATCATCTACCTCCCTATTTAGGTTGGCTCAGTTTTGCAATACACCACTCGCCATGTTCTTGATCTTGACTTACCATACAACCTTCTCCTCGGCTGACCATGGCGTCATGCCATGCAAGCCATCTCATCCAATTACCATCAATGTTTGAAGTTCCCACATAATGGAGTTGAAATTACTATACATGCTAATCCCCAACCTTTTGAGTATTATCACGCTCTTGAGGATTCTTTTCCGTATTCTCGCCAATGTCTAAGAATCGAAGTGGGAACTTCTCAACCATCATCCTCCATTCCATCATTCATTCCATTATACGTTCCATATTCCACATCCAACTCCAAAATCACCAAGGTCAAGACCATTCACAAGGGTTGTGGGGAATATGAGATGTGTATTGCATTCAATATGGGCACAATACCCGCTTCTCCACGCACCTATAGCCAACCATTTGAATCTTTAAAAAAAAAAAAATTGATAACCAAAACAATCAGCTCTAAAAATTTGGGTTCTACTACATTCCAATCTCCAGGAATCTTGCAAGATCAGCTGGATGAGGACATTAGTCAATGGGTTTATAGAGAAGAACCTGAGCCCTCAACTCCTCTTACTAAGTATTTCTAGGAAGTTTATCCACAAGATTCCAAGTTAGCACAATAATAGAATTATCAAGGAGGAGTAATAGGGGTTGATGAGCATGGAATGTGCAAGCCTATTGAAACACCTGTGCATCCAAAACATTTGGGTCTTGGTTATGAAAAGAAATAGAAAGGGTCTATTGCATCCACTAGTGTGTCAGATAACGTTAACACGGAAATTGATTTCCTTGAAGACATCCCTAAAGAGGAAGCTATTATACTCTCCTACGATGATTTAGATCTCCCTTCCATGTTTGAATCTACATCTATCTTTTCCATTAGCCTTTCGCTTCGCCACCCTGACCTTATTGATTGGGACCTACAAGGAAGCGCACCTATTTGTGTATTTCTTTCTGAGGAGGAATATGTAAACCTTATGGGATTAGGAGAAGACTATGGAGTTCATTTTTGGGAAGATGAACACCTTAACCGCAAAAGTAGAAAGAAACAAATTAAAAAAGGGTCATCTAGTGAAAACCTCTCTAAGGAACTTCCTGACTCAACAAAAGTAAAAACAAAGGGTGTACCCTCTAGTGAAAACCTCAATCAGGTGTTAGAGGACGGGGATGTTCATCTTCCCCTTATAGGAACTCACTTTTTTGAGTGGTCTTCGATCTTGATTGAAGATACAAGAGAAATCAATCAGGGAACATAAGAGGAACCAAAAATCACCTATGTGGCTAAATCTTTGTTTGAAGAGGAATATCCAGTAATTGCTAAGTTGTTGCAAGAAGGAACCATCAATTTTGCATGGTCCTATTTAGATATGTCTAGCTTAGATCCTACCCCGGTAGTACAACACCTTCATGTGGGTCCAGATGCAAAGCCATTCAAACAAAAGCTTCATAAAATGCATCCACAGGTGGCTTTGCTTGTTAAGGTTGAGCTAGAAAAGTTGTTGGTAGCTGGGTTCATTAGGCTAATTAATTATTTAGATTGGATATCAAAAATTATGCCTATAGCCCAACCTGTTGGGGGCATCAAAATCTATACAAATTTTTGGGATCTAAATAAAGCTTGTCCAAAGGATGATTTTCCATTACCCAACATCGACATGTTAGTTGATCTAACAGCAGGGCACACCATGCTATCACTCATGGATGTCTTTTCAAGATATAACCAAATCAAGATTGCACCCAAAGACCAGCATAAGACTACTTTCACTACTCCTTGGGGCGCATTTTGCTACAATGTCATGCCCTTTGGTCTTAAGAATGCATGGGAAACATACCAGTGAGCTATGACTGTCATCTTCCATGACCTTATCCACATCATGACGGAAGACTATGTAGATGATCTATTAGGAAAATCAAAGACTAGAGAGGATCATCCTAAAGTCTTGAGACAAATTTTTGATAGATTGGAACAATATAAATTATGATTGAATCCTAAGAAGTGTGTCTTCGGCATCACATCAGGAAAGTTGTTAGGATTTATTGTATCCAGAAGGGGTATTGAGGTGGATCTTGCCAAGGTTAAAGCTATAATGGAAATACCCCCTCCCAAGAACTTAAAGCAATTAAGAAGCCTACAAGGGAAACTACAATCCATCAAGTGTTTCATAGCCCAGCTCACAGATAAGTGTGTCCTTTTACTCATCTTCTACATGAGGATACAATCTTCAAATGGGATCCTCAATGCCAACAAGGCTTTGGAAAAATTAAGGAGTACCTTACTAATCCACCTATCTTGATGCCCCCCATACCAAGAAAAACATTGTTATATATTTCAGCTACTTCAGTCCAACTGGGGGCATTATTGGCATAGCATAATGAGTCCTCTAAAGAAAGGGCCATATATTATATCAGCTGAACACTAGTGGGATATGAGCTTAATTATTATCCCATGGAAAATCTTGTCTAGCGGTTGTCTTTAGTTCCCAAAAGCTATGGCATTACATGATTAGTCACCCAATCAAGTTGATCTAGATAAGGTTGATCCACTCAAGTACTTGTTATCTATAACATCATTAACTGGTTGCATGGCTAACTGGGTTATGCTCTTAAGTGAATTTGACATTGAGTATGTGGACCGCAAAGCAATTAAAGGACAATTTATTGCTGACCAATTAGCAAATGCTCCCCTTGTTGATGCTTATCGTTTAGTGGTTAAGTTTCCAAATGAGTCTGTGTTCAAAATTTCAAAAGAAGAATTGTGGAAACTATATTTTGATGGCTCATATACACAGAGTGGGATCGGTGCAGGAATCCTTTTTGTCACTCCACAAGGTGACTACATTCCCAAATCATTCAGGCTAGCTTTCCCATGCCCAAACAATATTGTTGAATATGAGGCCTTAATCACTGGTCTTCACATAGTTTCCAATGGAACATCAGTCGTCTTCATGTTTATGGAGACTCGCAACTTATTATCAAACAAGTCACTAATGAGTTTCAGACCAAAGATTGCAAGCTTCTTCCCTATAAATGCATGGTGGATGATTTTAAGAAGTACTTTAGTCACATTCAATTTGAGCAAGTCCCTAGGCTTCAAAACAAAGTTGCAAATGCCATGGAAACAATTGGTTCACTTATAGACATGCCTCATGACTGGACAGATTGTGAATTCCTATTTGAACAGTTATTAATCCCCTTCTATGACATCCCAGATGTGAAAATGGTGTGTGAAATCATGGGTTCTCAATATCCTTGGTATCATGACATTTACACTTACCTACATGATAACATCCTCCCACCCAACCTAACTCGAAACCAATGCAAAGCCTTCATCCACTGCACTTCTTGTTACACTATCTTAGGCAACACACTTTATAATAGGGGATATGATGGAACTCTACTTTGATGTTTGAACGAATCGAAATCTCAAGTTGTGTTAAATGAAGTACATAGTGGTGTATGTGGGGCCCATACTAATGGAATGGCCTTGGCCAAAAATATTCTACGCACTAGGTATTACTGGTCGACAATGGAGCATGATGCCTATGAGTTCGTCAAGAAGTGTGTACCGTGCCAGTAACATGTAGATTCGATCCATGCTCCTACACAAGATTTGCAGTCAATTATAGCACCATGGTTGTTTTCACAATGCGATTTAGATATAATCGGTAAGATATACCCTCCATCCTCCAATGTTCATACCTTCATAATCACTACCACAAAGTATTTCACCAAATGGGTGGAAGCAATTCCACTCTCCCTCATCATAGGCACCCAAATTTCTAAATTCATCCTCTACCATATTCTCTGGAGGTATGGTATACCCTCCACCATCATTACCAATAATGGAAAACCATTCAAAAACTAGCATGTTTGAAAACTTTGTGAAACTTTCCACATCCAACATTGTTGGTCCACACCCTATTACACCCAAGGTAATGGTCAGGAAAAAGTGACCAACAAAACTTTAATCAAAATCCTAAAGAAGTTTATCAACAATATTGGTCATGATTGGAACCTCCATCTCAACCCCGCCCTTTGGGCTTATCGCACCTCCATCAGCACCCCTACTGGCGCCACCCCATACTCACTTGTGTATGGCGTCAATGCTATCTTGTCGATTGAGGTTGAACTACCATCACTCTGCATCTCTTTGAAGAACTTGATCAGTGATGAAGAATATCGAGTTGTCTGTCTTAGTTAGTTGGAGCTCCTTTATGAAAAGCATCTCAATGCTTATAACCACCTTCAAGAATACAAGCATCAACTAAGAAGAAGCTACAGTAAAAAGGTTTGACCCTATCAATTCCAAATTAGATATCTTGTGCTAAAATAAAATCAACATACCCAGTAGGATAGAGAGAAGAAAGGAAAGTTTGAGGCTAACTGGTTGGGTCCCTATGTTACCATAGCCAAGTATGGTTCTAGAGCATATTGGCTTGCAAAAATTGAGGGGGAACCCTTAGAAGAACCCATCAACATCATGCACCTGAAACGGTTTTACACCTAGGTCAGTTGGGTTACTCCACCTAGAAAATACCAAAAAAAAATAAAAAATACAAAAAATAAAAATATGTCAAAAAATTCAAAAAATAGTCAAGAGAAATAAATCGTCTTATGGTGAAAACCACCCTTAGTGGTGCCTTGGATAAGTATTTTTGGTGAAAACTTGGCAATAGGCACCATTCATAGAGGGATTAATCATTATCTACCTTGCATCCCACTTTCCTATATGCCTGCATCTCCATCATCCTATCCACGGATCATATCGCATCCATCATTCATCAATATCCTATCATCTATCACTTGGTGTATTTTGATTGATCATTAGATGGTATAGATTTACTATCCTAAATCCCAATCTTTTCATCACTTGTATATTGGTGTTGTGTCATTAGTCTTGTGTCCCTATCTTTGTGCTTTCACGTAGGCAAGGCTAATCTTTGATCAGCCCCCAAGACCCTAGGTTTGTCCTTAGGGTGTGTCTTGGTTTCATGTCTTGTCGTAAAGAGTGTCCCTATTTCATTGGTTCCTAACAACAAAATCCATCAAACCCATGAGGTTGAATCTATTTCGGGTATCCTAAGTCATGTCGATCAAACAATATACCCCCATCTATCCTTGCTCTTAGCAAGATGTACCTTCCTCAAATTAGACCGCATCAATCCCATCCACTTATTGGTCCTATGGAAAAGGATATTTGAAATTTATTGTGATCTGTTGGTGCTTTTGCATTATGTTTATCTTTTTAGCTCCCTATCATACCTACTTAGGCTCACCATGATCCATCATATCATGGTGTGCTTTGACTAGTAGACATAGGGGAATATCTTGATTTTTTGTATGATCTTGTCTTCCTAGTTGTCCCGTGTAACACCCACCAAGGTCCTTGTGGTCTTGTGTTACATGGGACATCCTTTGTGGTTGTCATTATTCCATCATTAGGCCCTACCAAATCCCTTGCGAGTTTGGGATGTTGGGATAACCTTCTTGTGTGTTGTGTCAATCCTATGCATTGAACACCAATCAGCCTTGGTTCTTCATACCCTGAATTATCGTGTCCTATGCTATGGTAAAATTTAGTGTGCCTAATAATGGCATTAGATTTTTATTTCATTCATCTTCCCATTGTGTTTCATTTACCCCAATCCATTTTTCCCTAGCCCATGATTATTGATTTTTTATTGTGCAAATGATATCTTCCACCTACTCTTCCTAGCTAGGTCCCTATAGTCTTGACAAGCGCACTATATCACCCATCATGATTCATTTCACTTTCCATTCACATTATCCATTTCATTATCATTTCATTAGGTTGCATTATCCATTCCATTATCATTTTATTAGGTTGCATTATCCATTGCATTATCCATTTCATTAGGTTGCATTATTTGTTGCATTATCCATTTCATTAATCATTTCATTACATTGCATTATCCATTTCATTATTCATTTTCATTATCATTCCATTATGTTGCATTCTCATTTTCATTATCATTTTTTAAGTTGTTTAGATTAATATAGATTTGTTATTCTAAGCATCTTAATCCATTCCATTTGCATTTTCATTATCATTTTAAGTTGTTTAGATTAATATAGATTTGTTAGTCTAAACATCTTATTCCATTTCATTCGCATTCATTATTATTTTTCAGTTGTTTGGAATAATATCTAGATTTGTTATTCTAAGCATCTAATTGCATTACATTCATTTCATTAAATGCATTCCATTACATTGGATTCATTTAGTCCATTCATGACATTATACATACTCATATTTCACCCACATTTATATACATCATCATTTTATACATAAACATACACATACCATCATCATCACCTCATACACATACCTAATAAATCACAATCACATCACCACCTGCATCACAAATCATTAGTATCATATCCATCTCATAAATCATAAACCATAAAACATTTGATCCTACATCACAAAGTTTTAGACATAATCCATACCATCCACATCATGCATGTCGTCATAAATACATTCATCATCATAATCACGTGCATCCATCCTAATCATAATCATGTATATATGCATAACAAATATCAAAACCATCACATAACAATCATCAATAGGGCATCATCGTAATATATATATATAATGTCCATAATTAAGTCCACATAGTCTATAATCAAAGTCCATACATATAATGTCTATCAAATCAAAAGTACATGTACAGAAGAATCAAAATTTCCAAAGGGATACAAGAACAACTGATACATCATGTGTCCTGAATTCGAAAGAATAAAAAGAATATCTGACTCAATCTACTAAAAGAATCTATACAAAATAATTTGTATATCAACTTTGCATCTACCTCCTATCATGTCACCCCTGTCCTCCTACCCACTACTGGTTACATTTCAATGATGTGGTGATTCAGGAACATCTCCCCCTGAGTCTCTCAGTGATGTCTCCTTATAGGCACTAGTCTCCTCTAATCCTCTGGACTGTGTGGACCCTAATCATGATGGAGCTTCCCTCCTACCAAAAACCTAGGTGTATGGAGCTACTCTCCGTGTGGGATCGGGCATGGTTGTATAATAGGCCCCCATCCAATATCCTTCCTCTCAGTCAGTGTCATCATACTAGGCTTCCTATACCTATGTTGCATCCCTCTCTCACCTATACATGTCTCATTGCCCCTATAGTCAGCCCCTCTCTAGCTCTCAGGCGTCTTGTGCAAGTCTCATGTTGGCCACCTACCCCTCAGCCTGCTCTACCCACCTCACCTCCTCATCTCTCTCCCCCGACATAGCCTCATATAGGCCCTATAATCTCTCCACCTGTAGCTCCGCTAGCCCCACCGGCTCATCTCTCTCCCCTTGCAAGGCCTCTAATAGGCCCTAAAATCTCAACACCTCACCCCGCAATCCATCTATCTCTACTACTACTTTGTCATCTTCTCCCCCTTGTCCTCCCTGTAGCCTATCCACCTCTTCATGTAGCCACTCTCTCTATCTTAGACTACTTTAGCCTCTAATGTAAAATACATATGCGTGCCTGTGCACCTGCTAGTCTCATGGCTAGGTCCTCTAGTGGTGGTGGCTGATAGACCACTATCGCCCTCTCCTCCAGGATATCCACCTCCATCGCCACCCTATCCTCATCTTGCGCTACCTCCTCTCCAACATATCTATCTACCCTCCTCCTCTGGGGCCTCACCTCCACCTCATCCTCCCCCTCATCTCCTACCTCCCCCATTGCTACCTCGAGCGTCTAAATAGTTGTTGGGAGTCTCCCCTACCATCATGTTGTGTATCTATCTGTAACCCCAGGATCATCTAGGCCTCCTCTCCATCCCCATACCTACTCTCCCAACCGATCCCACTCTTGCCTCACTCTGCTAGCTAGCATGGCCTCCCCCCATCCCCTCTCTCAGGTGATGCACTTGTACCTCTCCTCTGGCAATGAGATGTCCTATCAAATACCAAATTGTTTGGTGTCTCATTCGGGTCTGTACAGCTCTATGATGAACATATTTCTCCCAATTAGATAGAATCGTTTGAACATGTAGGTCCTGTATAGGTGGTCCTCTACTCTCCAAGATTGGAATTGTCGCTCTATGTATGGCCTCCATACTATCTGATCACTTGTCAGATCATCAAAAACCCATCACCAGTACTCCAAGTTTTGCACTTTCCTGTAATGCAACACCCATCCATACTCTCCTCCATACCATAATGCCACTGGGAGGGAGTCATTTGTCTCCCCTACTATCAAGATATTTGGTCGTGTAATCTAGATGTGCTCCCATGCCCACACCTATAACAGGGTGACATGGGTAATGCTCACTATGCCTCTGTAGTGCATTACATGCATGTCTTTGTATAGTTGATCCAGCACACAAGGCCCCCATGCAAAAACTCCTCGTCTTCACTCCATAATGTGTTGCACAACCTCAATCATCTTGAGGCTAAAGAATCTCCCACTCCTATCTGGAAGGAGGATCCCACTAATCAGGTTGCAGAGGAACAATGGCAATGATGGCACCACTCCTATACACGTTTCTATATCTAATTCCTTACCCTGGTAGGGAAGGTTTGTGGTCTCGAAGATGGCCTGTAGACTCTACTCCAATGGTCGTCTAGCCCCTCCGCTCACCAAGTGGCCCCTAATCAGCAATTGCAAAATTTTCCAAACATCCTCTAAGGTCACAGTCATCTCCCATGTGGGGAGGTGGAAGGTGCAAGTCTTGGAGATCCATCTCTCCAGCAGAGCCATCAGCAATGGTCAATGGGCCCTAATCACTAGCTACCCTACCATGTGCAGTAATCCTTCCAACTCCAGTGTATTGTGGTCCCTAGGTGACATACCCTCCTAAGTGGTCGCAAGCACGACTAAGTGCCTCTCTCACGTCCACAGTGTGTCTATTTTTTGCATCCACACAAGCCATCCATCAAGTCTTTTCTTGTCATTTTTCTTCTAGTACCCCTTTTTTCTTCCAACCCTGAGTTTGTGCATTCGGCTCTGTAGAGTGCAAATCCTCCCATTCCCTCTTTTTGTGCATTCACCTGTTGGCGTATTGCATTCACCCCTACGTCCTCTTTTGGAGAATTCACCTAATTCATTGGCGTATTCACCTATTCCCTCCCTTGGTGCGATTTCACCCCTTTTTCCTAGTGGTGAATGCACATTTTCCCCTATCCCCCCTTTTTTTCTATCAAGCAAATTCACTTCCGCCCTTCCCTCTGTCAAGCGAATTTGCATTCGCCTTTTCCCTTGGAGGGAAATCTCGCCCTCACCCTTTCTCCTGAGGGGAAATTTCACAATCGCCCCTCCTATCATGCATCTTCCCCTACGGAAACACATACACCCATTCCTTCCTTAGGTGATTTGACAATCACCTTTCCTATAGTGCATCCACCCCTACAGAAGCGTGTTCACCCATTGCCTACCACACACCGCCTGTCTGCTACAGGGGTGAATGCACTTTAATGGAAGGGTGAATCTTCCCTCCCATGGAAAACTCATTTCTTCCCTAACATACCCTCCCAACCCCCTAGGTAATCTAGAAAATCAAAACATGTGCGAAATCAAATCAAATGACAAAGATCAATTTTTGAAGCCTACCTGTCGGGGCACAGCAATGAAGTGGTAGAACTCCTGCATGGTGTCTACTTGGTGGATAATCTCCTTGTCTATCATCTCACTCTTGATCACACAATCGCCTTTCGCTATGTGTGCACAATGAAAGTAAAGTGAATAGTAATTTTTTTTAATTTACTATTTGTACTTACTTTTTGACTCTAATTAGTATTACTAATTTTAGTCTTTTTTAACCTTTTTTAATCCTTTTGACCTAATTTCTTCTGCAAGCTACCATTTGCACCCTACTTATCCATTTTCCTCTATTCAAAATCCATTCTTCATGGTTTTTTGTCCTCTTTCGCATGGCACCCTCCATTTCTTCCTATCGAGACATTGCCCAAGGCCCCTTTTCTTTCCCATCTACCCTCTTGAGGGGGCATACCTCATCATATTTCCCCATTTTTACTGCCTATCACCTTACCTACGATACTAAGGCATTTACCATAGTCCTCTTCTTCTTTTGAATCGTATGCACTTTATTTTTCTTTGAAACATTGTTATTCTAATGATATTTCAAAGAGGGGCAAAATGTAGACACCTAAATTTGACCACCCCCATCTAGTCAAATTCACTCTTGTATTCTTCTACCCCATATCCATAAGCCATATTAATTAAATAATTCATTATTTGGTTAATATTCATCTTATTCCCAATGTCCCCTAAGGTGCTTAATTAATTGGTTAAATACCTTACCCCTTCTTCTCTAAATTAAATAAATAGACCAATTATTTAATTTAATCACTTTAGCCAAATGAATTAAATCAATTTTTAATTCATTCATTCTCTCTCCTCATTTCAACATCCTCCATAATTTCTCCTAATCCTAATTAGTCCACTTAATCCCTAGTCAGGGTGTGTACATTCCTAATTAATTTTGGGGTCACATCCTCCATAAAGTGCAAGTGGATTCCTAATTAGGGTTAACTCACCTAATCCCTCATTTGTACAACCTAAATCAATAATTTAAGCTAACCAAATCCTCATGCCATTTATGGCATCCACCCATAGTCAACCCTGTTAATGACTTTCTCCTTTTGGAGAAGTCACCCCCATGCCTTTTGGAATTTAAAATTTCAATTTATTCTACCCATGCATTTTGAGGAATTTTTAATTCCTCACATCGCCCTAGGAGGAATTTTTAATTCCTTTGTTCTTCCCCATGAGGATTTTTGAGGAATTTTTAATTCCTCCCTTGTCCTCTCACCCCATACCTTTGTACAAGTGGACAAGAAACTCCTTTATGAGGAGATCTTTCCCATTCCCAAGGAACTTACAAGTACCCCCATGTGGCCTTCACCTCACTTTCACATCATTTCCACTTCATCCTTTCCCCTCCACATCATCCTCCACATGTCATTATCCTATGAGTTGAGATGTCACAATACATCTCAACCCTTGATCTTTTACCCTAGTATTAATCCTATCCCTCCATTCTTTTGGAGGAATTTTCCCTAAATACAATGAAATTTGCTTCATTTTACAACACACACAAGCAAATTTCAGGCACTCAAGCTCTCATACACTACCTCCATTGTTGCAGCATATTCAAGCCCCCATATTGCATCCAATCCCACATCCATGTCCACCATTGCACTCATCATTGCATTCTCATTAATTTTAGCATCATTTTATGCCATTCTATCAAGCAGGGAGCACACAAATTAGCATCAAAAGGGCCAACCAAAGCATCAATCTAGACAACGTAAAATTTACTTGTTTTTATTTCATTTTACTTAAGTTCAACTAGGCCAATCTCGAGTGTAGGTTTGTGATTTTCTTTCTTGCATTTCATTGTGTCTGTTTTGTATTTTTAGGTTAGAGTTCACAGCTTCACAATTATTGTTGAGCACCTATATTACTGAGAGGGGGGGTGAATCAATATTCCATTAAACCATTTACATAATATCCATCCATGCAATAACACAACTCTAACTATAATAACAAGTGAAAGCATTGAAACAACACAAGATCATAGCACACATGAACACTAGGATTTTTACGTGGAAAACCCAAAGTGGGAAAAACTACGGTGAGCATTAACTCACAATATAATAATCCGGATATAGAATATTATAATAGCTCACTGCCAGGACTCACTATCCTTGAAGGCTCACAGCCTGAAGTAAATTACAAAACAGATTATGGTTCACTACCAAGAGGTGAACTAAGATAGAATGCACCTTCCTTGTGCTAGAGTTCATTCCAATGAAGCACAGAATACAAAACACTTCACTGTAGAGTGTGCTCAATTCGCACATTCGCACTATGCAATAGTACATTCATGATCTAGTGTTTTGCTCTATGTCACATCTTTTGTTCATCATCTCTATCTTCTCAAAAATTCCTTTCATATATATCATATATATTCACACAACACTAATTAGGACAACCTAATTAGAGTATCTTTATTTCAAATCAAAATTAACTTCTTCGGCTTTATCCTCAAAATTCATATTCATCTTCATACCCAACACAAGTGTGTAATATATGGTATTAGTTGGCACGGACCTAAGATAGATCCATTTAGCATTCACAACACATATTTGAAATTCCTAACACAAGTTCATAATTAGGTTGGCTAGAGTTAGACCTGAAACATCAAAGACTTCAATCGTATATGCAATTCACCAAACATGTAACTCCAATACTTGTTAACACATTGAATTCTCCTTTAGACAACATAAAGTAACTTATCTTCAACTCTGCAAGGAAAAATAGTTAATCATGAGAAAACACGAAATCTCCCACATCAATGCGCTATACTAGAACTTACTATAAACCTTGAAACAGATCATTGTTATTCCCTTCTTTTGTATGTGTTCGCATATCATCATAAAACTTTGAGGTAAAATGAATCAATGTACAAAATCCTATATTTATATCATTCTTTGTGATTGAATTTGAACCAAAGAACTAACGCATTGAAGCTATATATAAACAGAGCAATGTGTACCAATCTATTGTTAACTGTATCTATTCAATTGTATGACCAAGTCAACCGAAATCTTGTCAATGGATGCAAATGATGTTGAGATAGAACATATTATCATCTTCTAAATGAATCTTACAAAATAGGATAATCCGGACCAAAATACCGGATCAATAAACTTCCAATACCGGATAAGTATAGCTCAAACTATTATTACCGTAGCAACTATTAACATCAATAACAAACTTCTACTTTCCAACACTGATGTAAATGTTGAAATCAATGACAATATTCTAATTTCCAACAATATACTCCTTTGTCATTGATGGCAACACATGATGTGAAAACCATCAACAACAAAATCTCTCTTCCCCAAAAAATAAGAATTTCTTCTTTTCACATGGTACTTTCTCTCCCCCTTTGACATCAATGGCAAAGGATAAGAGATATTGAATGCTTTAACAATTTCCTTTGCATACTTGAATACTCCCCATTAGGAGTACATCCAAAATAGTAGCTATGAGTAATCAACCGGAAGTGGTTGTCCCTTGAATTTTGTGAAGAGTACTGTCCAAGAGGATTTTCTTTCATCCCATAGCTTCTTTGCTTTTGTCAAGGCTTTGCATAGATAATTAAGATCAACTAGGATGACTTTTCCTTCAACCAGAGTCCCGGGAGCGACATTTGAGTTTAGAATCCTATCATCCAGAGAAAGAGCATAGTAGATAGGTGTGTACTTAATCTTTATTAGATCTCTAAGCTTCCCATATTGTTCAATCATTTCTCCTTTCTCCTTGTGTAATGTGAGATATTCTTCATCCAGCTTTGTTAAACTGTACCAAGTTTGATCATCTAGATCTAGAGCTAGATTAAAGGTGTTGGATGCATACTTTATTTGTGTCCTTAGCATCCTTAAGTCTTTGAATCTCATTAGGCCATTTCCAACAAAATAAGAATAGATTTATGGCCTCTTTTTCACACTCTTGAACTTCTTTAAGTTTCTCAAGTGCAATGCTATGTGTAGACTTGCATATATCTTCAATTTCCAACAAGCCTTTTTCTTTGACCCACATAACCATTTCATTTACTACTTGACTTTTCAGTTCTTTAAATGAGTCATTCAATGTATTTTTTCTTTACACAATGGACTATGAGGAGCTGGAGACAGCTCTAGGAACTATCTGAAGATGTACCTTTCTCCTAGCTAGCTGCTTAAGTCTCCTTGGAGTAGGCTCTATTTGAGAAATCAATGCATGGACCTCAATAGAATTTCTCTTTTCTCCGGAGGAAGTTATTGACTTATCAAAGATCCCTTCTGATTTTTCATGAATTTCTAGAGCCACTTCAGTATAAGTTCCAAATCTTGGTTTGTTGGGGTCTTGAGGACTGTTAACTAACATTTTTTTGTATTAGAATAGAGAATCAATAGCATTACAACATGATCAACAATATTACTGCATTTACCCCCTACACAACTAATAGCAGTAGCCCACCCTTTACAAATCAATAAACTATTTTAGATTATTACATTGTCAAGATACAAATATGCAACATATACACCTTGGAAAACCAAAATAGGTTTCTTGTAACCAAACAAGGTTGCCTATGAGCATTCTGGAACTAATTGTACTTTGGAATTGCAACAAAAATAGTGCCAATTTCCTTGTACCCCATTTGAAACCAAGTACCAACCTTGCCAAAAGGACCTATACTTATCAGAGCACCTTACTGCCTTAGCCATTGGCCTACCTACAAACATATGCCGAAATCTGCGGAGATCAAAAAGGATTATATTAAGCCTTGTTGCATACAACCGTAACCACCAAAACCACAAAAGTCTTGTTGTTTAGCCAATAAGATCAGGTTAGCCCCTCCCCCCTTCCCTGCAGACCTCATGTTTGCCAGAGCCTCTACTACTACTTGATCATCATGATTACCCCCTTCCAACCTATTTCTAGCAACCTGTGCACTACCCCTACTGAGACTTCCTTTTTCATTGAGCTCCCTGTAAAAATCCTTGAGGGATTTTAAGAAGCCCTCTACCATCAAATGTCCCTCCTACCACATGTGCCCATACCTTGCTTCCTGTAGGTTAATGTCAATCGTCTGCCCTTCTAGAAACTTCCAAAACTTGTACTTTGATATTGCAACCATAATGTATACCTACACAGCCACATTGAATACCATGAGCCTTTTACAAGACTCGGTAAGAACTCTCATCTTCCCATTAAACAGTTCATCATTCCAAGCCTTCTAGATCAACCATAAAAAATTTGAAGAGAAACAAAGCCAAAATATAGAGCATTCTCTATTCATTTTAGTATCAAATAGAATTTTCCCAGGACTTGGAAAATTGTCATTTCCCCAAATATTCATTTCATGACAAAATAGTTTCCAAACATCCTTAGCAAAGATGCAATCAAAGAAAATATGTTTAACAGATTTAGGCACTCTGCACATGTTACATACATTAATGTCATCATGCTTAATTTTGTAAGGGATTTTTTGCAGTACTAGCAACCATCTAAAACAAGCTTTTTTGCCTCTATTTCTTTTTTCCAGGTTAATTCCAAGATATTTTGCCACTGTTTGTTGTTTAAATAACATTCTAGATTTCGTTTATAGGCTCAGTGATGTTAACATGTTCAGTTAGGGTCTCAGATTGTTTTTTCCTTGATTTTTTGAATTGGGATACCATCCTTCCATTTATATTGCAGATACTCCTAACTATCTAAATCATCCTCTACTAGAAACTGTATGTTTTAATAGGCTTTCCTTAACACTGTGTAAGTTCTCCAATTACTTGGGGGAAGCTTGAATTCAGCACTTAGCTCATTCCACCCTTTTAGGTGTCCCTCAAAGAGCAAGTCATTGAAGTATTTAATGCCTTTTTGGGCCCAGGCCTTAGCTAAGTATCCTTGTAGTAATGCTAGAGGTTTATGCTTATGTCCAAATTCCACTAGATTGATTTGTCCCCCATGATAGTACTATTCCCATCTTTGATGAAGTGGTAGTTAGACAAGTTCATTTTCACCATCTCCCAAGCCTTCCAGACTACCAAGTAGAGAGAGTTAGAGCTACTAAGAATATCACAGAGAGGGAGGAGTTTCCATGTTTTGTCATGGTTAGGGGTAGAACTCGAGATATTTTTTCCGATAAGGACCTTACAAGGTTTATCCCCCTCCAAAGCCCCAATAACCCATTTTACTACAAGTGCAACCCATTGCAACCTTAGGTCCTTCAGGCCTAGTCCACCTTTTTCCTTGGCAACAGTGCACCATTCCCATTTAACCGAGTGTTTTTTTTCTATTTCCTTTACCATCTGACCATAAGAACTTCCTTATTTTCTTTTGCGCCTTATTGATCTAGTAACAACTAAAAAAACAAACTAAAGAAAATTAAATGGTATAGGATGGAATGATCTTCTAGTAGATTTTCAACCTCCCAGCCAAAGACAAATATTGTTTGTTCCATTTTTCCAACTTCTTTTCAATATTTTCTTTAACCCTGATTGACATTTCTTTTAGATTGGGCTCAATGGTAAAAGGAATGCTAAGGTATCTAACAATCTTGTGAGGTCCATCCTACTAGAGGTTAAATTTTTTTTAGTCATTCAAGGGTGGTATCTGACCATCAAAGCATGCAGGATTTTTCAAATACAATATTTTCCCCCAAGGCTTTACAAAAAATGTCTACCATTAAATTGGCTATGTTCCCTTCTTCCATTTGAACCAACATAGTTGTATCGTCAACAAAATGAGTGTTGATGAGCTCATTATTTTTTGGGAGCTTAATTCCTTTTATCACCAAAGAAGACATACCATCTCTTAGGATGTAATGCATTGCATCAGCAGCAATCACAAACAAGGTCAGGGCTAGGGGGCATCCTTGACTTATAGATCTTTCTAGAATAAATTCCTCGGTGCAATTTCCATTCACATCTACTTGGGCAACTACAACTTGAAATAGCGTTTTAACCATGTCACAAAATGTCCTTGAAAATCCAAATGCATCCATGACCATTAGAACAAAGGACCATTCAATTTTGTCATATGCCTTCTCAAAGTCAAGCAACATCATTGCAGCTTCTTGTCCTGTCAGTTTGACCCATTATAAGGCTTCCCAACTGGT
The DNA here is from genome assembly GCA_007258455.2 of Sequoia sempervirens. Lineage (NCBI taxonomy): Eukaryota > Viridiplantae > Streptophyta > Pinopsida > Cupressales > Cupressaceae > Sequoia > Sequoia sempervirens. The sequence goes on along the minus strand of VDFB02000015.1, from coordinate 159,489,390 downwards.
TATAAGGTTCTCCAATATGTACCTTCCCTTTATGAAGCCCATTTGGGATCTATTGATCAGGGAGGGTAGTAAACCAGCCAATCTCTTGGCAAGGATTTTTGCAAGGATCTTATAGGAGACATTAAGGAGAGTTATTGGCCTCCAATTTTTTACCAATGACTAGTCCCCTCCTTTGGAAAGAGTTTTATTATCCCTTTAATGATGTCCCTACCCAAGGAACCTTTGTCCAATGCCTCTTTATACACCATATAGAGGTCATCACAAATCCAATCTATAAAGGTTTTATAGAATTTAGCAGGTAGACCATCTGCTCCAGATCTTTTATCATCTTTTAGAGAGAGAATGGCTTGCCTAATTTCATCTTTTGAAATGCTCTTTCCAAGGAATTCAACATCAACCGAGTTGATCTTCTTTCGAACAACCTGATTTATAAGGTTTTTAGCTCTAAGGAAACCATCCTTACCCTCTTTTGAGGTAGACAAGTTCTTGTAGAATTGGAAAAACTTGAGCCTTATATCTTCTTCACTTGTTAAATTTACACCACTGGCCCAAATATGATCGATTGTCCCCTTAACATGCCTTTCCTTTATGACCTTGAAAAAAGAATTTGAATCTCTTGTCCCCATTCTCCAACTAGTTTAGCTTTGATCTCACCCTTAGACCTTTGACTTTGTAGGCCTGTAGTCTTCTCAGTTCATTTTTTTACAGACACAACTTGTCATTCAGGAAGGCATCATTTGGATTTTCCTACAATTTAGACTCAGCTTCAAGGAGATTCTCCTGTACGGAACATTCCACCCTCCTATCCATTGCCTTCTTCCTTCCAATTGTTTGGAGGAGTGTTCTCCACCCTTTCACATTCAGAACCCACCTGTCAATGGCACTCAAGTCCTTATATATCCACTTGTTTATTTCCCTTAGAGTTTCAATTGCACACTTGCAGTCATTATCTTTTAGAAGTCCAATATTGAGGATAAAGCCTTCACTGAACCCTTTTATTTTTGCTTGGCCAACTTTGAGGTTGATCTTCACCCTAATGGGATGGTGATCTGAAAGGGTGTATGGGGTAACTTCCACAATACACCCATCTCTCACAAGAACCACAGAGAAGAATTCCTTATTGATATAGAACCTATCCAACCTGTTGTAAATCCTCCTACCACCCTTTTGACTATTGCACCAAGTGAACCAGATGCTTGAACATTCCTTTTTCTATCCTTCAATTGGATCTACCAATTTTAGCTTAGATTTCAGTCGATGCTAGAAAAATCTTTCATTGCCCTTCCATTCCAAGGCCACCCTTCCCCACTTGTCTTCACTTTTTTCAACAAAATTGAAGTCCCCCCCGAATATCCAGGGGATGCCTTGTAGGCTACAGAGCCAACTCTGAAGCTGTCTCCTATCATTATATTCATTAGGAGCATAAATAGAACAAATTCTGAAGGATGCCTCGTCCTTCCTGAGGATGACCCAAACTGCCCTGTTGCAGGGGGATACTCCAGATTCCACCACAAACTAATCCCACACCTTAGTCAACAAGATTACAGCTCCCCCTTTTCCTTTTTCATGCCTAGTAAAAAATTGATAGGCATCCCCCCAAATGAGTTTGAGAGAAGTTTCCAATGAAAATCCAATAGCCTTCAACTCTTGGAGGAGTACAAGATATTTTTCTTTTTTCTGATTAAGGAACCTCCTAACCACATGCTTCCTATCAGGGGTTTCCAAGCCCCTTACATTCCACGAGACACAGTTGAGTTCCATTTAGATTAGCTTTGGGGGGGAGGCTCCTAGCTATTTTTGAAGCTATCAAAGCACTTGGGGAACCTTCTCTCCATTTCTGCTCTTTTGGCAATGGGGATTGGAATTATCCCACTATTATTTTTCCTCTTTTCCTTCCCATGGGGGAGACACTCTTTGGATGTTGTACCAGCAGCACCCAACCCTTTCTTTTTTCTATATCTTCTAGTCTTTCTCACAACTATCTCCATGGGGCCCCTTCCCCATCTGTGGTATCCTTAGTAGATAATCCCTTTATCTCCTCAGCAGTCTCTAGTTCAGAGTGTGAAATCAACCCATCTAAAGAGGCCACTCCATCAAACATGTGCATGGCCACAAATTCATGGTCTGGGTCGAAGCACTCACTTTTGAGATCATGTACCAATATTTAATCCACATATTCATTCCCATTTACCAAGTATATAGTGGTGGGGGGGGAAACTGCCCCTTTATCCCATTCAATAGAAGGTCAGTTGACCAAGATGGACTTGTCCTTGTTTCCATTTATCTTCCTCTCAAATGGGAGAGAGGTAGGGCCGAGGGCTTTCCCCTCAAATTCATTTACCATCTTTTTGACATGCAAGGGGGTTTTATCAATATCCCCAGCATAGCACTCTAGAGTGTCTGTTTTAAACATTTCTTTTGAGATACTTTTTTTATGAACAAAGCTTGGGGTTTCTTCCTTGCTCGTGTTATCCATTTTTTCTAGTTCGAATTAAAGTGCATTTTGCTTAATTTTTTGCAAAGTAAGTTGTTGTGCATTCTTTTTATCACTAATTAGAGAGGCTTTTAATGGGGTCCCATTTATATGAGCCCCTTCTTCATTACTCATCATTGAAAGTAGACCCTCATTTTTCATGGACACATGTGAGTTAGGGTTTTCCAAAGCATCATTTAGTTCTTGTAGCTGAGTGATAATTCTACCATCAGCCTCAAATGAATTTCCACTTGAGGAATTCAGACCTTCTGTAGGTTCAAGGGGAGGGTTAAGTCTACTCCCCAAAGATCCTTTTCCTTTTGCAGTGTTGTTTCCATCAATGTCGTTTGTGGCAGTGTCATTTTTCCCCCATTGGGTTAAAGGAAAAAAAAATCCTCTTTATTAAAGGGAAATTTCTCATTGTGTGTCCCTCCTTGTGACACAAATAGCAGGCATTTATACCACCTAGGGTTTCAAGGGCACATGGAAATTTTTCGTCTTTTAATTTGATTACCAATTCATCTGGTATATCAACACAAAATCCCTAGCATTTGAATGAGGAAGTGCAAACTTGGTGTCATCGACCCTAATTATATTGTCGTACGGTTCCTGAAGAAGAGGAATAAAAATCCAAATCCTTGGTGGAACCTACTTAATTACTACCCATCTAGGGCTTGAGAGAGCCAAGACTTCCTCATTTATAGCCTTTGGTGTCCAAGCCAGGGCTCAAAACACTAACTTCCTGACTTGTCATAACCGCTTTCTATCCACCTCCTCTTGAGATTTTTGGATGTTAAAATAGATTACAAATAGCCCTTTTTGCACCATTCTACAGAAATAAAATTGAAACCCTATTTTTCTTTCCCAAACATTTTGTAACCACTCATCCATAAATTTCTTACTGGTGTTTTAGCAATGTCAACCATGGTAAAAAAAAATTGCAGTTTTAACCAATTTATTATTTTCGTTTAGAATTGTATCATCTAACACTGTATTTAGAATTAGAACATATTTCTTGGGAGAAGATGAGAGGTGCTTACCTGGACCTTCCCCTCCCTCATCCTCGCCATCTTCTGACTCCTCAAACACAAACTTGGAACCGTGCAGAATGGAACACCTATTACCTGCTATAATATCTTTGAACAACTTCGGTTGAGGAATGTTTTGAGACCCACCACCATCAATATTTAATGGCCCATCAAGTGGTTTCGTATGTCTAGCCATCAATAACACACCACCTCTAGAGGCTCACACATGCAGTCGCAAGAATCCCAAAGTGAGGCAATCAAAGGGTAATATGAATGACCTAGAAGGAATGTGAAACCAAAGAGAATGACCAGAAAGGGAGAGGCCCTTTCCAATGTGGAGGAGGACCATGCCTCCTCCACGGTTGTGTGGGTGGCTGAATCAACCCGAGCTACCAAACCCTCGCACGTTTGGCTTCTCCTCAGAGCACCCAAATAGAATCTCTTTCCCAACTCGATTATGAAATTGATATTGATGTTTTTTAATTAACATTTCAATACAGCCAGTAGAATAATCTTTTTCAATCTCATAGCCCAGCTCAGGAATTCATACAATTCTCGGTTCAACTTCCTTGATAATGCAGTAATCAGTGGATACCAAAAATGTTGTCATTCTTATATTTTGTGACTAGTTCTCCTGGAATTCTTCATCTTTTGTTCATTCTTCTCTGGAATTTTCCAAAGAATGCAGCAAGGGCATCACCTTGTGCATCCAAATCTCCAATACTTCTCATTAATTCTCTGATTTGATGTGCAACCGGTTTGGTATTCACCCAAACAACTTCTATATCAAGAACTTCCCTCATAAAGTAAAAGATTAGGCATATAATCAAAGTTCCATACCTAAATGTACATTTCTTCTTCTTCATATCATTCAAATTCTCCAACAGTTGTTGTCGGAGCAACTCGCAAAGATCATATTTGGTCCTTTTCTCAACCATTTCTAAAGATAGGTCAATTGTGGTGGTAGAAACATCATTGTCACCAAAAATCAAGTGTTAAATAACCAAACTTGCATATTGAATCGTCGAATTATTGATTCCAATACTTGTGTTCTTTATCAATCCCTTTCCTTTGTCAAAATTGCATACAAGAGTAGGTCCAGAGGAAGAAATACCAGTAACATCTCTAATTGCTTCTTTCAATATCATATACAAATCACCAACCCACACAAACTGATCATGAAATTTGCTCAGTGCCAATCTAATACATTTTTCTTCATTGCTAAAGTCAAGAAATCGATCCCACACATCTAATTTCATCTTTGTCAGCACATTGTGTTATGTTTTTAGGGTGTAGTCATCTCCAATTAACTCTTCAAACCATAATATACATGCTTTTCCATAATTAGGCTCTTCCAACTTCCTATGAATATATATCCCAATGTCTTCAGTTGGAATGACACCAAGGGGAACTTCTAAAAATGCACCCAAGGGGTTGAGTTCTAGGGTTTTAGTAGGGTACTTCTTAAATAGTGATTCCAACCTCTCTAAATTATCCATGACTTGAGGTTTATCCATTATATTCAAATGAATAATTCACAGAGAATAATGTATAACAGTAATTGCTTACCTTTTGTGTGCACACCAAAGCCAAACACTGAAATTCTGCAGTATGGAAATGCTCTAGGCTCTTCAAGCTTGCTTCGCACTCTTCTTCTCTTCCACAATATCCTTTCATTGAATGAATTTTTCTTTGACACACTTAAATTTATTTCTTCAATCCCATTTGCTTCAGCAATAAATGTTTCAGTTCGCACATAGATGTCCTCAGTATTTGTGTGTGCTTCTATCATTTCAAGTTCTACAATATTCCTTCTTCGCACATGTCCACTTAAAATTCCTTTCGCATGAAATTTTGAATTTTTCATCTACAATAAATGCATTAGTCTCACGACATGACACCATATACCAGTAGGGGGATATTAAATTTTCTGATATCGCTCACCCTAAGCCACTACCTAGGTTTAATTGTTGACAGGGTTATCTGCACCAAAGCATGACACATATGAAATTGGTACTTCTGACTCTCCTTGCTTTTCAAACTCTCCTTCCTTCTTCTAGATCCTTTACATTTCCTTCTTAACTTCTATCGGATCAACCTTAGTGATTGGTTCATATCTCTTTACCGGATAGTCTCTTTTCACATTTTTGCTTCTATAGTTTCTGGAAAAGTGTCTCGGTTTGCTGCAAACATGACAAACAACATTCATCCATCCAAATTGTCCTTTATTCAATCTATATCTACACTAGTTAGCCTTGTGTCCAAATAAATTGCAGTGATAACAATAACCTTTGAAGGGATAGAACATCTTGTTCAATATCTTGTTAGTGTAGGTTTTTCATTTTTCCTTATGTTAGGGATATTTATTTTTTCTACACACATTATTAAGCTTGCTTAGGTTATATTATAATGGTTAGGATGAGGACATGTGGCATAAATCCATCAATCACATGTGTCACTCACATCCACCTTTGGGTAGTTGAGTCTCACACCCTCTTTTGGATTCTTATGCCACCTCTCATAACCATTTCTTGTCTTTACCTGAGTAGGCATAACCATGTAATCTGGAATTTTACAAGTAGGTAAAATCCCACCTATTATGGGAACTTGGGAGTTATTGCTCCTCTTGGAATTGTCTGCCATTGTTTTGCTATATAAGTAGCACACACCCCTCCCCTTGGCTAGTAATATGGATTGCTAGTTCAATGCTATGGGAGTGTTGAGTTTATTCATCTATAAGATCTTTTTTCTTGCTTTCCTTCAATCATTTTGATCTTGGGTGGTTTCACAACCAAATCTAACATATCTATCTTTTTCATTCTATAGCTTTATGTCTAATTCTTTTGCATTTAAAAAATTGACCGGAGAATGATATAGCATTTTGATTCATTCTATTATTCTGTTTTATTCTATTTCTACAATATTTGGCCCTATGTCCAAATTTATTGCAAGAATAACATATACCATTAAAAGATGAGTACCTTTGAGCATTAGGTTGTCTAATAGGAGTCCTTCCAATATTGCTTCTTTGATTCTTAATCTGTCTACCATTTCCTTGAGTCTTCCTTTGATTGTCAACCTTGCTAGAGGATGGAATTGCTTTTGAACTTTGTCCTTCTTCAAGTCCCAGACCACTTTTGTCCTTAGAGGGTTTTTTCCCTACAATCAATTCATCCAACTTTGTAGAACTTGTTTTGAATTTGTCCTCATGAGCTCTTTATTTCTCTAGATTTGATTTTAGAGTTACAACTTCTTGTTCAAGCTTTACACATTCATTCATTTTTCTCTGAATTTTAGCTTTCTGATAATCCTCAATTATTCTCTTTTCTTCCACTTGCACTTTTAGTTTGGTGATGTCCTCATTTTATTTTTTCAACTGATCACTGACTTCTCTATATCTTTCTTTAAATTTCTTGATTTGTTCTCTCAGTTTCTTGATGCACTCATTTGCTTCCTGGAGGCTTTCCTTCAAACCTTTGTTTTCTTCAGTTTGTCAAGATATTCAAGAGCAATTTCAAGTTCTCCAATATTATCTAGGCTACAATCTTCTTCAATATGCTCAGTAGGAATCACTTCCGGAGGAAAGGTGAATCCCTTATCTTCTATGTGTTCAAATTCCAAGATCTTCCTCGAGTTGTTAGACTTCTTAAGAGGAACTAGGCTCTGATACCAATTGTTGAGCACCCAAAATACTGAGAGGGGGGTGAATCAGTATTCCATTAAACCATTTACATAATATCCATCCAAGCAATAACACAACTCTAACTGTAATAACAAGTGAAAGCATTGAAATAGCACAAGATCACAACAAATGAACACCAGGATTTTTACGTGGAAAACCCAAAGTGGGAAAAACCACGGTGAGGATTAACTCACAATATAATATATCCCAACATAGAATATTACAATGGCTCACTGCCAAGACTCATTGTCCTTGAAGGCTCACAGCCTAAAGTAAATTACAAAACGGAGTATGGCTCACTGCCAAGAGGTGAACTGAGATAGAATGCACCTTCCTTGTGTTGGAGATCAATTTCAATGAAGCACAGAATACAAAACACTTCACTATAGAGTGTGCTCAATTTGCACATTTGCACCATGCAACAATACATTCATAATCTAGCATTTTCGCTCTATGTAACATATTTTCTCATCATCTTTATCTTCTTAAAAATGTCTTTCATATATACCATATATATTCACATAACACTAATTAGGTCAGCCTAATTAGAGTAGCCTTATTTCAAATCAAAATTAACTTTGTTGGCTTTATCCTCAAAAAGAATATTCATCTTCACGCCCAACACAAGCGTGTAATATATGGTATCAGTCGGCATAGACCTAAGATAGATCCATTTAGCATTTGCAATGCATATTTGAAATCCTTAACACAAGTTCATAATTAGGTCAACCAGAGTTAGACCTAGAACATCAAAGACTTCAATCGTATATGCAATTCACCAAACATGTAACTCCAATACTTGTTAGCACATCAAATTCTCCTTTAGACAACATCAAGTAACTTATCTTCAGCTCCGCAAGGCAAAATAGTTAATCATGAGAAAATGTGGAATATCCCACATCAATGCACTATACTGGAACTTACTATAAACCTAGGAACAGAAAATTGTTATTCCCTTCTTTCGTATGTATTCGCATATCATAAAACTTTGAGGTAAGATGAATCAATGTACAAAATCCTATATTGATGTCATTATTTGTGATCGAATCTGGACCAAAGAACTAACGCATTGAACCTGTATATAAATAGGGCACTATGTACCAATCTACTGTTAACTGTATATATTCAATCGTATGACCAAGCCAACCAAAATCTTGTCATTGGATGCAAATGATGTCGAGATAGAACATATTATCAACTTTTGAATGAATCTTACAAAATAGGATAATCTGAACCAAAATACTCGATCAACAACTTCCAGTATCGGATAAGTATAGCTCAAACTATTATTATTGGAGAAACTATTAACACCAATAACAATCTTCTACTTTCCAACACTGATGTAAATATTGACATTAATGACAATCTTCCAATTTCCAACAATTACTTCATTCCCACCCCTCAAATCAATCATTATCCTATTTTGGGGTGGGTCATCCAATGGAACTCTTGGAGGGGAGGGAAAGATTTCGTTCACCTCTTTTTTATCAATAATATTTTCTACTATGTATTTTGCTCCAATGGAGTAGTCAAACAAAGGTTGTACCCCACTTGGTGTATCCGGAGGTGCCCTTTAAGGTGAACTTGAACTTACAAGCCCTACATCCTTTTGAACTTGCAAGCATTGCATCCTTTCCTCCATAGTTGCAAGTAGTACCACTGGGATCAATGCATCTACAATAACATCTTCATACATTTCTAACATAGCCTAGAGCCTAGTGAATGGGTATTTGATCTCTACACATGCTCCGTGGTATGAAGGATTTGTTTTATTCCTCTTCTCCTCAACCCTGTGGATTTTGGATCATTTTACTTTCATCGTATTGACCTTGTCATTATCATCGCAATTTCTAATCACATCCTCTATGATATTGAGCTTATGATAATAACTGGACCTCTTAGCATCAATTCTAACCTAGTCGATGTAGTGCTCAGGATCATAATTTTGGAGGATGTCTACTTTCATTTTGTGTGATCTTGCAATAAAGAAGGCAATGCATCCAATCCTTTCATAGTTGTGACTTCAAAATCTAAGAAAAGGGTTTCAGAAGTTATAATTGAGCCTTTCTTGTTGATTTTGAGATGAAACTTATCATTTTCATTCAGCTACCATATAATCTCTAAGAAAGCAAGCCTATCTAGCACGTAGTTTGGCAAGATGTGGAGTTTCATAGGTGAACCATATATTCTAATTACAATGGTATCTGAGTGCAAATACCAATCACCCCAGTTGTGATGTATTCCCTTTTCAGGATCTCTCTCCTTTGGCTTTAGCAATTTCATTATGTTGTCTAAGATCCTCTATGTATATTAAAATATTGAATTCTTTAGGACCACTTGAACAAATAAATCCTCAAAATCCACATAGTTGGAAGCATTACAATGCATATCCAAAATATTTCCATGTTTGTACAAGCACCTAGACTCCCTCCTTGTTCACCATTCTTAGCCTTGTGGGGCCACTCCATATGTCCCTACCACTATGTAGAATTAAGTGAAATAATAAAGAATACCATTTAAAATGGATGAAAAAATCCTTGTTTGAGATAACCTTTAATTGGGAATGCATTCCCTCTACAATATATGATGCATAATCAAACTCGTTGTTTAAATCCCTATGTTTTGCATCAACAAGAAGCATCATCATATAGACAGGTATTTGCACCTTGCTATCTTCACCCAGGACCTAGCACAAAGCATAATGTGTTCACAAAATAATCAAAGATGACACAGTTGAATGGCTCAACCTCATCTTTGGAGAACTTGACAATTTTCCTCTTTGCTTCTCTCCTTTTGTGTTGGGGTAGCCACATCACCTTGTAACTATGTTTGTCTTGGGAAAACTCTTTATTCAGGGCACCAAAATTGATTGGCACACTTGCAGTTACATTGAGGTTAAAAACCTCGGTGATATAGTGCTTAGTCAATGTAAGAGGACATCTCCATGCCTATTTCTTATAATTTTTTTCCCTACATCATACCTCTCGGAAATAGCTCTGATGAGGTCTACATTCATAAACACATTTGGCACAACCAGCTTTCCCAAGTTTTGCATCAGAAAATGAGCAAAGGATGGAAAAATGATTAGAAAGGGTGGTGGACTAATCAACACATACAAATGGACTGGAAGAGAAAGGAGAAACAAGAAGCTTATTAGAGATATAATATATGTCCAACTTGCTAAATTTAATGTCTAATACTGCTCTATAATTAGTTCACATAAACTAATTGTCAACATTACTTAAATGTTTTCCATACAAAGGATCAACCACCCCAAAGAATTACGAAAAAAATCAACTTATATATTCATTTATGTTGAGTTTAGTATGATTATAATAAATATAATCACTATGTTTCACCATGTTGAAATATTCTCCTTAGATTCAATCTACAATAAAGAAATTTTTGGACATCCAATCCCAAAGAGCAACCCTTTCTTTAACATCATTGAATCAATAAATGGAACAAAACCCAATATTTTGTTCATTGAAAAAGATTTTGTGAAGGGTCCTCGCCATTACCAATGATATATTTAGGAGACAATGCTCACATCTCCAAAATGGCTCCTCCACTACCATCTCTATAAGAAGTATACAAGAAGGAGGCATCTTTCCATATATTATAGAGAGATATATCAAGACGAACCTCACTTAATTGACTTCTTGAAGAAATAGGATATTAGGTTTTTATTTCTTAGTAGCCTCTCTAAATCTAAATTTTCAATGAGGGGGATATCCATCTTTAACATTACAAAAGAATAAATTGTAATTCACGATGATAAAGAAGGGAAGTTTTCATCATCATATGGCAACACCTCAAAGCCATTGGTAAGCAGTACATCCTAATCATTAATCAATCACCTTTAGAGGTAGTTGAGGGTAATCTAGATCTTTGACATAACAAGAAACGGGTGATGAGGAAACCTAACAAAGAGGATCTAGAGAAAAGTGTGAGGGTGAGGGTGATCAAGCACAAGAGGGAGAACAAGGAGAGAAAGAAGGTTCCTTTCTTTTCCTAACCATTCTCCAACTACCAAACAATAGATCCTTATAAGAAGTCGATATATCTTGGGAAGATGAATCCAAAACTATTTTAAGGGTACGGGAAGAAGGCAAGGATTTGTAGGAGTAAGAGAACTAGAAGAGACCTTACAAGAAGAGTAGATGGATGAAAAGGTTGATTTTCAAACATTAGAAGGGGGGAAGAGACAAGGGGTTGAGAGAATCTATTTTTCTTGATAGAGCAGTCACTTATAAGTGTATTTGTTGGCAAAAGAAACATGCATTGGACTTATTTCAATACACTATTGGTTGTTCTATTTCAAAATCAAGGCTTACTAACCTAATGTTCTCTAGCAAGGGCTTGTTTAAATCAACTTCTACACAAACCGTATGAAAAATTCTTAGGCTAATGAATTTATATGAGTTGTGTTTGCACCAAATTACTCTAATGAGTTGGAATGCAATCTCTTAAAAGAAATGAAATGCTAGGTTTAAATAAGAAAATTCTATCTGCATTAGGTAATGTGACAAATTAGGATTGATAGTTTGTAACAAGTAGATTAGAAAATAAGTGTAGTGAAGGGTGGTATTGTACTTGTTAACTAAAGAATGATGTCAAATAGACATAATTCTATTATACTTTTGTTGTCAAACTTAAACAATCTCTTTATCAATGTAATTAAACTAGAATTTTACATTGAATATGTTCCCTATCAAAGGACAAGTTCATGCATCGGACTAATTTGCAACCTCAAATATATACCTACACCTTGGAATTTTCCTAGCAATCTATAAACTTTTGGTTTGCAACTTTGTTTGGTGTATCACTTTCTGCTGTATTGTTCCTAAGAATTGGGTATTGGCAATATAATAAATACCTTGTTAACTTGTCATGCAATGGAACCATGAGGCCACCACACCTTGAATAACCCCTTGAAATAAAACAATATCAAAAACACCAAGTAAGCAACTGATATGCAAATTATTTACTCTTTTGATTGCAACAAATTGAAGTGTCACTATTAATTATTATAGAATGATTGATCTTATGAATGCTTGAGGATTTTAGATTTTGGGATTATAAGAATGAATGCGTTGAATATTTTTAAATACTAACACAACATAAAATCATGTCAAATATGTGTTTAGGTTGTCAAAAAGTAGAAGGGTATATGGGGCTAGTCAACCAATTCTGAATTCTGAATTTTAAATAGTAACACATCAAATCACACCAAAAATATGTTTGGCGACAAAGACTAGAAAGGATTACTAGGCCAAATTTGAATTTTGACTTTTAAATGGGAAAGAGACAAATTCCACAATGATTGGAATCAATGGATTGACTGTACTTGAACATAACATCAAATTGTGTCAAAAATATGTTTTGTCAGTAAAAGGTAGAAATCTAGAATGAGCTCAACTTCACAAAAATATTGTGCCCTTTGTAATTATATACATGTATTAAAACACTACCTCAAAATAGACACAATTAATTGATAAATTGCAATTTTCACTACTACAATATTGAAAACTTTCTATGTTATTCTGTACTTTTAATCTAGTATTGTTTAAATTTCCTGCACCTTAAAACTGATTGTAGGTATTCCAATGCAATTGTTGTCCAATTGGCGTTGACCCTCATTAATCTGGGGCAATAGCACAAGCACTGGTCTTTAATTTATTTTTCATTTCTACCTTAAAGCAAAGGATACCAAAACAATGTTCACTCGAATATGGTCTTTGTTTAAAGTTCGAATTGACATCCATTATGACGACTCGGATTCAAATTCCATTGTCTTGTTTAGCCCGTTGATTATGCCATGAATGTGAATCCCAATTTATCTTTGATAAAATTGAAACCCCTCCAGTGTGTCTCTTAGCCCTATATTGTGTATTGCAATTTTTCTCTACCCAACAAAAAGAATGCACGAAAACAAAGGGAAATTATCTCCCTAATAACTTAGGAAAAAGTTAACCCCAAAAAACAGGACTCGTAATTTGCATATAGCTTGTCAAAATGAGATCAATTTACTAAATTCTTCGGCGAACAAAACTTGGTAAGCATTTTCCAACCTTCAAATAAAACTTGGAGCTATGAAGATAGCATTTATACATCCAATAAAGATTATCTTAGAAAATATATCCACTTGTTTTGTGGAAAGCCTGAACACCCGTCATGACTACAATGCTTATGAGCTTTACTATTCTTTTGTAACAACAAACCAACCAGGGTGTGAGCTAAGCTGCCTGTTGCTTTTTTAAGTATATTGAGTGTACATGTACGACTACCTCTGTTAGGGAGACAATTTGCAGCTCATAGGACTGAGTCATCTGAAAAAAGAAAAGGTTCAACATAATAAATTTTAAGATAATAGAAGGCAATCTCACTGACAGAGAACACAAAATCATTTGTTGAAACAATTTATGTATCGAAAGAATAACAAATTTGTAAGTAGAGTATACACATTCACAAACCCTCCTATTATTGTGGCAATTTTGTATAACAGATATCACCATCAATTGCAATTCCAAATAGTATCTTGTGCAATATGTCATTACTTACAAATCAAAGATATTATTTGATATTGACCACACCATATTAAAAATATCTATTATTAGAAAAAATGAACAAATTATACATTGAATATAAAGAAAAGGTTCAACATAAGAAATTTTAAGATAATAGAAGGCAATCTCACTGACAGAGAACACAAAATCATTTGTTGAAACAATTTATGTATCGAAAGAATAACAAATTTGTAAGTAGAGTAGACACATTCACAAACCCTCCTATTATTGTGGCAATTTTGTATAACAGATATCACCATCAATTGCAATTCCAAGTAGTCTCTTGTACAATATGCCATTACTTGCAAATCAAAGATATTATTTGATATTGACCACACCATATTAAAAATGTCTATTATTAGAAAAAATGAACAAATTATACATTGAATACAGTATATACAGTGGCTGCATCTCAAAGATTCTCATGAAATTGCCATCTATCACGACAACCAATTTCACAGCCTTCTCGGCATATAGTCAAATTCGTGTGTCCTGTAATTTCACCCAGTTTTCTTGAACCATGCACTGTGAGCAAAAAAGCAGGTCCCAGACCTAACCAGCGTAAGTGTGGGAAGTAAGGCTTGCTCAACCAGTGTAATGAAACAGCAGATAAACCTATGCAATTGTAAAGATCAAGTCTCTTAAGAGCTTTTCTGGCCAGTCCATTATGTATTGTGTTAGCTAAAGCTGCAATAGATATGTCTGTTACAGAGTAACAATTACGAATACAGAGGTCAACTATCTCAAGTCCAAACTCTGTCAATGTCTTTATTGCCTTGTCTGATATGCCAGGAATGTAGCCCAAATCGAGTGCTTTTAGTGTTTTCTTGATAGAACCTCCCAGCAAAAATGCTATTCCTTTATCAGTTACTCTTTTACAACCGCGTAAGGATAAGGATACCAAAGGCAGATCTCCTTCCCCCAAATAACTTAATCCTGTATCAGAAATATCTGCCCCACTAAGATACAATGTATTAAGTTTTTGAAGGCTTGAAATGGCCCTCATGCCATAGTCTGCTACACTTTTGCAACCATTAAGATCAAGAAGCTCTAGATTTTCACAGAGAGCGAGATGATTCACTGATTCGCTGGTTATAAGTTTGCACAATATCAGCCTGACAGACACAAGCGAAAGAGAAGTATCCGGAAGACCAAGGAAAGCCAAATCCGACAAATGAAATGTGTTGTAGAGTTCAAATGTCTTCAAAGTCTTACAGGCATGTATGAGTGCACTAAAACCAGCATCTGTCACTCTTATGAATCCTCCAAGCTTGATTGACTCCATATTTCTGCAAGCCTCGGCCATAAGAAAAATGCCCATGTCATTTACTCGCCTAAAAAATGTAGAATTTACCCTGCTGCGGACAAGGGACAGATGAGATAAATGATTGCAAGAACCCAAAGACTGCAGACCACGATTAGTAAGATCATGTTGTACAAGTTGCCCCTCCACAGGTTCATCACGGAGATCTAACTTGATTAGGAGACACAGATTTTGTGTGATAGATGTCAACAATTCATCTGTGATGTGATCTACAACAAGTGATAAGGACTGTATAGTTTGGCAGGAAACTCCAACTGAGCAGGGAATACCACTTTGTGCAGCAGTTTCAGCTATCCTCTGAACACCCCACTTGTGTGCTAATTGTTTTGCAGATTTTTCTGTTACGTGGCAGAGATGCAAAATCTTTACCATTGTCGGGATGAAAACTGCAGTAGCTTCAAAAATGCGAGGATCAAATTCTGGTCCTTCAAACGTAATACACAAGGACTACAAAACAGAATGGAAAGACATAAGATTACATATAAGATATGAGGAAAAAAAACAAAACACGTATCCTCATGTCCAAGCTGCAATTTTAAATTTATCTATAGCTTTTTTGTGACTTGTCTCACTTTTATTTGATTTCTGAAGCCTAGAACGCTATGTCCTAGAAAAGAAGCAAGGAGATAATGCAGAATTTAAGTTTTACCTCCAGACAAGGGCAACCTTCAAACATTTTCCTGAGACTGAATTCATAGCCTTCATATGTGTCAAATCCCCCCTGGTATATCAACTCTAGTGATAAGGATCTGTATTGAAAAATAATTTAAGTCGTATCAAAAAATATATGCAAATTTACAAATATACATTTCTATGCTTAAACTTAGGTGTTATGAATGTCACGAGTAACACTCCACAAAAGGCACTTGTGTTATGAGTGGCACGAGTAACACTCCACAAAAGGCACAAGGGTCAAGTCCTGCAAAATTGCTAGATAGACATGGAATAAATGGCAATGAAAATGCCTGCATACACGTGTATGGATGGAGTTCAATACATTATAGAATATATCTTATGTTAACGTCAAGCCAAATAAGCATAACCTCAAAGATAATAGAAAGTTCAGAAATAATTAACAATGTTCCTGTAGTGACCCTCCCGCTGTGACATCCTTTTTTAGTTTGTTTTTGGTTTGATTAATATACACTTTAGTTTATTAAGATACTATGTTGTTTCTTTGTAGAGTTGATTTTGATATTATATTATTTTGTACTTTGTGGATGATACATTGACATCATCCTGATTATCTGGATTGTGATTAGTTTGATGATACTGAGATAGATTTGTACATAATATAGTTATCATGTTGTAATAATTGCTTATGATTTATCTTTCTTGTTTGTGTTGGTGAAGAAGACAGTGTAGGATTACTCATTCGTAAGTACCCTGCTACGCTGCAATTTTTATTCACAATGTGTTTTCTAACATGAGTATATGTATGTTCTAACAATGATGTTTCCTGCAGACACAGGGACCGGGTAACGGCTCCACCTGCTTGTCAGGTCTGAGCGTACCCTAATCCAATTAAATCATGTTGATTCAGAGATAATGTCTGGTCCTTGTTTAACCATCATTCTTCGTCAAATGAGTATCCTATTGTCGCCTGTGGTCATTGTTGTTTTGTCTTGTTGTGTTAATTTTGTCAGTGTTATTTTATTTGGAAATTAATTACTGTGTAATTTAGTTAAGTGGCTAATTTGTTGATATATTGATTAAATGTAAATTTGTTTAAATATTAGAATAAACATTTATGTTATGTTTATTGTTTAATTTATTAATTTAAATTAAGCAAGTCATTAAATTAAAAGAGAATGCGAAATTTGTTAAAAGGAATTTCTTTAAAAGTAATTAATTAATTCCTTGTGCAAATATGTTTTATGTGAAAAACAAGTAATTTAAAAGAATTGATTTCAAAAGTTAAAACATCCAAAAACAAGTTTGAGGGAAAATATCTTGATATTGAAAGTTCATAACTGCATGAGAAAGTTTAGGAAGGGATGTTTACATTCAGTTACAACTTAACTGGAGTTAATTAATAGCATTGAATAGTTTTTGGGGAGGGCAATTTGAGGGACGGCAAGGATTTTTGGAGAAAGTTTTTCATGACAGCGTTCCAGAAGAAGCTTATGGCACAACAATATTCTGGACAAGTTTCTTTACAGTAATCGTTTGTTTTCGAAAAATTTGGTGATAAGGAATTTGGAAGGACTTTCATGAATTGATTGTGAATTGTATAAGAAGATCGGGATATTCAAAGTCGCAACTGCAAATTCTGAGAGAATCCCTCAACATCATTCTGCAATCCTACGAATCAGGTTCCCCTCTGTATCGTTTTTGTTTGTATTTATGCTTGTATTTATCTGAAATGTGATACCCACAAGTTTTTATATGAACTTTTAGTATATTTCTACAAGCATGGCGTGTATTTGAACCAACGCCAGTCAGCCCTTACCATAGAGCTTAAGCTACCCATTTGATACCAAAGAGATATCATAGCTATAAATTTATGCTTGATACTTTCCTTAAGGGTCGATGGCAGTCCCCAATTTTTTACCACATACTAGTGTAGTGACCAGCGTGATCTGTTGAATGAGTTCAATATTAATTTTGATTCATAGGCGCTTGAGGGTCAATCATGCACACCCAAAAGATCAGTAATATATAGATAAACCTATATATATGTAATGCAATATAAGTTACCTCTGTTACAGTCTGTGCAGCCCATCCTTTAATTCCGCGTGGCTGCATGCTCCTCGAGTTGGCGTTGTATTCATCTCTATAAGTAAACTGAAGATACCTCGAAGTCACCAACTTATATCTCTCTTTTCCTTTTTGATTCTTTCTTGCTGTAAATCGTTTGTGGGATTAAATCATCTATACCACATGGTTATTGCGCTTTGAATCTTTTGATCATAAGGAAATCATTATGTTGATACAAGGTTTGATGCTAGTTGTGACTCAGGGCATCGATAGTTTGTTTTATATAATAATTTCGTCCTTTTCACTAGCTGGTAACACTCTTAATGGTGGCTATATGAATTGGATCCATGATGCCATATGTAAGTACTGGAACAACATCAATAACTGTTTAATTTGGTATCACCTTAATTCACCATACATATAGTGTCGTGCAGTATTCGTAATTAAAATATTGTCGTAGTTTATTTTACCTCCATGATACCATGCGCAACCTTTCCCATCTGCAACGCTTGAGCATAGAAGGATTTGGATGTATAATTAGGCTCCCAGTTTTCATTTGTTGCCTGTCACAGTGGCAACGTTTAAGCTCAACAGGGCATATAGATTTTAATAACATTTTGAATTCCTACGCAGCCTATACTCATAACAACTCCTGAAACATGGTAGAGTATATAGATTTATATAATCCCTTTGGGTTGAGTAGCGCGCTCTATATGTAGGTTACATGCATTGGTCAAACAATAGTAGTTCTTTTTCTTGTTGAATGTGTGCTTACGAATATATCTCTTTTTAACTTAATCTGTATGTCACCTTATGATTTTAGTTAACCAGCGCCTTGGTCAAATTACAGTAGGCAGCGTCTCTTTATCTATCATTATCCTATAATTTAAATACCTTCCTGTAGCTTATGTGTGATGACGGAGTCATTATCAGATTATAGGATTCTATGCATATTAAGAGAACATTTTAATCTGTGTTTGGTATTACTAGCGAATCCATGGACATCTGAATCTTCTTGATTTTTCTTCGCCTTGAGTTATGTTTTACCTAGTCTACATTGTCAATGTTGTCTGCAACTATCAGGGGATCTTTATATATATATGTTCGCTATTTGTCATGAATAAGTTAGCTTAGAATAGCTGCCATTTAATTGGCTGAGGATCATTAAGTTTTGAAAGTTATACCTGACTGATTTATCGCCGTTACTTCTAATTTCTTTATCTTTCATGTTGCATGAAATCTATACTTCTTTCCACGCGTTTGTGAGATTACTGTAGGTATCTTAAGAATAAATAAATCACAGGTTTGCTTGTGTTAGTTATGTGTTAGATGGGAAACTGTTAGTTTATAATTAATAAAGACAGTATCCTCCGAGTGTTTTTGCATGCTCACTTTAGTTTGTGGTTATAAACTCACTTGAGATAATGAATCTTGTACTTTGTTTATTTTTCCTTGTACTTATCTTGTCTTCATTAAGCAACGAGAGCGTTTCTCCCTTGTCTACAATTTGTTAAATTCCAATTTGCTACACAAGTGCAGTATAACATGTCTTTAACCATGATATATATATGATTTCTGATTTACTCTTTTTAAGAGCAATATTGTAGATATGGTTATATGTAATTATGGTAAACTTATATGGAATTATTATGTGAATTAAAATTTGATTGATTTTGTTTAATGTGATGGAAATATATATATATATATATATATATATATATATATATATATATATATATATATATATATTATTGTTAAATTGATAACAATAGAAAAGACATTATATTATGTCAACGTATTATCTTTTACGCATCTTAGTTCCCAAAAAATTTGAATAATACATATGACAGAAAATAATAAACAGGACTTTCTAATTTTGGCAAACATCATCTTTATTCTGCCTTATATTCATGATGTGTTGTCAGATAGTTATGTGGGGAAAACATTATTTATAATTTGGGTATAAAGGAATTATTATTTGAGCTATTCTTTTAGTATGCCTTTGGTGTCAAGGAAGCATATGAAAATAATTTGATTTGTTTATTTGATGTTGGACATGGAACTTTGTTGATATTGTTATTAACGAAATTTGGCCATGCTCATTGCATATCTTACATAAGTGGTAATTTGGGAATTAAGCCAAACGTGATCTATTTTGGGTCTTTACCATGTTAAAGCTTTTTTTTGTTACCTATGACGTGTTTGAATAGTTTCATGACTGTACCATGAATGATAATTTTTTTATTATGGTGATGTTTATACACATGTTGGCAGACTATGATATTTTGTTGTTGCATCGTGTTTCTAGGAAGAGTGGCTTGCGATAGGGGTCGGAACCCTAAGTGGTTGCCAAGGTAACCTATCATGGGTTAGGTAATTCAGTGAAAACTTTAATAATAAACCTGGGGTTCAATACATAACAAAGATTAACAGAATGCCTCACCTAGCACCTTAATGCTCATTTAGATTAAGGGTAGGTTGAGAAGGCCTGGAATGGCTTGTCGTTTGCCTTGTCTTCTTGAAGGGTAAATTCGACTCCACATGAGTTCATCTAAGGGCCAGGAATCAGTAGAGACTGCTAGGGTAACTCTAGAAGAGGGCCGGTAGTCTAGGAAGATTCACTAGGGTAACTTAGATCAACTATGTGATGACACTATATACTGAAGCATGATTGTAGACCCCTGTGAGAAGTTTACTGTTATATTGTGGTCATCTCTGAAAGCATATGATGTATATACTTTGGTTTGATGTGGTCATGTTGTTATGTGAAGTCAGCCATGTAATGTAATGTATGTTCATTCTTTTGTATTTGATTGACTTCTGGACCTGTCACTATCTCCTAGCACGGAGGGAGTGGACCTTCGGGTTCCACGCGGTTGGGTGGAAACCGTGTTACACTTTCATTGGATACTTTTACTGATGACATTATACTTGTAGCTGGCTCTTGATACTACGACGATCGTGACACTGAATGCATATCGTATCCAGATGTGGATATTTGATATGAGGAGATCATTTCCCTTATTGTTTATTTATCTCATGTTTATGAGTATACTCTTTGTACCATCATTATGATGTATCGAGATCTTATGAGAATCTCACTGGATGTAATTAGAATTTATGAATGTCTTGAACTGTACAAGTTTGGAAAAGTGGTTTATTCACAAATATGATTTGTACTTGTGTTTATGACCTTATTACTATAGTGTTATGTTCTTAATCTTAATGTTTGAGTAGTGTCATCGTGGAATCCTTAAGACATTTTGTATAATCGAATGAGTTTAAAAAAAAAATTATTAAGATAATTTACTACTTTATGCATTGTTTTATTGGATTCCTTGGCGGGGCATTACAGTTCCTCTCAAAAATGAGTAAATTGCCATATATAGATAAATATTTGTAAATTTGTAATTAATAATTATAACTGGTTTATAAAGGTGTCTTGACTTTCAGTGTCTAACAAACAGATGACTGACTTTTAAATCCCCTCCTCACTAGAAGAAAATTGAGGAACTGAAACTAGAAATATTTATATTCATTTTTCTAATCATTCATAGAATCCAGATTTCCTATTTTATAATGCTTCAAAATATTCATTCAGTAGAGAAGACTAACAGACTCACAAGTACAAATGTGCAACCATGTAGAATTTGCTTAAATTGTTCTAACAGCATTTATGATATCTGAAACAGAGATATGCACCTACAAACGATGGAAACTGTATTACAAAAATGAAGGTTCAATAAAAGTCTTCCAATCAAATTGTGCATTTATACGGCTACAACAAAGAATGGATGTAATAACAAGACAAAAGTTTCAGATAGCACCAAATGGAAACAACATTACAATCACATCTTTTTTCTTGCACGCATTTTTCCAACACAAATACATATTAAAGAATCTTCTACGGAACTTTTTTCTTCGAACAGAAAATTACAAACTTACACGATGAAAATCAATTGACATTCTCATAGATAATAGAAGACACAGCTTACTACAAGTAAAAACTGAGCTTCCAACTTCTTGTTAACATTCTTGCCTCCAGTTACTGTTTTGTTGTTGATTTCTCATGGTTGCCCATTGTAGTTTTGATGAGCTTTAGTGCTTTATCCTCCTTTCTGTACGAGGGTCTGGGCCCTTTCAAAATACCTGTTTAATAGTTTACCATAATGAAAAACATTCTTGCCTCCAGAGCCACATCCTGCACCATTGGTGTTAAACTGAGACTCAGAATTCATCAAATAAATGTTGTGGAAACTGATCAATTTGATTAGACAGCGGAAGGCATTGTACCATGTGATATGACCTATGTACCACATATTCACATCAAGTACAAACAGATCCTATTATTTCTTGCAAATTACTTTTTCATTGTTTGCATTTCTATGGCCAAATTCTCTCATGAGGGTCTATTTATCTGGTACCAATTTACAGACACTGGGATGTGCAATATTAGAATGCTTCCATGTTCTTACATTATAGAAAGGTAGAGACAAATAAGAGTATGTCATTGATTTGTCTCTTTTTCAAAAAAGAGTAGCTTTTGTCTCTTTTTTCTACATTTTTTTACCTATTTTTCCAAATCCGATTTTTTCCCATTTTTTTCAAAAAATCCTAAACTTTTGGTTTGCCAATTTTTTCCCCAAATGATTTTTGCTGCTATGGGCTGAAGCATAGATGGCATACTCGCCGACTACTCACCGAGCCAAACGAAGGGCAAGTTTTAGTGCCATTTACTCTCCAGAAAGACTCACTGAGTTTTTGGCGAGTACTCGCCAATTTTTTGGTGAGTACTCACTACAAACTTGGCGAGTTTGACAAAAAAAACTAACCAATTTTTTGGTGAGTACTCACTACAAACTCAGTGAATTTGACAAAAAATAAACTCACCATACTCATTAAAAATGCAAAACATGAAAAAAAAAACGAAGAAAGAAGGCAGAAAAAATAGTCAAAAAGGTCACAATTTGCCCTATAAATGCATTTACACCCCTCACACTTCCTCACACAGCACTTGGAGAGCAAATATTTTTCACAAAAATGTGCCAAATACCTAATTTAATTGTGAAAATGGTGTGCAACATGAAGTTTTGTGTGGTTTCAAAGGCCTTAATTGGGCTTGGCAGCACAGGCGCTGCCCCTCGACCCCGCCCTGTATCGCAACAAGGAACGCACCAGGGGTGCTGCCCCTGAACACCACGAGGTGCACTACCCCTCAACCCCACTAGGGGTGTTGCTCTCAAACCTCCACGAGGGGCACTGTCCCTCAACCCATTGGGAATGTTGCCCTCAAACCCCCATGAGTAGCGCTACCCCTTGAATCTACTGTGGGTACTGTCCCTAGACGCCCATGAGGGATGCTGCCCTTCAACCCCATCAAGGTCTCCACTCCTAGACCCACACTAGATATTATGATCTCTTTTCATATAAGAAATTTGATTACAATAATGGGATTTGAGAGCGGAGACCAAAATTGACAACTTAGACTATTATGTTTATCGCTATCATAATATCATTGATCAATGATGAAGTATCATACTATCAATATCAAAGATTCAAATGCCATTATTATTATAAAATACAACACAGCCTTCAACTTTGCACAAGAAAGGTAGACAACAAATAAGAGGAGATCATTGATTTGGTCGACTCAAAGTCACAACCACAGCCTTCAATGTCAAGCAAGGAGCTGCAATAGAGTGCAAGGATTAGAACCTCCCCCTAAGTTTTCACGAGACTAGGGAAGAGAAAGATGTAAAATTTGTAATATGCAATTTATGAACTATGATGATGATTTTGAAAGGCAGTCATCATAAATTCATAATAGTTGTCAGCTAACTATTGTGTCAGGATTCTGCATGATGATGCAATTTCGTACTCAATTTGTATTCAAATGAATCAAATTTAATAGAAAACAATTTTGTACTCATTTAAGGACTCAATGGATATATTGTCATTAAATTTTGCAAAAAAAAATGTGTTTTTAAAGAAATTTAAGCAATTTTTTAAGTAATCGAGTTTTTGCCGAGTCACAAATTTTGGGTCTGTCGAGTTTTTGCTGAGTCCGAGTTTTCCAACTATGGACTGAAGCTCAAACCAATCCCAAAAAGAGAAATGAATATATACTGGAATAAGTTGCTTCCTCTTGTAGGTAGAGACACTGAACCTTGATTCTTCATGTAGATATTGGCAATGCCCAGGAGAGTAGACTTTCATCTCACATATGAGAGAAGTCTAACCAAATAAGTATGTCGGTGGTTGACTCTGTCTCAAATATAAAAGAAATTGAATCCCCAGAGATGTCAAATCTGAACTAACATCTAATCTTATTACTTCAAGAAACAGTGCTTTCCTAAAAAATAAGATTGGCTATGCAAGTCCATCTCCTTTATGATATGCATGCAAACATCAACAAATCAACTGAATCTTGTGAGAGCTTCCCTCATATGCAGATGTATCAAAAAACATAGAAGAATACTTTTGAAAGGTATCAAAGCGCATTTAAATGTGTAGATCTCTGAGGAAGATTTCCAACGCTTCAAGAACACGCTCAATCGGAGTCCAAATGCAAAAGTCGTGACCTTTAAAAGTCCAAGTGCAAATCAACATTGTGAAAGCCAAATAGATGTCAACTTTAGGCTGAATATATACTAGCCTAAATAGACAAATTTTGTGGTGAACAAAAAATAAACCATTACTATATTTTTTCAAAATTTCCAGGTCGGTAGGAAGATTTCTGCAATTTAATCATATGCACTCGTAGAGCAAAATTCTTCTAAATTGACATTGAAGATTTATCCCACTCGACTACCATGAAGAATTTGGTAACCATATCTAACAAGAATGAAGTGATGTTGGTCGACTCAAATCATAGAAATGTTATGCTCCAAAATGAAGAGAGAACATGAGAATAAGAAAGTTTGGAATAAAGAAATGATAGAATCACACTCAATTAGATAAAATGGTGAGAGGAATGCCCTCTATTTATACACCATTCTTACACAAGAAAAGGGAATAGGTTGTCTTAGTCAAGACACAAATCCTAATACAATATAATGTGAACCTTACACATAGGCCACTCAATGACAATGGCCTTACTAACACATGTAAGCTCTATACTAGGTACAAGATACCAAAATAAGAGAAAAGGTAGCACAAAGGTGTACCATATGTTCACAACTCAATAAGACCCATAGAAAAGAGGCACAAATCAATATTACAATCTCCAACAGAACCCTGAAGATAGTCGCTTTAAGTTTTTAACCAAGTAGACCTCCAATTCTACAATGCTTGTTATTCATGGAATACCTAGTTTTAACTTTTAAGTCAAATTTATTCTTAAGTTTTAAAATTTTAAATATTTATGCAACAAAAATCAGAAATTTCAAATTTGCTGAGCAATTCAGAGTGGGATTTCCCATCCTGCCCCTCCACATCCAGCTTCACTTAGCAATGCATATTTGAAGATGAGCCTCAACCATGAAGGCTAGTCATTATCAGAATTTAAGCATCCAATTCTACTGTGCTTGGACTTTGTTGAATACCCAATTTCAAGTCAATTTTTTTCTGGAATTTTGAATATCCATGCAACAGGAAACATTCTAAGACACTCAGCCTCAACTCTGCTGCTAATCATTATTGACGAGTAGATCTACAATTCTACCATGATTGTGATTCATGGAATGCCTAATTTTAAATCAAGTTTAATCTAAAGGTTTGAAATTTTATACAACAGAAAACAGAAATATTCTGAGACATTAGATGTGGTACTAAGACACTAGATGTGTTTTTACCATATTTCCCATCCTGACCCTCTTAACCAGGTGGGTAGTTTGACTTTCAACGATGTTCTGAAAACATACCTAACAACTAGTAGACCCTGTTGTTCGAACTTGGGTCAGGACCATAGCTCAAAAAGAACCCATTAAAAAATCTTACAAAAGTTTAGGACATGTGCGACATAATGAAAAGATGATGAGCTCTACTTCAACAAAGTCTGAAACCCTAAAACCATACCACAACTCTCAAAAATTGCAAACTAAAAGAATCCAGAAAGTAGCAAAATTTTCTGAAGACCAAAAAATTCATCTTTCAATGAGCTCCATCTCACAAAAAATTGTCTTGACTTCTTGGGAAAACAATTATCACGTGACCTTTCACATTCCAAGGCAAATTACCTCATAATATTTTCTTTGACTGTTCATTTCCTGCTAAAAAATAGTTATAAGAGAATTGTCATCAAAATGTAAAAATCAGAAGTGTTGTAGCAGGATCATAGAGAACCAAATGTAAGCTATGGTAGCTTCATTTTTCTTCCATAGATCGCTACCTTCTTGTATGAATCAGTAACGGGTAACATATATTATTATTTTCTCAAAAATTGCTGTACATACCTCTCAAATTAAAGTAGTCTCTTTACTACAAATATTATTCTCTTTCTGTATATTTTTATCTTCATTCCTTCACAGTTCATTTAATTATAATATGCAATTTTCCCTGTGCTAAAATTGTTGTAATTTAATCACTTCTCTCTATAATATGTCTAAGTTCCAACAGTTCAGTGAATTGTCGACCACATTCCAAATCAAATTCAGATCACCCTCCACACCTGGATTCACTTCACAATGCACATACAATATATGCCTCTTCACAAATACTACCTTCCACCTTAAGGATACCCATCATTTTTAAGTCCATTGATGTAGCATGATTAGAATCTTAACACGGTAGAAAATGTTTGCACATTTGTTGTTGAGAAGAGCCAAGTGACAAGAAAATAGTAATACCTATTGAATGCAAGAGATCTTTGATGATTATTTTAAAATCCTTTTGTTCATCAATTCTAAAGAGCCAGGTGACAAGAAAATACCTATTGAATGCAAGAGATCTTTGATGATTATTTTAAAATCCTTTTGCTCATCAATTCTAAAGAGGCCCCTAAGTTAAAATATGATGAACAAATAATTGTTTGGGTGTAAGGAGAGAAGTTTTAAAAGAGCAATAAATTCATATAATCTCTACAGAATTTTTTTCTCATCATTCAGATCCATAACAAGTCAAAAGTATGTTTACCGCTAATATGCACTTTAAGGACCAGAATTCCACAGAGATGTGTCCCACCCCCTGCATCTCCACTAGTATTTTAGGGGTACCTCTAGGCTTACCCTTTTGTGTTTACAATACTTATATGAGACATAGCAAAGGCATAAAAGCAAACTTTTAGGAATTTCTGCTTCTCAGGATGAAACACTTTCCTATTTAAATTGGTTTATAAGACAACAAATCAGAATGAATCAACTCTGTCTTGGATTTTTGCAATTGAGCAACATTGAATTTTGAAGTAGTTTGACAGATTTTTCTTACAACTTGAGATATTAGAAGTTATTCAAAATTTTGGATCCCAAGTCCATTTAATATTTAGATTCTTAACCAAACAATAAAATTTAAAATCAAAATATGCCTGCAGTCTGAAAAATAATTCTGAGTACAAAAATACCCCTGTTAATATTAAAATAATATTTAGTAATTATTTAATTAATGCTCAATATGTTGTAATATATTGTAATCTTCTAGATAAGATCGTTTCTTCGATCTTCTTCAATTTCTTTTTAGAAACTTGCTGTTTTAGTACATTTGTAAATTCTTTATATTGAAGCATTTTGCTTCCTATAAATACATAAAATTATTTTACCATCTTGCTTCGTAATATGGTATCAGAGCGGGAATTTATTCTCGGGTGTCTTTACTGATTTTTAGACGTGATTTTTTTTAAGTCTGAAGCAACTTCATTTTGGTTAGAAAATCGTGTCTTAAGAGGCGTCTGGTGTCGTGTTGTATGCGCACCTGTTTTGAAGATCGTTGGGTTCTGAAAATCACGTCATTTTAACAAAACGCAGGTTCTGTCTTTAAGAATACCTCCTGTGATTTCTTCTTGGTGAAAATCGCACGATTCTGAGTGTGTTCTTTGATTGTTCAATCGCGACCTGTGTATTTATTTTGGGGCACGATTCTCTGAAGGGAGTTCTGCATCACGTTTTTTTTTCAAGCTTGAAACACACGATTTCAGGAGTTTTTTGTTTGGTCGCGGTTAGTCTGTTTTTTTTCTGGGCGCAACTTCTTTTCTCGAGCCACATTTTTTCCCTTTGTTACTGCCCATGTTTTTCAGAGGCTTCATTTGGCTTCATTTTGCATATTGGGTCTTCATGAGCTGCGACCTCAATATTCCTGGGCTCAATTTTCAGTAATTTTCTAGCACGTTTTTCTGGTCTTTTTCTGGACGCATTTGGCAGCTAGGGCTTCATATAAACCCTCTGTTTTCAAGCCGAAAATTTTTTCTTATCACAGATTCTTTTTGGGTTTTTCAAGAAGATTTTTGGGTTGTCATCTGTTTTTTTTGTGTGCCTCGTAATCCGTGCATTGGAATTTGTGCAAGCAGATTTGTCTCGAAATCTGTGCCTGAAACTGTCTCTATTTTCAATACATTGGAATTTGTGTCTTGGGTTTCATGCATTCAGTTTTTTGAGCCTCTTCCGTGTATCTCGTTTTTCGTGCTTCGGAAAGCGTGAAAGATGGCATCTTTGACCAACATAATGTTGGAAGGCAGTCAGTGATTCAATGGCAGAAATTATAATACCTAGAAGCAGTCAATGATGACTATCTAAGAATATCGCTACCTTGATCAGATTGTTCTAGGCACTGCTACTCATCCCACAACGTCAAGTAAAGACCAGGAAAACTTTGATGAGCAAAATTGTGAAGTGGTGATGCTCATTAAGCTTTCAATTACTGATGATCAACTTCCACAAGTTCCATCCGACAAAACAACTGTGAGATTTGGGAGCATTTGTAAACCTTGCATGAAACCTCCGACAAGAGCTATGCGTTCTTTCTAAAGAACCAGCTGTTCTCCATCATGATGGATGAGAGAATGTCCTTACAGGAGCATATGACAAAGATTCAGGACATCCGTGATTAGTTGGAGGCGATTGGTCAGAAGATGGAGGAAGAAGACATGGTAGTCATCACTTGGAAAAGTCTACCGAAGTCTTATAAGCACTTTGTTGAAACCCTCAACATTACACCGACTAATGTTGATTTGAAGTTTCCAGAGCTTCGTACCATCCTTTTGCAGTAGGAACGCTGGCAACAATAGTTTGGTAGTAGTGCCTCTTCATCCTCTATAGAGCAAGCTTTTGCATTTAAGTCTCGAGCTAAGAATAAAGGCAAAGGTCAGCCTTCGCACCAGAAAGGCTCATGTCAACCTCCGGGCAGCCCTAAGAAAAAGAACATTCAATGTAATTACTGCCAAAAATATGGTCATATGAAGAAGGATTGTCGTCAGTGTTTGGCTTCTGAACAGAAGAAGCAAGGAGGGTCTCAGCAGAAAGCAAATGTTGTCGAGCACACTAAGCAGAAGGAATCTGCCTTTTACGCTTTTATGGCTAAAAGACCTACAGATCATGTTAAGTCCTTTGCCTAGTACATTGATTCAGGTGTTTCGCGACACTTCACCCATCGGCGTGATTAGTTCACAGACTTCTCTCCTTTCAATGACTTAGTTATTTTTGGAGGAGGTGAAGAGTATACCGTTGTCAGTAAGGGCACTGTTCAGATTCAGTATGGTGGGAGGAATCTCATATTCCTCAATGTATACTACATTCCTGGCATGGAACTAAACCTTCTCTCTATCAGTCAGATTATGCGGCATTCTCCTCAGATGGATGTGGTATTCAGTGCACATAAGTGTTTGATTGTTGATCAGGAGACTTGCACCACTGTGGCTGTTGGTATTGAGGATCATGGTCTATACCGACTTGCGGATACAGGTGATTCTCTAGAGTTAGCCATGGTAGCCAGAAATTCTTCCATCACCAATCTTTGGCATCAGCGGTATGGGCACTTAAATGTGCACTGTCTCTCTTAGCTAGCTCGGGAGGGACTTGTAGCTGGTTTAACTAAAATCCAGACTCAGCATCATGGCGTTTGTGGAGCTTGTCAGGCTAGGAAGCAGCACAAGACACCATTCACAGATGGTGACTCATGGCAAGCCTCCAAGGTACTACAGTTGGTTCACGCTAATGTATGTGGGCCAATGAATACACCTTTTGTTACTGGTTGTAGGTATTTCTTGCTTTTTGTTGATGATTTCAATCATAAAATGTGGGTGTACTTTCTTAGATAGAAATCAGATGTGTTTACTGTATTTCAGAAGTTTAAGGCCTTAGTAGAAAAAGAGTCTGACTGTTCCATAATCACCCTTAGGTCAGATAATGGGGGGGAATTTTGTTCTACTGCTTTCTCCAACTTTTGTGATACACACAGCATCAAACGCCAGTTAACCACACCCTACACTCCTCAACAAAACAATGTTGTAGAGCAATGCAATCGTACAATCACTGAGATGGCCCGTTCCATGTTACAACACAGGAGTGTTCCTAATAAATTTTGGGCAAAAGCAATATATACTGCTGTCTATCTTCTTAATCGGTCTCCTACACAAGCTGTTAAGGGGAAGACTCCTGAGGAAGCTTGGACTAGTCACAAACCTCAGATCAGTCATCTGAAAATCTTTGGCTCTTTAGCATATGTATGGATTCCAAATGCCAAGCGCTCAAAGTTGGATTCCAAGAGTCAAAAGCTTATGTTCACAAGGTACAATGACAACCATAAGGCTTACCGGTTGATTGATGTAGACACTGATCATCTCATCTTTAGTCGGATGTTGTCTTTGATGAAGAACGAGGACCTTTTCTCCTTTCCTCGTCTGTGCAGCATTCTGAGGATCAGCCTTTTAAGGCTTCTGATTTGGGTGTTCATCTTCCATTAGGTCCACCTGATGGGAGGGATGATAAAGATTCTATTTTTGATGATGCTCAACCCGATTTTCCTCCTAATGATATTGATCTTCCACCTGATGAACCTGTTTCCACCTGATGAACCTGTTCCAACTCCTCCTGTTGCATCAAAAATTGGCACTTCTCCTATCCGGCCTAAATGGTGGGTTAAGACTATTGGTGATCTTCATGATGATGAGCTCATTGAGGGTAGATTGCCCAAAAACAAGAGCAAACATCAGCTTACAGTTAATTTTGCTCTCATGGCCAACATTCACAGTGTTTATGAGCCTCAAACATATTCAGAGGCTAAAGGAATTCCTAAGTGGGAACAGGCTATGGAGGCTAAATATCATAGTCTTCAGAAGAATCACATTTGGGTCCTATTTGATCTTCATCCAGGGAAGAAGCCCGTTAGCTGCAAATGGGTGTATAATGTTAAGTACAAAGCTCATCTTGTTGCTAGGGGGTTTTCATAGAAGGAAGGCATTGACTACGAGGAGACTTTGTCCCCTACAACCAAGATGAGTACCATTTGGCTCATCCTTGCCTTAGCTACCCAGTTTGGTTAGAAAGCCCATCAGATGGACATTAAGAGTGCTATCCTCAATGGTGAGTTGAAGGAAGAAGTCTACATGACGCAGCCTCCAAGGTTCAAGGTTGCCAGTAAAGAACACCAGGTGTGCAAACTGATGAAAGCACTCTATGGTCTAAAACAGGCTCCTCGGGCTTGGTACATCAAGATTGACAAGTGCCTTATAGATCATGGCTTTCAAAGGGGTCCATCTGATTCTAATTTGTATGTCAAACACACTAGTAGTGTTATTCTCATTCTTGTTGTCTATGTTGATGATCTTATCATTACTGGTAGCTCGGCACATTTGATCGATGAGATCAAACAGGATTTGTGCAGCTCATTTGACATGACAGATTTAGGACTTCTGCATTATTGTTTAGGTGTTGAGGTTTGGCAGACAGAGAGCAATATCTTCATCTCTTAGTCTAAATATGCTCGAAGTCTACTGGATAAGTTCCGAATGCAGGAATGCAAACCTGCCTCCACCCCTATGGGAAAAGGGCTGAAATTGTCAACTAAATCAAACTCACCTGTAGTGGATGAATCCTTGTTCAGGCAACTAGTGGGCAGCCTCATTTATCTCACTACCACTAGACCTGACCTCAGTTTTGCAGTGAGCTACATTTCACGCTTCATGACAGCCCCCAAGGCTGATCATTGGGTAGCAACGAAGCGTGTGCTGCATTATGTGAAGGGCACTTCTAATTATGGACTTCTTTACACTAGGAGTCACGATCCTAAACTCATTGGTTACACGGACTCAGATTGGGCAGGTTTGGTTGATGACAGAAAATCAACATCTGGGTATGTTTTTAGTTTGGGATCTGGTGCAGTCACTTGGACTAGTAAAAAGCAGCAAGCAATGGCTTTTTCCTCGACAAAAGCAGAGTATCGAGGAGCAGTTAAGGCAGCTTGTGAAGTAGTTTGGCTTCGTTGGATGCTTGTGGATATGTAAATATCTCAAGCAGGTCCGACTCCCTTGTTCTGTGACAATCAAGGAGTTCTCAAACTTGCCAAAAATCTAGTCTTCCATGAAAGAACCAAGGCATGTGGAAACTCATTGTCACTTCATTCAGAAGCTTGTTGAAGACAGATCAGTTCAATTGCTATATGTTCCGACAGAGGAGCAGACAGCAGATATTCTCACCAAGTCGCTCAGTCCAGATAAGTTTGTAAAATTCAGGGGGCATCTTGGTGTAGTTGACAGATTGAGCATTAAGGGAGGGTATTAAAATAATATTTAGTAATTATTTAATTGATGCTTAATATGTTGTAATATATTGTAATCTTCTAGATAAGATCGTTTCTTCGATCTTCTTCAATTTCTTTTTAGAAACTTGTTGTTTTTGTACATTTGTAAATTCTTTATATTGAAGCATTTTGCTTCCTATAACTACATAAAATTATTTTACCATCTTGCTTCATAATAGTTAAAGGGGCCGGTGGTGTTAAGACTAGACTCAAACAAAAAGAAGCCGAGTGGCAAACACCTCAGTTTGGATGGTATAAAATGAATTTTGATGGAGCTGTGAGAGGAAATCTGGGCATCTGCGAGGCTGGATGCTTAATCGGAGACGAAAATGGACACATTATTGATAGCACTTCTAGACAATTGGCAAAGGCGACAAAAAACGAGGCAGAAATTCACGCATTAATCCTTGGTCTTCAATTATGTTTGAAGCTTAACATTTCCAAATTAGAAATAGAAGGGGACTCGGCCCTTGTGATCAACACTATGAGATTCAATTTGTTACAAAGTTGGAAACTTTCATCCCTATTTGCGGAGGCAAGAAAACTCATGGCGCGTCTGGAAGAATATATTGCTAACCATGTGTACTGCAAGGAAAACAAAGAGGTTGATTCCCTTGCCAATCTAGCAATCAATGGCACCAAGGAGACACAAAATACCACATCACAATCTTGTGGATAGGTGCAATGTGCCTAAACAAATACACGAACTTTTGTTACTCGGTATGCAAATGTGACCTTGCATAAGCTGGCGGGATGAGTCTGGAAGCAAAGTCATCATTATTGCATACCTGCAGCCTCCCAATCATGTGTGGAATGGATGGGAATTGGCTCATACTATTAAAGAAGGGTTTGTGTGATGAATTTCGCATTATGCAAGTTTGTAACTCAAAACTTCTAGTAATGGATACCCCAATCCATCTGGTTAGCTCTCAACACCAAATGGCCTTTCTAGGAGAGATTCCAGACAAGAGGATGAAGGCTGTCTTCAAAACCCATCGAGGGCTTTTTATTATGGCAGTTAAATGGGTGTCGAGGAACGACTTCATGACTGCAAACAACCGGTATAGAGTAAATACTAATATCTCCTTTCAGTTTGCAGCTTCATTGTTGGACCTCAAGGAAACGAAAGACGTTGTAAAGGCCCTTGCACAGGCTCTCATAAAAAAAAAAGAACTTTCTCGATAAGCTAGACGATGTTTTGCAAATTGCGCATATGGGTGTTGGGATCCCCCTGATAGCGGACGGTAGCTTTGTGGTGTGGCTTCCGTTTCTTTCTAATTTTTGCTCAACTTCTCTGAGTCAGCATCAAACCAAGGCCGCAAAAGGGTGTTCATTCCTAAAGAAAATCATGAACCTAGAGCCCACCCAAGGCATCAAATGGCTGTATCAGTTTATTAATGAAGAACAAGAAGGCTACAAAGAGGTGAAATAACGGCATGGTATGTACGATATAGATATTAAATATAGAGGAAATCTTTAGTGTATGTATAAAGCCAGGCTTTTGTTTTTCCCTGGATATGCAAGGCTAGCTATTTTAGTGCTCAGAGAAAATACTAGACTTAGGTGTTAGGGTTTATGTCACCAGGGTTTTGAATGCCTCCTGGCTTTTGGCAAACGGACAGAGATCCAAAACTATCTGAATGTAAATTTCCTCTATATATTATTAATACAATGGGAGCAGTCCCCAAGACTTCAGTTTACTCATCAAAAAAAATTCTGAGTACAAAAATATTGACATCAAGGGTAATAAATAACCCACAAACTTGGCGTACTAGACAAGGTCTTATTTTTAGTTTTTCTTAACACATAAAAAAAAAAAAAACTGTTAAAAAAATATCTCAGCCACCCAGATTAAAGAAATTAAAAAATTCATCTTATTTTTAATTTTTTAGACATCCTCATCCCAAGAGATCTGCCTACAATAATCCTTCAGTCGCCTGAAATAAAACAAATAAAAAGGCCATAAAATAGATCTGCAAAATGCACCCAAAATACCTTAACTCTGGCACCTAAAGATAAACCGATCTTGCACTATCATTAGGACAAACACAAAGACTATCAACATGTATTTCAGCACCTAGAAAAGCCTGCCAAAAATGGAGTTTATATTCTGAATTCTATAATTTTAATTTTCTAACTGCTGCACCTTTAAAATTCTAACATCAGCAAATTATCAAATTGAAAATTTGAAACTTTGTTACATACAACCATAATATCATGATTCTATATGTTGTGTTTACCCGTATTATAGTACATTACATTGTACCTGAGCAATATTACAGGTGGAGCAGGAGAGATGTGACACACATAACAAGTTACATTAATGATTACTTCGTTAGAGTGTGAGGCATACCAATGCAAATATTACTGGTTTACCCTAACCTGCTAAGAATGTTTGGACAGGTTTGTGACATCATCAGCATCTTCTGTTATGTCAGAGATTGTATCATACTCTTCATTGAAAGATACTTTAAAATTTATCCTTCCTTAGAGATAGTTGTATGGTGAAACCCTACCTTACAGGTCACTTATTAAGTTTATCGAATAAGTGATTACATTTGTACCAGTCCATACCATGTGCCTCTTCTATTTTTGGCATTGAGGTATTTTGGTCCTTTACAGTGATCTCAGAGCATTTGGGCCTCCACAACATTGTACATAACAAAGGTTAAATGTATGATTCCAGAAAATTACAGTTATAGGTACATAATAAATCTCAGTATAATATCATATGCATGCATCTTTACTCCTTAGTACCAACCAGTTGCACATCTTTATGTAACATCCTGTCCATCACACCACAACCAGGAGAAATTATTCTAGTCAATTCTTAGGCTTAGCACGTCCAGATGAGTCTCATTTGTCAGTGAGCCCTTAAAGTAGATGGGACATATGCAGGTTCTTGACTCAAATGTTTTATATGGTGGCATTTTCTGAAATTTGTTACCTTTTTTTGCTAAGCCTCGAATTCTAGTTGATCATATGTAATAAGACTTCCATTCATTACACTCTCCAATTTTCGTTATGGTACACTATCTCTCAATAATTGAGAAAATAACCATCTTGTGATACCACCCTGGGAACAAAGGTCATTGAAAACAGACTCCTCTTATCACATCCAAAGATGCAGATGAGTCTCATTTGTCAGTGAGCCCTTAAAGTAGATGGGGTATATGAAGGTTCTTGACTCAAATGTTTTATATGGTGGCATTTCCTGAAATTTGTTACCTTTTTTTGCTAAGCCTCAAATTCTAGTTGATCATATGCAATAAGACTTCCATTCATTACACTCTCCAATTTTTGTTATGGTACAGTATCTCTTAATAGTTGAGAAAATAACCATCTTGTGATACCACCCTGGGAAAAAAGGTCATTGAAAACAGACTCCTCTATCACATCCAAACATGCAGACAACATAATGCAGAGATTGTGCCTGCTTAAAGTGGAGGGCATGCCCACTAAATTTTAAACGTTGGTCATTATTGGGATAAGTGCCCTATCTTACCACTTGAGCACAGCTCAACAGCCTTTACTGGGGCTTGTGACTTATTCAGAGTTAATAAACTTATCATTTTCTTAATACAAATTCACGAATTTGGAAAACAAAGTGCAGTAAAGTATCCATCAAAATTATGTTTTTACAGACATACCTCAGATTGGAGCAATGTTGACCCAGTGCAACAAAAATCTTGGGAGAGAAATTGGAACACTTCTGCAGAACCAATTCCTTAAGGCTTAAAAGACTGGAATTAAAAATGTCAATGGACGAGTCATCAAGCCGACTGCAGTTGATGGTGAGGCTCTGAACTGATCTATTACCACAAAGGAGGTATAATAGGACCTCCTTACCCACTCCAATATCCTGTACTTACCATTAAAAACAAATTATAGGGAGTCAAGATGTGGCGTGCACATTTCATATATACAAGTGCCTAGAAGTTACTAACAGCAAAACCCAATAGCAAACACTCATTTAATTAAAAAAGTGAGTTGATTTACATGCACAGAAAAACAAAATGTGAGGGCCAAGATGTAGAAATAAAAGTTACGGGCATATGAATGTCTTTGATTTGCTTACAATTCCCAAAGAGAATAATCCTATGGGTTAAAAATGGGGTTCATTCGCTGAAAACAAGTTCTGCAAGCCAATATGTAGTATACAAATTACATATATACATAATAAAAATTATCTAGAAATTGCTTACAGAAAGTCCGAAATCTAATAGTCATGTAACTCAAATATATGGGTTCAATCAAATTCAAAGGAAAAAAACACAAGCAAGCCAAGATTCAGTATACCCATTACGCATAAGTTCCTTACAGAAAACCTAAAAGCAAATACTCAAATGTCAGTTAACTCACACATTCACGTACACAAAAAACAAAATATGCAGGTCAAGGTGACTAAAGGCATTAGATGTATGCAAGTTCCTAGAGGTTTCCTGCAGAAAAGCCAAAAAGCAAATAATCGTGTACGTTCGTTCACACTCAGAAAAAAACAATACATACATGCTAATACTCCTGTCAGTTCATTCACATTCACAGAAAACAAAAACATGCAGGCTTTGATGTAAGGCTGTGATGTAGTATATACATTACATTACAGTAAAAACACAACGCAAATATTCATGTTTGTTCAGAATTGAGTTTTCATGTAGATAGAAAAAAAAAGTTCAATTTGACACAAATATATATAATATAGGTCAATGGTATGCCCATTAAAGGACTTGTTCATGTTTGGTAAAAACTGAATGTTCGTGTGGGTCAAACATAATCATTTAGTCACATTCACACAACCTCAAACAAATATATAGCATTGAACCAGCATCCAGAAACCCTCTTTAAACAACCTTTGTGTTTCAAAGCATTGGTACACTATCATTATATACAAAAGCAAACAATTAGAAAATAAAACTTTCGTGACTTACAGAGAGATTGATGGAATCAAATTTTGGTAGGATTTGGGAAACGGATGAGCGCAATAATTTGCATACAGGTGCCACAGAGCAGAGGGATTCCAAGTCCAGCTTGCGAAGGATTTCCTCCATCACTTCGGATGGCAGGCTAGCAAATCCACGCTTTGCCATCTTGTGCCCCTTGCGTGCGCCACTGAAAGGAGTAAAGCCTACTCCAGTGAACATGAAAATAGGACCTAGAAAAGAAAACAGTCGTGGAAAGGAGTTTTAACTAAAATACGTGAAATCCAATTCGGGGCAGGAGATGAATAAGTAGGTTAAAACTAAAATGTTCTGCTCAAATTATTAGTTTACGTTTGGGAAGATGTTATTCTAATTCAGATTTCTACTTTGGAATTCCTTCCCATGTGGATAGTATGGATGTGAGAGAATTTAAGTTGCAAATATGGTGTGAGGAGGTTTGGGAGAGCTCCCAAAAAAAAATCGAACTTAATTTTATTAGTTTTTTTCATGTTTGATTACTGTGTATATTGGTAAAATTATGTGTGGAAGTGGATAAATAATATTATCTAAAATAAATTGTATTTTCACATATTTCAAGGGTTTGGATATAGTCTTAATTTTCATTTATCGAGTAAGTTTTGATTTATAGGTGTGGAATTGACTCAAATCACCTATATACATGTGGATCTAAACCCCAAACTTGTAAATTTGAATATTCTTAATTTAGACCCATGTTTCCCTCCCTTTAACTATAATTTTGAGTTGACTATAGTGAAAATTATTTTAAATTGCACAATAGGGGGTATTTAAGGACTAATCCTATTTTATTTTGATTATTTAGGATTATCATGGAAACATTCATATGACAACAGCATAGAAACATCATACAACATCATGATTGTATGATCTACTTGCATCATCATCTTAGACATATCGAATGATTACTTATCATCTTCGATCTTAGTCCATCATCATTAAATTTCTC
The DNA here is from genome assembly GCA_007258455.2 of Sequoia sempervirens. Classification (NCBI taxonomy): domain Eukaryota; kingdom Viridiplantae; phylum Streptophyta; class Pinopsida; order Cupressales; family Cupressaceae; genus Sequoia; species Sequoia sempervirens. The sequence goes on along the minus strand of VDFB02000015.1, from coordinate 159,451,049 downwards.
TCCCTAGGACCTTGACTGAGGAAAACACGAGTCTTGCTTAGCAAGTTCCAACATAGTGTTTATGGACACCACCTTATAATGACCCATCTTCTCAAACCACTCATTACTCAACAAATACACACTAAAGTCACATATATTTTCCTTAAATAACAAAATGTTTGCTTACACAACTAATTATTCCATAAACACATCTTCACTTTAGTTTGTGCACTCGTCGTTATAATTTTCATAGTTCTTAGTATATCGATGTTGATTGTCTTTGTCTTAGCATCTCTAGTGATTTTTATTTGTCCTTCACAAATTTCCTATAATAGAATTATCAAGACTCTATCATTAATTAGTAACAACAAATTATGTCTCTCAATGATAGTTCCTCAACGCTAGAGTAAATATTTATGCATTATAACTCAACTCTATATTGGCATTATGCAATTAATGTTGTGATACTAAGTAAATTTAATTTAATTTACTTTACAATGTGTTCATAGTCAAATATAATTGTTTCCTAGTCTTACCAAGCTATGTTCCACAAATAACCCTATTTTAGAAATATCCCACATGTATTCAATCATATAAATTGAACTTATTAAGTATAGTACAACTCTAAGTCTTAATCTCTTATTTAGGCCATCATCATTGTATGCAAAAGTTTTTATAATTTTTTACTATTAAATGATACTAAATTAAACATAACTCTATCAACTTACTTGAAAACTACTAATTTTTAATAACTTACTTATGGTTATCCTTATGTAGTATATGATATCTTAAGCAAAGTGTTTGTTCTATTATAACTTATTATCTTTTTGTGATGGTCAATTTACATTATAACAAAACAAAGTTTTTTAGTATAACTAATCATCTTTGTACAAACTCATGTGTCTTCACAATAAGTTTATTAAGGCTAATCAAGGATTAATCATAGAATTGAATGTTATATTATCATAACATAATTTGTATTGATTGAATTAATATAAGATAATTAGATGTGGGTGTTATTTTATATTTTATTTCATAAGGAAGGTTTATCATTTAATCAATAATTATTTAAGATTAGTAAATTATCTATAACTTACATATATCTTTACACTTTCTTCTACTCATAGTTCAACAATTAGCCCTTTATACCTTTGAGTCTCAATCATAAAGATATTCATAAATTGATTTTATTTATTAAGTAATCAAATTTTAGGGTTCAACCTAATCCTTTGCTTCAACACACCCTTCACAACAAACCTTAATTGATTCCTCTTCCTAAGACTCTGAATTAGAACAACACTCACTTCCAATATAATTTTATTTAATTTATTAAAATTATCAACAATTTAAAATATAAGAACAAAACAATCAATTTGATTGACTTCATGGAATTATTTTTTCCAATGGTCTACTTAAATATATGTTTCAAGAGAATCAAAACTAATGTACTTATATTAAAGTTTATTTCAATAATTCATGAAGGTATACATTTGTAAAAATAATTAAGTCTTTAGGATATGATCAAGGTTATTTTTAACAAATAATTTGCTCATTTATATATTAACAATTATCTACAAATCATAAAATTAATAATAATTACACTTTAATTTATTCAATCGACTTTAATGAAGAATTTTAATAAAATAAATAAATTATCTCTAATGATAATGAATGAGCTAAAAAATAGGGTAAAAATGAAATGATTTTTTTTTAAGCAACCTAAATCACACAAGAACTTCTAAGCTTTTCTCTATATAAAATTTGAATTACGTCATAATTTTGTTGCCATAATTAAGAACTTTGATAATTTTATTTCAAAGCAAAAAGTACATAAATATTGGGGCAGAATGAATTTGTGCATCTTATCAAACTAGCCAAATTCACAGCCAACAACAAACTTTAATTTGACAATTACATTTGTCAATTAAAACCAAATTCAAAAGTTTCACAAGAATGATGTAGGAAAATTTATTTCAACCAAATGAAATCAAGGCTACATAATGCATTAGTAGCAATTTCAATTTTATTGATCCTACCAATTTTCATAGTCTTACATACATTTGTGCAATGTATAATTTATCAAATTTTTTGTTCTCCCTGCTCTACACTCACAACCAATTTCTTCCCTTATCATTACATTATGTTCTTCAACCATGATGGCACGACCTACTTATCATTCCTCTCTACATTTTAATTATTTTCTAAATTTTTCACATCTCATTCTAATCTGCACTCCATCTTATTCACTAGGCATCGATATTTAGAACCTCATTCTTCTGAATGGCACGACTTCCTTTTCTCTTCACTTCACATACTTATAAACTTCTAATTGCATCATATGTCCCTCTTCTCTTGTGTGTCATCCTTTTTATGTTGTTCCTCTACATTGGTTTATCTGGAAAAATATTGTATTCCCTCAATTCTCTATGGTGCGCCCCTACATTGTCCTTTGTAGAATACTCATTGCTCTTTCCTGCAAACTTCAATTACCTCCCTCTAATCCTAGCACAACCTCTTCTCAAATCAACACATAATAACACACATCACTTCCTGTAATCTATGACCTTTTCTTTTTTGTTTCCTCATGCCTTCATTACATGGTCGATAGGTTGCTTGGCAATTTGTTTTTATTTTTCCTCATATTCTCTATGTTGCACAACCTATCCTCATGTCCTTTTGGGCAATGATTTCTATCCATATGGTTTCCTTCCTTGTATCATGGAACTAGCTCTTTTGACATTATTTTGCTTCATCTTCTTACACCTATGTGCACCCCTCCATCTACTCCTCTTTTGTGTTGACCATTGTTTATTCCAGTCTTCTTGCTTTTGTTCCTTTTCCTTTGTACATATAAAACCCATCTATATTCCTTTTATTTTCTTTGCAAAAACAATCTCTTCCTCTCCATGAAGCGTGAACTACCCCCTCCTTTTGTGCAACTTTATTTTAAATTTTAAGTTACCATATATACAATTCAAATTTGGTGTGATCTCTCCTTGTATTTCATGTGCATTTTCTTTTTATTTCATTTTCTTACCACTCCCCTATACTAGAAAAATAAGCAGACTCTCATTTTTTTTAATTACCTCCAATGTCCCTATTATCGAGGTACAAGATAAAATGAGCAATTCATTTTTCTTCAGGTTGGTATTCAAATTTCCAATGAAATGCCTAAAGATGGATATAAAATAAAACAAAACTCCTTCCCCAAATGACCTCTATAGTCATCTCTTCTTTTTTTGAATTTATAGATGTTTCACTCATTCACTTGTAAGGATACAATTAAAGATCTGCCTCAAATTTATAAATTCCAAAAGGTCTCTTGTCTTTGTATGCATATCATTGATTCCACATATTCAAATAATGAACAATAGCTTAGCTTTTGACTCGACTTAAAAACCTCCTTCCTAGCTTGATAAAACTAACAAGATAAATGGACTTTATTTTATTGTCAGAGTTGTCCATCACATTATGAAAAGCAAAATTGAAACAAAACCTAGCCATGACAAACTTAAGTATTTTTGGTCAATGTTGATTGCACATGCATCCAGATGCTCCTGCATCTAACACATCGGGTAAGAAGTTCGTGAGCATAGGCTCAAAAAAGTGGAGTTGAATGGTAGAACCATCCTTTCAGATTGCAAGCAATCTACAACGAACTCCATTGCTATGATAGGTGCACATGAAAGTATTTATATTTTCTCCTCTTCTAGCATCTTGTCAAAACATTCACCATCTTCCTCCAACAACTTTGCATTCTCTTCTTCTTTCCTCTTGTGGACTCATGTCCATCATAGATCGTCCTCCTCCTCCAAATACTTTCTTCACTTCTCTCCTCCTTTGTGGGATCCAACCCACCATTATTCAGCCTCCTACAACAAACAATCTATTTACTCTTCTCCTCTTTCGTGGGTTTTGACCCACCACAAATCAACCACCTCCACCAAGTTTCACCTGCAACATCCACTACAACTTCTACATGCAAATATGTATTATCCAAATACCTATCTATAACTACATCAAAATATACTACATCCTTATACAAATATGCATTTATTACTCCATGAAAATTAAAATTTTCCATCTGCATGATTTTTCCTTGCTTTACATCCTCTTCTACTCTCACCAAAGAAGGTAAATAAGCATCACAACTCAATTCAAAATCAAAATTTACCTCATTCTTTTTTTTTGTCCCAACATCCTTTTCTCTATCCTTCCTTGTAACATTTATCTTCTCACCTCCAATGGCAAGTTTTGTAAACCACTCTTCTTTTATTGACAATAAATCATCTTTACCCTTTTTACTTGTTGCAACCTTCTCAAGCACTATCACTACAACAACATCTTCATCTACAACAACTGCTACACTTTCTTCAGCTACAAATAATTATTGTATCTTCCTTATCTCCTCTCTTAATAAGAGATCATCCTCATCTTCATCAAATCTAGGACTCTCTAAGTCCTCTTGAATTTCATCCTTTTCTACATCAACCTATGAGGTACTTTAACATCCTTCACACTCTCTACTTACATTAGTTAACTAATGTTCCATAATAACCATTTTCTTCTCTTTCTCTCTTCTCTCTCCTTTTCATTTCTTCTCTTTATTTGCACTTGTGTGGGTTGGTCTCACATCTTTCTTCTTCCATCTTTCTTCTATCCAAGGGTTGCAATTGTCCTCTTTCAAGGGAATTTTCTTCTTCCAATATCTCTCTTCCAATATTCTCTCTTCCTCTTCAATCTTCTTTTCCAATACACCTAATTTGGTTTGGATCTTGAACCCAATACTTTAAGGAGCTTATTATTTTCCACTTCTTCCCAATATTTTTCCAAAAATGAAATTATCAAGGGTCTCCTTGTGACCCATCTCATCCTCCTTTCGAAGACATCTTCTTCCTCTTTGTCAATTTTCTTAGAGACTCGCTCGTCCCTATGCAGTCACGGGTGCTCCTTACAACAAACTCACTCTTGCTTATCCTCTACCCAACAGATGGTTTCTAGAATACACACCTCTATCTTGTGCACCTTCTACCTAGCCTTAACCTCTATTGGAGGATAACAATTGCAAACTTATTCGAGGATGTTTTAATAACCTCTATTGGAGGATAACAACTGCAAGCTTATTCGAGGATGTTTTAACATCATCCCTTCTAGCTACTCTTTCCTCTTCTCCATTATTCTAGGAAAATTACTTCGACTCTTCCAACCAATCAACCTGCTCTGATACCAAATGGTGCAGAATGAATTTATGTGAGTCTTATCAGATTAGCCAAATTCACAACCAACAATAAACTTTTATTCGACAATTCCATTTGTCAATTAAAACCAATATCAAAAGTTTCACAAGAATGATGGAAGAAATTTTATTTCAACCAAACGAAATCAAGGCTACATAATGCATCGGTGGCAATTTCAATTTATTGATCCTAGCAATTTTCATAGTCTGACATACATTTTTACAATCTTCAACTTATCAAAATTTATGTTCTCCCTTCTCTACACTCATAACCAATTTCTTCCCTTATCATTACATTCTATTCTTCAACCATGATGGCATGGCTTGCTTATCATTCCTCTTTGCATTTTAATTATTTTCTAAATTTTACACACCGCATTCCAATTTGCACTCCATCTTATTCATTGAGCATTGATATTTAAAACCTCATTCTTTTGAATGACACGACTTACTTTTCTCTTCACTTTGCACACTTATAAACTTCCAACCGCATCAAACGCCCCTCTTTTCTTACGTGTCATCCTTTTTATGTTGTTCCTCTATATTTATTTATCTAGAAAAATATTTTATTCCCTCCATTCTCTATGGTACGCCCCTACATTGTCCTTTATAGAATACTCATTTCTTTTTCCTGCAAACTTCCAACACCTCCCTCTAATAGCACAGTCTCTTCTCAAATCTACACACAGTAACACACATCACTCTCTATAATCTACGGCCTTTTCTTTTTTTGTTTCTTTATGCCTTCATTCCATTCATTACATGGTCGATAGGTTGTTTGGCAAGTTATTTTTATTTTTCCTCGTCTTCTCTTTGTTGCACGACCTATCCTCATGTCCTTTTGGGTGTTGTTTTCTCTCCATATGGTTTCCTTCCTTACACCATTTATGGTGATAGCTCTTTTGAAATTATTTTGCTTCATCTTCTTACACCTATGCACGCTCCTCCATCTACTCTTTTGTGTTGACAATTATTTATTTCAGTCTTCTTACTTTTGTTCCTTTTCCTTCATGCATATAAAACCCATACATATTCCTTTGATTTTCTTTACAAAAGTAATCTTTTCCTCTCCATGAGGTGCAGACTACCCCCTCTTTCTATGAAATTTTATTTTAAATTTTAAGCTGCCTTATATATAATTCAAATATGGCATGATCTCTCCTTTTATTTCGTGTGAATTTTCATTTTACTTCATTTTCTTACCATCGCCTATGTTGGAAAAATAAGAAGACTCATTTTTTTAATTACATCCAATGCCCCTTGGGATAAAGAATAAAATGATTAATTCATTTTTCTTCAAGGTGGTATTCAAATTTCCAATAAAATTCCTAAAGATGGATATGAAGTAAAACAAAAATCCTTCCCCAAACAACCTCTACAGTCATCTCTTCTTTTTGTGCAACTGTAGATGTTTCACTTATTCATTTGTAAGGATACCATTGAAGATCTACCTCAAACGTAGAAATTACAAAAGGTCTCTTGTCTTCGTAGGCATATCATTGATTCCACATATTCAAATAATGAACAATAGCTTAGCTTTTGACTCGACTTGAAAACCTTCTTCCTAGCTTGATAACATAAGAAGATAACCTTCACTTTATTTTATTGCCAAAAACATCTTCATGGAAAATCAAACTTAATCAAACCCACTTGACATCACACTATGAAAAGCAAAACTAAAACAAAACCTAACCATGATGATAGAAATATATTTGATTGATGTTGATTGCATGTACACCTGCATCACCACTCAAAATTAATATCAAACATTTAAAAAAAATATTAAGATACTTAAAATTATTAATTTCTTTCTTCATTATCTATTTAATTAAATTAAATAAAAGATAACTCTTTTTTATTTATCTCATCCTTAAACTTAAGGATTTGAAATTCTATCAAACTTTTCTCAAACTACATCAAATGCTCTCTTTATTTATACTGCTTTTATAATATTTTACTTCCTTTTGACTTTTGACTTTTCATAAATTAGAAAATAAATAAACATATATAGCTTTTAAAGGCATTGAGAAGGCAACGTCTAGTTTGTAAATAGTACAAAATGGATAAAGGATAAGTTGCATATGAAAGTTAACATTGCAACACTTCATACTAAAGAGATTTTGAAAGTAACAACACCAAAAACATACAATTATTTAGGTTTTTAGTTATTTTTATTTCATTTGGTTTAATAAAAAAATCATGAATAGCCCGAATGGGTAGCGAAGTTGGCTTGGGCCGTGAGTTTGCTCCCCACTGGTCACGGGTTTGAATATGAGGCCCGAAATTACCTGATGCATGTGGTTTGCAGGCTATTGCGTACATCTCGAGGGATTAGTCTCACCTCAGCTCGCCCCATAAAGGGAACCTACTTGGCTAAGTTGAAGGGATACCCCTCGATTAACAAAAAAAATCATGAATAGCGTTTTGAATTTCACAATAGTCTTATGTCCTTTGGAGTTGGGGGAATCCTGTGAGGTTTAGCTTTTCCATGGAACAATGAGTAGGGTTTTCAAGAAAGGTAACTTGCAATATATATATATATATATATATATATTCAAATAATAATTTACAATAGAGGTAAAATATAAATGTCATGTTTTATGACAATTCATTTTTTGTAACCATTAGTGACCGTCTAAAGAAAATAAATTGACTCTTAAATTTTAGCACTACTATGGTGAAATTTTCTAGTGTTCTAATGAAGTTTTGACAACCCTTTTATTTTAGAGGCTTAGATCTAGAAGAAGAAATGGGAGAACCAAGTTTTGACAATGTTGGTCTATAGGTGTTTTGAACTTCTATTAAAATATACATATAATTTGATACAACATTGATTTTCATATAATTTTTGCTAAATAGATTTTTAATCAAATCTATTAATAAGATTTATGTAATATTTATTTTTTATTTTTTTCAATAGAGATTATCTATCATTTCTTTGATAAAAGTTTGAAATCTATAAATCAAATAAGATTTGAATTATTACTATTCAAGTTGTATACTTATATCTATATGGAAATGTGTCTTTTGGTATTAGTTCAATATCATTAGTAGTTCTTATCAAAGCATGAATACAAATACATCTAACACATTCAATTGTTTTTATTAGTTTAGTCAATGAACATATATAATTAAAAAACTTGAGCAACAATCTTATAGTCTACATTTAATTTTTTATTTTAAATAATTATAAAAATGTCATTTATCTTTTTTTTTCTATTGGTTCATGTTGGGAATAGTTAGTGCAAAAATTATTTTTTTCTTTATCTTTCTTTGAAAATTGCATGTCCAATGCATTTAATTCATTAAATCAAATTTCAACTCCATTAATGACTTGAATTACATGAGCACTATTTTATATACCATAATCTAGTTATTTTCTATTATGAGGTGGCAACGTAAATTAATATAAAAATAAATTTGGCCTCAATAAAATTATTGATTGTAAAATAATTTTGTCTCCTTGAATGACATTTCTAATGTCACTCAATTTATTAGACATGACAAAACTCACTACACTCACCATATCGATAGAAACTTAATACAATGTGTCTCTTGTTATATTAAAAGTGGTTACAACACATGTTAATACCTTTCTTTTTTAATTTTTGTAATATGAAACTCATTTGAAATAAGGGGATGATTCTAATGTTATTCAGAAGTATGCAAAAATTGATATTGAATTCCTAAGACTTAAGTGGAATGGATACTTTGTAAGGATCCGGAACATCTCAATTATTAATTATAGGCCTCAATTTCCAGAACAATTTAAGAGAACCTAATAGTTATGTAATGGTGGAAGCAAAGGTAAGTAATTACATAATTTACGTCACTTATTCAAATGAGATAACATGTACATCAATGGATCAAGGTATATCAAAACAAGGTCAGATAAGCGATTTATCAGTATAAATAAGAATCATCTTTCTTCAAAATAAATAAATTATAGGAACAACATGATTGACCAACCTAATGATACAAACACAAGAAAGGCTTTCTCATCCATGTGTCAACCACCTAAACCTGCAAAAAAATTGTTAGTGAATAGGGGTTTGCCTTGGTCAAACCCCGTTTTGGTAATCAAACCTTAAAATGAAATGAAATAAGATAAAGGAATGATGGATGGACACATTATGATATTGTAACTTACCAAAACAAATGAAAGATATAAGCTCTTGATTGATTGTAATAGATCTTAACTTGAACGCTTGCTTGAATCATGGAATCTTTCAAAATGCTAACTCAACTTGTGCATTAGGATCAAATGTTCTCCTTATATGACCCTAGGTCAAAGATGTTGACTCTCCTCTTCCTTGAGCTACCTGTCTCATAACAATCTTTCATGCTCACAATATTAGCTATCATGCTAAGAGAACCAAAACTAGAAATGGTTGTGAGGTTGTATAGCATATCAAATAGGTTTTGCAGCTCACTAACTATAACTACAAACAAATGCAATAACTCTAAGGTAAGTGCAGATCTGAAATCATGTAGAAACAAAGAGAAAGGAGCTCTTTAGTAATGAGCACATTGAACACACTATAGAATAGTTATCCTAAAGAATCAAAACTTGAAATGGCTGTGCAAATATACTAAATGACTAAAAAGTCATTGAAACTCATTATCCAAGTAACATAGGTACAAACTATCAGAAGATTTAATCATATAATCTAAACATAGGCCGACATGAGTACTGACGTCTCATCACAAACTTGAAAAACCTTAAACTTAAATACCATATTAGAAGCTTTGTCAGAGGAAATTCTGAGTGAATGTCCCATTATAAAATATAGAGAACTAGGAATAGTCATTGAATACCTCTTAATCGAGCCTTTTAGGATTAGTTGAATGTTTGTTTACAATAATAATATATCCTCTTTCCCTTTCAACACAAAGCTCAATATCAATTCAAAATAACAAAATATGAAAAATAATAACCCATTCATTCTCTTATGATCACATTGTTATAAGGAATAAAAGTGAAGATTAAAAATAAATGAGTTTTTCTAGATGAATATAGGGAAAAATAACTACAAAACAAATTACAAATAAATAGGAATAGAAGATTAGGGAAATATTTTAAAATATTTCTCATTATGATCATGAATAATTTTTAGCTTTTCAAAACAGAAATTAATAGTCATTGATTGTTTCACATCCATTAAGCAAAATACAAACATCAAAAGACCAATAAATTCAAAAAAAATAGTACCAAAAATACAAAAAGATTGCCAACTCATTGGTGTGGTGTTATAAAACTTATGTAAGAAGTAATTCAACTGAAATATACAATTTAAAAACATTCATAAAAATAATTACAACTGTAGATGCCAAACTGTGGTGTCCTTGTTTCCTCAAACATTCCTTATTTAAAAGACAATTCAAACACATTCAAATATAAATTAATTTACAGTGCACAAGTAAACATTTCCATTGGAAACAAATTCCATAGCTTTATCATAATAAAGGATCTAATATGGTAGTGGGAATGAGATTGTGAAACATTGAAAAGTTTTCTCTATTCAGTATTCATGCTATTTGATATTCATAAACCCACTTATCTCTAAAAGAATTAGGCAAAGTAACAATCAAACAAAAATTTCACTTATGCAAGCTACCTAGGCACAAGCTCAAATCTTGCAAATATATATGTTTGAATTTACAAGAATTATATCTATATTGAAGGAAACAACAAACACATTTCATAGATGTCTTTGTCGGTGATGATCTTTAATTAAATCTAGGTATTAAAACTCCAAAACACTTGCATAAAAAAAAGACCCCCACAAGGAGACTATGGGCCTCATAGTGAAGAGTGTCTTCCATCCCTGTTGTACAATTAGGATTCACCTCTTTCCTTCTCGACATCTGATCACATAGTCATTTATGCACACTACTAAAAACACCAGTGCATTCAAGTTCATATGTGTTGTTGCCAAGATGGTTTACAAGGTGTCGATCAAGGGGATTATAAACAATATTAAACTCTGGGATTTGGTTTATCTACCTAGCTCTACTAATATTTCTACTATAGACCCTCTTAAATGCTCAGTGCCATCAAGCTTCACTCAAAACTAATCTTTTTGATTCTTGCTCAAGCTAGGGAAATAGGTGAATGGGTTCTAGTTACTTATGCTAATTTTGGTGATCTCAGCATCTCCTCTCACTATTTTCATTTGCAAGTGTTATTGATTGATTTTGGGGTTGTCCACAATAAGAATATAGTGATTTGGATTCAGATTACAACAATGGTCCATCCTTCAAACATATTATTTTTTTATTCCAAGTATTTTACATTTAATGTGGGTTGCTTTCCAACTATTTCATAAAATTTCTATCTTTTAGAGTGTTGGATAACTTTTTGATATATTGCCTGGATTTGAAGATTGAAGTGTATTAATGGCATATCTTTTAGAGTGTTGGAGACGGTAAGCATTTTATGACTATCGATGGGCATTAAACTTGGACGCAACTCTTGCTTGACCATTGACTTCATGAAAGCAAGATTTGGAGACAAGGTCGATGCATTCCCCATTGGGGTGGCGCTACCTATTGAGGGTGTTGCCTCCACAACACAACCCTCTCCCAGTGGGGAGGGACATGGCTAGGAAGCCCTCGGTCCATAATAAAGTTCTTTCATAGCCATTACTCAGTAAAACGATGTTTCATAATATATATAAATATATGATATCATCAAAACTAAGTTGATATTAAAATACAAAGAACAAACAGGAGTCTCCATCCGGTGCGTAAAATATAAAATACAACGGGTTTATAGAAATGTATGTATATATATATTTATTCAACTCCAATATGTATATATATCTGATGGTGAAAACTTATAGGAAATAGAACATTAAAACACAAGCACCCAAATACAGAGGATTTATACAAATGGTTTGCAAAGAGAAACTTTATTTAATCAATTTTCTTCACACCTAGTGTAATTAAATTTGCATTGGAAAGGATTTAAAACCTGGAATTCGCTCTGTTGACTATCCTCTTCTTGTTTCCTCTTCCTCCTGTTCTTGCTCATCTAGAACTCACTTTCTAAAGATTCTTCCTCTTCTTCTTCCTACCACCATTTAATTTTCTATGCCTCTCCAAACTCTACCTGACACCCATTCTTTTTCAGTTATTAATTTTACAAAGAAAGATTAAGTTCAAGAAAGACCATTTTTATTGTGTGTTTCCGTTATCATATCCCTCTTTTAAAGATTTCCCACTAACTTCCAAATACATAATCTTGAAGATAAAAAATAATAATAAAGTTTATTTATTTTCATGCACCATCCTCCACTACTCATGCACAATATTTTTTTTTCCATTTTCTAATTAAAAAAAGTTAAATATCTATTCCAAGTAAATAATCACGAAATATCTTTTATTTGCAATTTAAATATTTATCCCAAATAGTCAACAAAGAGGTAAAATTTAATTACAATTTAAAATAATTATTGTATTTATAACAACTCTTTATCATTTATTTGAAAAATATTTTTTCTAATATAATTAATTCTTTTTATTTATTTGCACTTTTATTTCACCAAAAAATAATTTAATTAAACATTGTAAGACACGAACAATAAAAATAGGGGTTGCGACATCCTTCCCCCCTTAGAGAATCATCATCCTGATGATCAACTTAACTAAATATAAGATATCATACCTCTTTAATTTTGTTTTACCTTATTGTCCGCTTCAAACACCTATCTATTCATAACAACAAATTTTTTCTTGTGGTTGGCAACCAAACACTTGCACACCTCGTTAGCATATCATGGCTTCATCAATTCACTCTATTTACCCTATCTAATATAATCACGCAACTAATTTATTTCTTTCACATAATATGCTTTATCTTATTCAAAAAAATTCCATATTCCAAGATATTTACTGATAGAAAGAAAACAATTATGATCATTTTGTCAACATGCCTACTCGCATGAGATCTTAGAACAATTGCTTTTTATGATGATAAACAAGCATCCCATACTACTTGTTGTCATCATTAGCAAACAAAACAAAAAGTCACAACAATCTAAAAATGTTAAACAATTACAACAAGATCTTCATCTTGGTCAATAACATAAAAGATAAAAAGATCAACGAGTTACAAAAGATCATCAACATGATTAGAAACATCAAAGATAAGAAGATCACTTACTAACATAGAGGGTTCAAGTTCATTACCATAGCAACCCAAAATACCAGATGTCAGGAAGACCATCAAGAGCTCAATACTGATTCAACTAGTTACTAAATCTCACCACAAAAGTAAATCTTAAACTATAATTGGAAGAAGTAAATTTCTATTAACAAGGATAGTCATAAATGTATGTTATGCATAATCCTTTACCTTTTTACAAATGCAACAAGAGTGTATCCAAGAGAAGTGCATTACATTAAGTGACTAAACAAGCCATACAATGATCCATGCAATGATACATATCCAGTTTCTGAATTACAGAAAGAAAATAAAATAGTTATTTAGTCTTCAGCTGCCATAACCTAGTGGTCTTCTACAAGCTAGAGGTCAAGAGCATGGTTAAGGTGCTTTTCCCACCCAACCATGAAGCATAACACGAGATTCTTCCTAACTCGAAGAACACCCGACCCTGCATGAGGCACCTAGAAACCTTTTAACAATAGGGTAGGAGGGAAACTCTTGATGCATGTTTGATGCCTTATATGTACTCTTATACTATAATGAACATATTTCTTGCATACAAGATGTGGCAAAGAAACATATAAAAATTATAGGCTTTCATTATCCATCTATTTCAACGATACGACTTGCTTTGGCCAAAGCATTTATACAAAATTTGGTTGATCTTGGAAAAGAACATCACCTTCTCTGTTAACCCACATTTGGCATCCTGTCCCAGAAGGTGAGCTTGAAATTTATCACACATAGTACATTCAATAAAAAAATCAAATTGCATAGCATAAGGATCAGATAATATAATAGTGCATAACATGCTCAAGTGCACATGGAATGACTATTTAACAAACAAGAATACATACACCCCTGGTGCCTAACTCGCACAGGGTATGAATACATAATTTACCTATAGTGCCTTACTCGCACAAATTTGGAACATGTCTTGTATACAATGTGCATTACTCATTCAAGTTTTCATACAATGAATATGGTAAGTGCATCTCTCTCACAAGTGCATTGCTCGCACAATAGGTGAAATATGCATAAATTACAGTAGTGCAATTATAGTGATCATTACTCAGTCCATTAAACACAATGAGTATCAAAAGTATATCTCACACACCAATACAAAATGTAATAATTACTCAAGTGCTTTATCCACACAAAGGAATCAAGAACTTGTGGTAGTACATCACTTGCACGAGAGAAACAATAATATGAAATATGCACCACTCACATTAGTACAAATTTGATTAAAGCAACAATTTTTCTATGATATGCATACAATCATCCATACAGATGTGTCATTTGCACAGAGCATGTGAAGTACATACAAGTATCATTCTCATATAGTACATATGCACAAGTACTTTCACTAAAAACAATCAGGATATTTATCTAATCAACTTTTATCATGAATCACCAATGGAGATTCTTAAGACATCAGAACCTTACATTTTCGAATGATCCCATGGATTCTATTAGATCCAAATCTCGTAGGAATAAGATGTTTCTCAACAATTCACTTTCCCAATGCTTAGTACTGTAGCAAACATTCTTGCCTTAAGCATCCCTCTTAGGTTTCTTACCTTCAAGAAGGTTCAACCAATATTTATCTATTATCATATACTTTATCTACTTCACAAGTGATTTTCCTTCTTCCTCTCATCAAAAAATTCTTCTTTTCTTCTTCCCTTGTATCTTATCAACTCATTCATCCTCTACGTTATCAGAGAGGTCTCTCTTCACAATATACTTCTCTTATTAATTTACTTTTATTACCACATCACCATTCCTGGGTTGTCACCATTTACTATCCATCTTGGCTCACTTCAAATAACACTATACTTTATTCATCTCGTCTTATTTCAAATATTCACCATCACTATTACTAGGAATTCATATGAAAACGCGACTAAGGTGAAAGGGCCTCATACCTCTAGATATCTTGAATAATCAAACTATGCCAAATCTTCTAATCGGTTCCAATTAACCATCAAAGAATCACTCATACTAGGTTTCACTTTTCAATGAAACAGGTTCATATACTTTAATGCAACCTAAGCATAGAAGATTCAAGGCCCGAGTGTTGAACCTAAGTGCTTTGACACCAAAATGTAAGGATCTAGAACATCTCACTTATTAATTATAGGCCTCAATTTCAAGAACAATTTAAGAGAACCTAATAGTTATGTAATGGTGGAAGCAAAGGGACATATTTACATAATTTACATCACTTATTCAAATGAGATAACATGTACATCAATGGATCAAGGTATATCGAAACAAGGTCAGATAAGCGATTTATCAGTATAAATAAGAATCATATTTCTTCAAAATAAATAAATTACAGGAACAACATGATTGACCAACCTAATGATGTAAACACAAGAAAGGCTTGCTCATGCATGTGTCAACCACCTAAACCCACAAAAAAATTGTTAGTGAATAGGGGTTTTCCTTGGTCAAACCCCGTTTTGGTAATCAAACCTTAAAATGAAATGAAATAAGATAAAGGAATGATGGATGGACACATTATGCTATTGCAACTTACCAAAAAAAGAAAGAAAGATAAGCTCTTGCTTGATTGTAATAAATATTGACTTGAACGCTCGATTGAATCATGGAATCTTTCAATATGCTAACTCAACTTGTGCGTTAGGATCAAAAGTTCTCCTTATATGACCCTTGGTCAAAGATGTTGACTCTCATCTTCCTTGAGTTACCTATCTCATAACAATCTTTCATGCTCACGATATTAGCTATCATGCTAAGAGAACCAAAACTAGAAATGGTTGTGCAATTGTACAACATATCAAACAAGTTTTGCAGCTCACTAACTATAACTACAAACAAATGCAATAACTATAAGGTAAGTGTAAATCTGAAAACATGTTGAAACAAAGAGAAAGGAGCTCTTTAGTAATGAACACACTAAACACACTATAGAATAGTTATCCTAAAGAATCAAAACTTGAAATAGCTATGCAAATATACTAAATGTCTAATGAGTCATTGAAACTCATTATCCAAGTAACACAGGTACAAATTGTTAGAAGATTTAATCATATAATCTAAACATAGGCCGACATGAGTACTAATGTCTCATCATAGACTTGAAAAACCTTAAACTTAAATACCATATTAGAAGCTTTGTCAGAGGAAATTCTGAGTGAATGTCCCATTATAAAATATAGAGAACTAGGAACAGTCATTGAATACCTCTTAATCCAACCATTTAGGATTAGCTGGATGTTTGCTTACAATAATAATATATCATCTTCCCATTTCAACACAAAGTTCAATATCAATTCAAAATAACAAAACATGAAAAATAATAACCCATTCATTCTCTTATGATCACATTGTTATAAAGAATAAAAGTGAAGATTAAAAATAAATGTGTTTTCTAGATGAATATAGGGAAAAATAACTACAAAACAAATTACAAATAAATAGGAATAGAAGATTAGGGAAATATTTAAAAATATTGCTCATTATGATCATGAATAATTTTTAGCTTTTCAAAACAGAAATTAATAGCCATTGATTGTTTCACATCCATTAAGCAAAATGAAAACCTCAAAAGACCAATAAATTCAAAAAAAGCAGTACCAAAAATACAAAAAGATTGCCAACTCATTGATGTGGTGTTATAAAACTTATGTATGAAGTAATTCAACTAAAATATACAATTTAAAAACATTCATAAAAAAATTACAACTATGATGCCAGACTGTGGTGTCCTTGTTTCCTCAAACATTCCTTATTTAAAAGACAATTCAAACACATTCAAATATAAATTAATTTACAATGCACAAGTAAACATTGTCATTGGAAATAAATTCCATAGCTTTGTCATAAAAAAGGATCTAATATGGTAGTGGGAATGAGATGTTGAAACATTGAAAAGTTTTCTCTATTCAGTATTCATGCTATTTGATATTCATAAACCCACTTATCTCTAAAAGAACTAGGCAAAGTAACAATCCAAAAAAAAAAAATTCACTTATGCAAACTACCTGGGCACAAGCTCAAATCTTGCAAAGATATCTGTTTGACTTTACAAGAATTTTATCTATATTTGACTTTACAAGAATTTTATCTATATTGAATGAAACAACAAATGCATTTCATAGATGTTGTCTTTTCCTATGATGATATTTAATTAAATCTAGGTATTAAAACTCCAAAACACTTGCATAAAAAAAGACCCCCACAAGGAGACTATGGGCCTCATGCTGAAGAGCTTCTTCCATCCCTGTTGTATAGTTAGGATTCACTTTTTTCCTTCCTGACACCTGATCACAAAGTCATTTACACACACTACTAAAAACACCAATGCATTCAGGTTCATATGTGTTGTTCCCAAGATGGTTTGCAAGGTGTCGATCAAGGGGATTATGAATAATATTAAACTCTGGGATTTGGTTTATCTGCCTAGCTCTACTAATCTTTCTACTATAGACCTCTTAAATGCTCAGTTCCATCAAGCTTCGCTCAAAACTAATCTTTTCATTCTTGCTCAAGCTAGGGAAATAGGTGAATTAGTTCCAGTTGATGATGCTAATTTTGGTGAGCTCAACATCTCTTCTCACTGTTTTCATTTGCAAGTGTATTGATTGATTCTAGGGTTGTCCACAATAGAAATATAGTGATTTGGATTCAGATTATAGCAATGGTCCATCCTTCAAACATATCATTTTTTTCATTCCAAGTATTTTACATTTAATGTGGGTTGCTTTCCAACTATTTCATAAAATGTCTATCTTTTAGAGTGTTGGAGATGGTAAGCATTTTATGAATATCGATGGGCATTAAACTTGGACATAGCTCTTGCTTGACCATTGATTTCATGAAAGCAAGATTTGGAGTCAAGGTCGACACCTTCCCCATTAGGGTGGTACTGCCTCCACAGCACAACCCTCTCCCAGTGGGGAGGGACATGGCTGGGAAGCCCCCAGTCCATAATAAAGTTCTTTCATAGCCATTACTTAGTAAAATGATGTTTCATAATATATATAAATATATGATATCATCAAAACTAAGTTGATATTAAAATACAAAGAACAAACAGGAATCTCCATCCCATGCATAAAATATAAAATACAACGGGTTTGTAGAAATGTATGTATATATATATTTATGCAACTCCAATATGTATATATATTTTATGGTGAAAACTTACAGGAAATAGAACATTAAAACACAAGCACCCGAATACAAAGGATTTACACAAATGGTTTTCAAAGAGAAACATTAATCTTTAATCAATTTTCTTCACATCTGGTGTAATTAAATTTGCATTGGAAAGGATTTAAAACCTGGAATTTGCTCTATTGACTATCCTCTTCTTGTTTCCTCTTCTTCTCATTCTTGCTCTTTTGGAACTCACCTTTTGAAGATTCCTCTTCTTCTTCCTGCCACCATTTGATTTTCTATGCCTCTCCAAACTCTACCCAACACCCATTCTTTTTTAGTTATTAATCTTGCAGAGAAAGATTAAGTTCAAGAAAGACCATTTCTATTGTGTGTTTCCGTTATCATATCCCTCTTTTAAAGATTTCCAACTAACTTCCAAATATCTAATCTTGAAGATAAAAAATAATAATAAAGTTTATTTATTTTCATGCACCATCCTCCGCTACTCATGCACAATATTTATTCTTTTTCCATTTTCTAATAATAAAAAAATTAAATATCTATTCCAAGTAAATAATCACGAAATATCTTTTATTTGCAATTTAAATATTTATCCCAAATAGTGAACAAAGAGGTAAAATTCAATTGCAATTTAAAATAATTATTATAAATAACAACTCTTTATCATTTATTTGCAAAATAAATTTCTAATATAATTAATTCTTTTTATTTATTTGCACTTTTATTTCACCACAAATTAATTTAATTAAACATTGTAAGACACAAACAATAAAAATAGGGGTCGTGACATACTTTCACAAATATGTCATATATCTAGTTAGCAACAAATTTCTATTTATCAATTTAGTGTATTTATTTAGTTTTTCTCCAAGATTTAAGAAAACATTCCACATACATTTTTCATATTTTTAAACTTAAAATTTAGAATAAGTAAAAATATCACTTATCTCAATTGTTTTATCCACAAAGTATAATGAAACAAATTGGAACTCCTTGCTCTTAAAAAAATACCAAATTATTTCTCTCAAAATAAAAAAACTTGTCATTTAATCGTATAATGTCTTTCCACAGAAGGGTTTTATAAAAAAAAAAGATCTTATGAAAAGCAAGTGACTTGTTTTTAAATTCATATTTTATCTTTAAGTCATTTTGATACAATTAAACCATAGCCTCTTTTTCAGCAGTAAAATTAAATAGAACTCAACACATACCTTATCTAAATGTCATTTTAATTCTTTTTTGAATATCCCTTCCATGCTCGTTAATACATATTCATTCCCTTTTAAATGCTATGTATTAAATGACCTCATTTGATAATTGACTCCTCATTAATACACACCTATTCCTTTTAAATGCTAACACTAAAGATCCTCATTTGATCACAACTACTCTAATTAAGAATTTCATATTTAGATCAAATAAATCAATTAAAGTCAAAACTATTTTAAATGAAATTAAATATAGCTCAACATGTCTTTATTTAAATGCCATTTCAATTTCCTTTTTTAATCTCTCTCATGCTCATTAACACATATTCATTCCCTTTTAAATGCTACATACTAAATATCCTCATGTGAACATTGATAGCTCATTAATACACATCTATTCCTTTTAAATGCTAACACTAAAGGTCCTCATTTAAACACAATTAAATAATAAAGTCTAATTAAGAATCTCATATTTTGATCAAATAAATCAATTAATGTCAAAACTATTTTATGAAATTAAATATAGTTCAACATACCCCTTATTTAAATGACATTTCAATTTCCTTTTTTAATCTCTCTCATGCTCATTAATACATATCCATTTCCTTCTAAATGCTACATACTAAATGTCCTAATGTGACCATTGATAACTCATTAATATACACCTTTTTTTTTAATTGCTAGCACTAAAGTTTTCCATTTGACCACAATCAAATAATAAACATCAATTAAGAATCTCGTATTTAAATTATATAAATTAATTAATGTGAAAACTATTATATCAAATCAATTAATCCAAACAATTATTAATACACTTAATTGGTTAAATCAAAATTAGAAAATGACCTATAAAAATCAAATTATTTTTCTAATTTAAAATATACTAAATTAATTAAATACCATATCTAATTATTTTAACTGATTAATATTTAAATAGTTAATTATTACGTAGGAAGATAATATTGAATGGCAATGTGTGAAGGAGGGTTTCTATGTGTAGGTTTGGGCATTGCATGGTGTGCTTGTGAGGCTACCTTTTACTCTCATGAACCATATAGCACTAGAAACCTTTCTTTCCCTGTGTTGTCTTTGTTGGTGTTCTTAGCTCTATCTTGGTGGTAAGCTTTACATTTTTTAGAGTGATTTTTTTATTCTTGGTATTGTTTTTACTTGTGGCATGTCAGCTTTATGATCTTAGGGGATCTTTTTGCTACTAAAGTTGGATGGAGTGTTGTCCCCACATTGTTTTAAATCCTTTATGTCATTTGCACATAGTTTTGTGGATCACTGCTTGCATGGAGGCCTTTGGGGGTCCAAAAGACCCCTCAAACTCATTCTTTAAATGTTTTGAACATAGGCAAATTTTCTTCAATTGGACTTAAAAATGTTAATTTCCTCTTGCACATGATAAAGGAATCTAAAAATGCTTAACTTTCAAGATTGTGTCCACGAAACAATGGATGCCTAGAGAAATACAAAGATCTCCCTATTGTGGTATCAATCCTGAAGCCATAGCCAAGTAAGTCCTTTATTTATCGAAGCATGCATTAATTTTCAAGTTCATGGGTCTTTGTATTTCTATGGCTTTTTTGGAGTCATGGGTAAAAAATAAGTGGAACCCTGAAGATGATATGAAAATCATTTTAGTTGTGAATAAACATTTTTGTATTATTTTATTGAATCATAGATCACAACATGATTCTCGAAGGAGGTCCATATTTCCACAACCAAGAAAGGTTGTTTATCAAACCCTAGCATGTAGGATTTGACCCTATGGAAGAGCTCTCGTTCAAGATATCAGTTTGGGTTTTCCTTCACCATCTTTCAATAGAATTTTGGTGTCAAGATATTCTACATGTAATTGTAGTGATCATTGGAAAACCATTGGGTCCTTCTCACCAAACCCTTGATGAAAAGTTTGTCACCTTTACCCAAATTTGTGTTGAAATTGATCTAAATAATCCACTTTGAGACTTGGTGGATATTAGATTAGGTAGCTTGAACTAGATTCATTGATTATGAAGCTCTACCCTTTCAATGTCATGCATGTCATAAATATGGTCATATCCAAAGGAACTGCCCCAATTTGGGCCCTAATTCCCATGTGTCCCCTCCTATAAAGCACTAGACCAACCTTAAAGAAAAGGGTAAGGCTCCTTTCCAAATTAAGATTCCAAATTCAAATGGATTTTTTCTTGTGAAATCTAGGTAAAGGAAAAGATTCCAAATTAATATAACAAAGTGGCCTACAAAGTAACATTCATAATAGGTTTGATGCCCTTGAAATATTTGAGGGTTTGGATTCAATCTAGATCATGATATCAACATGGATGGATAGGATGTAGGCATTCCTAATTCAAGTATGCCTAGTTTCTCTACCCTAGTAATAGTGTTGGAGATGCCAATGGATGTGTAGGATGTAGATGGTCCTGCTGAGAAAGAAGTTGAGATTCAAGGGATCTCAAAGGTACCTATAGAAGGGGTGGTCTCAATTATTGGGAAATAAACCCAATTGGAGGAAATTGAAGGAAATGTTGTACTCACCCTGATACAAATCCCAAGGGAAAGAGAAGAAGGTACCAAGAAGACCCCTTCTTTGTTAGGGTTGTAACATAAAAAATCAAGAAAGGAGGTATAGAGAAGGTTGTCAAAGCAAGTAGGAAGAAAGATATCGAGAAATTGAAATTGATGGGGGAATCCTTGGTGGAATAAGGGGTCATTAAGACACTTGATTCTCACTTTTCTAGTCCCCCATAGTGACTATTCTATCATGGAATGATAGGAGTTTGAGTAACATCCCTAAACAAAAGGATTCTCAAGACCTTATTCGTGATCATAGGTTGGACATAAATTTTATTTAATAAACTAATCTTTCAATTGAAGATATGGTAAGCATTTATACTAGGATCTAGAGAGGGGATCATTGTATTTACATAGGTGCACAAGGATTTGTTGGAGGATTGGCTTGAGTTTGGGATCGTCAAAAAAATTACACCCTATTGCTAGTTAGGAAATAAAAGCTATGTTTATCTAGTTGCCTCTTGATTTGAGTTGGGACAAACTTTTCTTTTCACCAATGTTTATACTTCTATTAATTTTCTAGGTAAGGTTTTTCTCTAGTCCCATATTAGATTTATTCATTCTATTGCTTCCTCTCTCCCTTGGATTTTAGTTGGTGATTTTAATATTATAATTATCTTGAATGATAAGAGAGGGGTAAATGTGAGTCTTGGCATTTCTTCGTCTTTATTAAGGGATACATTTTATTTATCAACGTGGTGGATGTGGTTCAAAGAAATGGGACCTTCATCTAGAATAACTGTAGATGTGGAGAGGATTATATCTTTGAGAGACTAGATAGATTTTTCATATTCAAGCTTTGGATTGGTAAAATTGGACTACTTTTTCTAAAATTTTGGGTTGGAGGGGGTCTAATCACTGGCCTATTAAACTCTATTCTTCAATTCTCTATCCTAAAGAATCCTCCTTTCAAATTCTAACTTATGTGGTTATGAGACGATGATCTTTGCAAGCTCATGAAGGTTTTGTGGAGAGAAGGGAAGCCAACTACTGGTATGGCTATGCACACACCTTTTCCAAGAGGCTTTGGTATGTCAAATTTAGTTTAAAAAGATGGAACTACTCCTCTTTTGGAAACGTTTTTCATATCAAGAAATGTCTCCATGCTAATTTGGAGGGGATTAATTTTTAGATAAAGGATGAAGATTTGAATAAGGAACTCTTTAAGGAGGAATCTATTTGTTCATAGGAACTATCAGAGTGGGAACTATGTGAAGATATTTTTTGGAAATAGAAATCTAGGATAAATTGGCTTCATGAAGGTGATGAGAACACTTCTTTTTTACCACAACTCAGTGAAAGAATGCAAATGAAGTAATTCCTTGGTCTCAATCACTTATGCTTAGGGGGAACAACCAAATTATTTTCTAGATATTCCCCAAGAAGTTGTTAGACACTTCTCCTTGCTCTTTTCTGAATAGGGTCTAAATGACTTAGATAGTGAGAGAATCATCCTTGATTGCAATCCTTTTGTGGTCTCTAAAGAAATGAAAATTTCTCTCATGAAACCTATCTCTTTAGAGGAGGTGGAGTTTTTTGTTTTCTAGATGAAGAAAGGAAAGGCTCCTAGGCCCAATGGCCCATAGAATTATTTCAAGAGTCTTGAGAAATTTTGAAGGGATACTTGCTTGAGGCTTTTTGTGAATCTTAGGCAAATAAATTGATGCTTAAAGCCATCAAATCTACTTTATTGGTGCTTATTCCTAAAAAGAAGCCCTCTTCCTTGGATTGTTTTTGTCTTATTGCACTTTGTAATGCCACTTTCAAGATAATCACCAAAATTATTATGGAGAATTTGAAGCACTTAAATCCCATAATCTCTCTTGAGCGATGAGGTTTTATTTTGGGATGCCAAATTTTAGACACAATAGTTGTGGCAGTTGAGGCTATTCACTCTATGAATAACTTTAAGGAAAATCCATGCTCATAAAGCTTGATATGTCCAAGGCTTATGACAAGGTCAATTAGGATTTTTTGTGTGAAATGTTTTATTAGCTTTTGGTTTTTGCTCCAATTGGGTTGATTGAATCATGAGAGTTGTGTGACATCAACTTCTATTATGTGATAATTAATGGAATTCCCTTAGCATTTTTTTAGCTTCTAGAGGGCTTCAAAGAGGAGATCCTTTATCTCCTTATTTTTTATTTTTATGGTTGAAGGAAGGCCTTGGTTGTTTATTGAATATTTCTAGAGGAAGAGAGCTCATTCAAGGATGGGTCTATAATTGAGATATTGATCCCCAATCTCACCTCCAATTTTTGGATGATACTGCTCTTTAGGTTTTCCCAAGATAGGGGTAGCTATAAGTTTCAAAAAAGTACTTGGAATCTATACTTCTGCCTTAGGTCAATGTATTAGTGAAGAAAAATCAAGCATCTTCTTTTTCAATACTCTAGAGTGTATTCATCATAGAATTTTAGGCATCCTTCACTTCCATATTGGCTCTCTACCTATGGAGTGCCTTGGTATTCCCCTCTCTATTGGATGCCTCAAAAGGAATAAATGGAAGAAAATTTTATATTGGTTATGCATGCAGGTGAGCCATTGAAATTTGTGATGGATTTCCTATGCTATTCATTTGACTAAATTAAAATTTTTCTTGCATTCTTTACTTATTTGTAGATTTCGTATATTAACTACACGAAAAAGTTTTCTTAAAGAATTTGATGATCTCTCCAAAAACTTTTCAATTGGAAATCTTGATAACCAAAAATGGATTCTTGCTAGTTTGGAGCTGCTTTGTAGCCTTTCTAATTTGGTGGCCTTGGTTTGTGTCAATCAAACCCAATTGTTAAGCTTTGGTTGTCAAACTGTATTGAAGATGGTACAAAGATCCCGATAAGCCATGGGCAAGAATTCTCGACTTCAAATACCTAAGAGTAGATGGTGTTGATATTCCTCAAATGGATTTGAATGGGAAAGGTTCATTGGTTTTGAATACTCTAAAAAGAGGGGCTTCTCTTATAAAATAAGGAGTTTTTTGGATAGCTAATAAGGGTAATATAGCTCTATTTTGGGGTGATTCTTAGGATAATTTTCCCATATTATTTATTCCTTTCCTCACCTTCATTCTCTCAATTATAATTTTTTGGATGCTAGGTGGTCCAAAGTTGTTGATTTTAAGAATTCAATTCAACTGGGGAGTTCTCTAGTCCATAGATGGAAAGCCAAAGTTGGTTTGTAACGCCCCGCCAGGGAATCCAATAAAACAAAACATAAAGTACAAATTATTTGAATAATTTTTTTTATTTTTTATTTTTTAAAAATCATTCAATTACACAATCGTTCTAAGGATTCCAAGATGACGTTACTTAAACATTTACAAATAAGATCATCACGTCATAATATAAAAATCATAAAACATAATAACATATCACGTTCATGAATGATCCAATTTTGTAAGCTTTATAAAGTTAAGTTACATAACCGGATTACATCAAATGAGATTGTAATAAATCTTGAATCATTATAATGTCATTATATAAGTTATCTTATAGTCAACTTGAGAGAATGTACAATAAAGATGAAGAATATATATCACATTGTCAACTTCGTTCATGAGTACACTCAGCGTCCAACATCACGAACACTGAAGGATCAAAAACTTGCTCCATGAACAAAGTTAGCCAAGTATAGCAACATCTATAAGAGGACCCAATGAAGGAAATATCACGGTTTCCTCCCAACCGCGTGGAACCTGTAGGTGCACTCCCTCCATGCTAGGAGATAATAACAGGTCCACAAAACAGTCAAATAGACAACAAAGAATAGACATTACATTACATGGTTGACAGCATTTAATGACAAGAAAATATCTTAATTACTTGATCATAAATAAACTCTCAGAGACAACAACAGTAACAAAGGTGACTCTACATAAGAGACCACAAACATGTTTCAGGACAGAGTGTCATCACATAGTTGTTCTAAGTTACCCTGGTGAATCTTCTTAGACTACTGGCCCTCATCTAGAGTTACCCTGGCAGTCTCTACCAATTCCCGACCCCTAGACATACTCATGTGGAGTCGAATTACCTTTCAAGAAGACAAGGTAGACGACTAAGCCATTCCAGGCCTTCTCAACCTACCCTCAATCTATACAAACATTAAGGCGCTAGGTGAGGCATTCCAATAATCTTTATTATTTAATGAACCCCAGGTTTATTTATTAAATTTTTCACTTAATTACAAGAAACCCACAATAGGTTACCCTGGCAACCACTTACGGTTCTGGCTCCTATCGCAAGCCACTCTTCCTAGAAACATGACAAAACATCTAAATACAAGGACTACCAACATGCATATACATAAATGCTATAATAAAACATATCTCATTCAAGGTCCAACCATGGAACAGTTCAAACACCTCGAAGGTAACAAACAACTCTTGTATGGCAAGGTCCTAAAATAAAGTATGATATAAGAACATCAATAACCAATTATTTAAAAGTTCTTTTCTTTAAAATTAACACTCGATCCTTTGGAAGAAAAGGTGCACATAACTCAACATTAGATACAATGGAAAGTCATTAAGCATGAAAAGAAAAATCCTGAATGATCACGTCACCTACATGAAATAGACCATATAATATCATAATACCTTAAAAGTGACAGATAAATCATGCATGGCTAACTCCTGAAATAGTTCATAGCCATTGTACAACCAAGTACAAGCATAGTATACTTATAAATCAAATTTATTTCTCCTATCCCCTGGAAGATTGAAGAACTCAATAACACCAAAGAACATTCATAAAATATAAACAAATATTTATCACCCATCAAGCACAATGATCAAATCTTTATGACTTTTAAATAAATCAATTGATTCATTCAAGTGTTCCAAATATTCTTCTACAAAAGCTTACTTGACATAGAATCAAATAAAAGAATAGTTAAATAATAATAACCCATTAATCCACAATTTAAAAGCCATATTCATCTAAATCAAAACTCGTTAACAAGAATTACATGTCCATTATTATATACATATATTAACTAACTCTTATAATAAAGAGCTTAGAGATATATCATACAATATATAGACAATTATAAATGTCTTAAATCTTATCCTAATACAAATAATATGAATCTTTCTATATCATAAATATTATAATTTAATTGCATTTATAAATCTGTCAGTATATGCAAATCAAGTCATTGATAAAATTAATGTAAAACAAATTTCTATCAATAAAATAACAAACCCATATGTTCTAACAGTCACGCATGGAAGAAATTGAAACCCACGCTATTATGACTCCCATTTATTTTATCAAATAATAATGTTCCAGATAACTTATAAACTTCAACAATTCAAGAACAAAAGAACCATGTATCAGGCAAGATAGGTAGTCAACAGTTAACACAAATTTATGAAAACTAAGTAAATAAAGATACTTAATATCCCTGCCATGCATGATACAACTCAGAGTTTGTATCACTACTCATGAATTTTGGTTCAGAAATAATTTCAACTAACAGTTAAAGGAAATCGATCTACTTATATTCATTAACACAACAAACACTTTAGATAATCCTGCTAAAAGTGGCGCTATGCAAACATATTAAACTTGAGTTAACCATGAGAATTTTCTAAAGAAAAATCAGAAACTTCAAATTACTGGGCACACACTGGAGATTACACCATGCTCAATGAAATATGCCATGCATGATAATGATTGGTAAAAAGTGATAAGGCTTTTACCATACAACAAATTTCACAGGTTTCATGGCGCTAAGAGGGGTATAGGTCATTAAAAGGAATGCACCCCATTAACTCAAGCACTGAGTGCCATGCGTGACAGGCACCCAAAACCGGAATTCAAAACACAAAAATCCTATGGTAGGCTGACAATGGAATTAGAGATTATTTAAACCATGACAATACTTTAGTTTCAAATGTTGCAGCGGCAAAAAAACAAGGAAATACTTAAATCTCAAAACATCCTATTATGCTCAAGTGTGGCAACTGAGACTGGTTGACATCGGTATGAGATAAATTATTTAAATCTTTTAAATTTTCTATTGTGTTCAAGTGCTTCAGCTATTACAGATTGACAAGGGAAACAAGAAGATTATTTAATCCTCTACAACATTCTTCTTCAAGTGCTGCAGACGTGACAAGTTGCCAAAGGAATCAAAAACATATAAGAAACTGTTACAGCCTTCTAAGTTTAAGTGCTGCACCAGTAAGAGGTTGCGAATGAAATCTGGGAGGTCATTTAAATCTAGACACCCTACCATAATCAAGTATTGGCGTTGTAAATACAAGTTGTGTAGGGAATCAGGGAAATTAATTTATCCTTTGAAATTTTATAATTATATTAAAGTGTTGCAGCTTTACCAAAAGAATAACAAGTCGCGCCTAGCTAGCTTAGTAAGGGAAGAAGAAATTACGATGCCAAGGTGTTAATGAAGTGATAATCAAATGATAAAATTCTCTCGTATCATAGATTATCTCATGGGTAAGAGATGGTAGCCATAAAGAAGTAGATAATGGCGCTATCTCAAAAAAAAAATAGCCTAAAGTAATCCAAGACCAACATAAACAGGGACGACGCCAATGTTAAGAAGAGCATGATTTTTCCATAAAAGATTAATGCTGAGAGGAGAGGGAAACGTGACATTTTTTACAACAGTAAGATAATACAACAGTTTATATAAACAAATAAAGCCATTTAGGTTGGAAATATATGGATCTAAACAAGGATGATGCCAAAGGCAATAGACATATCGGTTTCTTCAATGTCAAAGTTTATCTTAAACATGCAAACAAATATAATGCATCATAAGAATTTGCGGTTGTATGAGAGACAAAACTATAATAGATAAATATATTGATTTTAAAACTTCACAACAAGCGTCGACTCAATACTGACAAAAGTTCAGAGAAGATAATCACAAATTTGAAAGTTATCATGAGAGCTAGAATCTCTATCTCACAAAGTATCAATCTGGAAAAGTATAACCTCAGCAACTTAAACAAACAAAGGAGACATAGATAGCGATTTATGTGCTTTTAACTCAGCTTAAGCATTATCATCTAAACAGATTTATATAATAAAATTGCTGATTATAATCAAATTCTTCGAATTTCTTTTATTAGAAAACTCATTCTAATTGTTTTCTCTGTTGTTATGTGCAGGTTTAGTAAAATAAATTATTTTCCAACAGCAAGAAATACATGTCCAAACGGATATCTTCCTAGCAAACTTTTCAAAAAATACAGATAAAAATATTGCAAAACAAGAATGGAACCTGTTTTAAAGACTTGGAAGCTGAGTTGAATACGAAATCTAATGCTTTTGTCAATCCTACTTAAAAATCTGGCTATTTGATGATGAGATCCAAAACAAACCAGCTCAATAATACATTTTGCAATCAAAACTGAGATGAAAGCTTTTTCTAGAACAACTGTCGTGCATAAATTTTCTAAAAGCTATTGCCATGAAAATTCTTCCAAAACATTGTTGTGCAAGAAAATGCAACCCCCAAAAGCTTTTTTATGCAATTAATTACCTCCAATTACAAAACTCAACTGATTGTAGTCATGCATTCCAAAAATTGCTCAATCAGTTATAATCATTAAATATCTAAGATATTATCCTTCAACTCATGTTTTCAGATATTTTAACTTATTGAAAATAAATTCTTTTAAATTGTCAACTTTTCACATAAATCCTATTTGCACAATTAATTCAACAATTTATATTTAAATAATTGTTTTTCCACAAAATTTGCATTCTCTTTTAGAATAAATAACTTGTTTAATTTAACTTAATAAATCAAACCATAGTCAATTATTTAATTTGACATCTCAATAAAATCACATTTAATCAAATAAATTAACAAATGCACCATTTAACTAAATTAAACAATAATTAATTTCCAAATAAAATAACACAAACAAAATTGACACGACAAGACAAAACAACAAACGACAACGGACAACAAATGGATATTCGCTCAATGAAGAATGATGGCTTAAATGAGGACCTGACACTATCTCTAAATCAACATAATTTCATTGGATTAGGGTACGCTTAGACCTGACAAGCAGGTGGAGTCAATACCCGGTACCTGTATCTGTATAAAACATTACCGTTAAACATATAAACACATATCAACAAACACACTGTGAAGAAGAGATGCAGCGTAGCAGGGTACTCACGAGTGAGTAGTGCTACACTGTCTTCTTCACCAAGACTGGCAAGCATCATTATATCATAAACATCAATTACATCATGATAACCTCATTAAAACTCAGAAACAACATAACCATAACATACACACGTCAATCATAATGTCTTCATATGAACTTACCCAGATAATCATGATATCCAATGAATCATCCACAACGTTTATCAATTAACATAACATCAATGTCGTAACTAGAAGCAATACAATATAGTATCCAAAACAGCTAAATGACTAGCAAACGAACATAAGCAAACTGATACACATAGTAACAACTAGAGGGGTACTACATGGTTTGTTGGTCAATCAGTAGCGGAGCACAATACTTTGGCCTCTATTCTTGTTGTGAGACCTCGTAGCTCTCTAGAGGATTTAAAAAATCTTGCATAGGGCCATGATCCAAAAGGTGTGTATTTAGTCCCTCCTAGTTATCATTCTTTAGTAATATGAATGGAGGAGAATGTAGAGTTTCCTCAGTGGCAAAGAATTTGGAACATGTTTGGTTGGCCTAAGTGTAATTTCTTTATATGGCTTTTATGTCATAATAAATGTCTCACTTGGGAGAACATTTGAAAGAGAGGTTTCTAGGGGCCCTCTATTTTCTACCTTTGTGGTATTTAGGAAGACTTATAATCATTTATTTTTTCAATTCCCTTACTCTTTGGAAATATGGAGTTCATGGTGGAAGGTGTGGAATCGACCATTCATACATGCTAGTTTCTTGATTGAGCTTTGTAGTATGGGAATACCTCCAACCTTTGCTTTCTTCCTCCTATCCACATGAGCTATTCACCATTCTTTTATTTTTAGCAAATATGGTTGGAACATAATCACCAAATTTTTCAAGGGTGCTAGAATAAAGCCATACAAGTGTGGCTTAAGATCAAAAGTATGATCAAAGAAACCATAGGAGCTAAATTTTCTTCAAATGATCCACTTACCTCATTTTATTTGTGTCTTGTTAATATTTTGGAGTTACCTTTTCCATATTCCCCTCAAGTTAGGCTTGGGAATAGAGTTCAAAATTCTTCAACAGTGAGCAAATCTATAAGGTGGGTCCCTCCTCATGGTTTTTTAAAATTAATACATATGGTTCTTCTAGGGGGAATTTAGGTGTTGCAGGGATTGGTGGTGTCGGTCAAGATAGTAGGGAGTGTTCCAATTCTTTTTTCTCTACTTATATGGGGATTCACTCTAATAATTATATGGAAGCTTGGGTGCTTCTTTAGGATTTGGTTCTATGGGATGGAGAAAAATTGTTTATGAAACAGGTTTTTGATTATGGTCTATCTTCTAAACAAAAGGAATGTTCAAGAGTCCTCCTGGTGATTGGTGTTGGTGGCTAAGTAAATCCTCAATCTAACCACAAACTTTGATTCTATTTTTTTGTTTGTGTTCCTAGATAATGGAACAAGGTAGTTGATTGTTTATCTAAATGGGCCTTTGAGGGTCTAAGTAGTTGGAATGTGTGAGATTGGGTTGACTTAACTCAAGAGAAGGCTCAAAAGTTTCTTATTATGATTCATGAAGACCAAAGAGGTTGAGTGTTTTGGAGGGGGTTCAGGAGACATGGTTTTGGGGGATTTATGTTTTGATAGTGTTTTTTGTTGTTTGGTTCTTTTGAGTACACTTGGTGGACTCTTCTTCTGGTGTTGTTCTTTTTGGCTATTATTTTTTGTAAGTCTCTAGATGGCTAAATAAAAAAATGTTAATTATTACGTGTAACCAATTAATTAATTATTATCATACTAGTGAGGGTGTTACATAATTAGTTATAATTGTCCTAGATAATAAGATATGAATAGAAGGAATAATGCATCCTCACTTCCAAAATAGGTACAACAAGCTAAGGTGAATCTACTATAACCATCCATTTTGCTAGTTCAGTTTTACAAGTTTAGGTTTAGTTTTGCATTTGAAATTAATTCCAAAGACACATAAATTAGTTCTACAAGTAAAAATCTAAACAATAGTGATTTTAACAAATAAGTGAATCAATTTATGGGTGATCCCATAATAGTGGTTTACAAATTTTGGCCAAACTGGACACTGAAATTATTATTTTTAACTAAATCTTCACATTCGGGCACCTATAGCGGCTAAACTGTGAGGAATTTGAAGATGGTGAAAACTAGAGTCTCATCAAATTTTGTCTGTAGATTCTAAAAATATTTTTGCAAAATTTTTGGAATCAAATTGCACTTCTTTTTCCATCTCCCACAAAAATTGATTTTTTCAAAGCGACATTTTTAAAAAGTGCACACCATATAACGATTATAAATTTTTTCCATGAATTATAAAATTCTAATTCTTTCAATTTAGATTTGTAACTCTGATATCTAGTGCTTCCATTTGGTTAGATAGTTTTTTATTGAATATTTTTTCCTTAATCAAGTTTCAAAGTCAAACGAATTACAATTCAGAATCGAGTATAATGCATAACTTTTTTGTATATGTCAAAATTTATTTATTTATTTTTTGTTGGATCAAGGACTTCAATATCTGGTGCAATCATATTTTTCAAAAATTTTTATAATCTTCTATTTTTCCACATGTGAAGAACAAAGAAATTCATTTTCGATGAAAAACCTATGTTTAATAAAACTTAAAAAACAAATACATAACAAAACCAAAACATATTAAAATTATATTCATTGGATAGCTTGTTCTGAGGAATACCATAATCATTTGAAATAAATTTTAAATGAATTCATTTGATCCCCCAAAAGCTAAATCAAAAGTGATTTTTTATCAGCATTTTGATAGGTGTAAAGGAGACGCATTTATAGGTATGGTTTAAAACTAGTGAGGTTCTATTCAAGGGGGTTTGATCTAAAGTGACTTGATCAAACCATCTTCAATTGAAATCCTTAAAATGGAACTTTCTAACGCTTAAATCATTATATTTTCTAAAAATATGTGATTTCAGCTAAAATTCGTTCCTCTCAGGAATTGTAAACCACTATTATGACAGCACCCTTATAGTATCTTTGATAGTATATGAACCATCATTAAGACTTGAACTAACTATCTTATTTTATTTTATTATAATTTTATATTATTATAGTATTTGTTAAATTATTTGTTATCATATGAACTCTAGAGTCCTAGGTAACATCATCTAATTATTGAATTATTTGTTCTAGGTAAATTCTAGTGAAAGTTTTTTTATCACAATAATATTGTTAGAATTGTGAATAAACACGAGATGCAGGATCAAACAATGAAAAAAACACCTCCCATGCAAGTGATATGCAAACAATAATTTGTTATATCATCAACAAGAAAAATTATAGAATGAACCTCAAGAATATTCAAGGAGATCTTGTTGGATAACATAATGAGGGTTGAGTGCTTTATAGGATCACCCTAAATGATAAAGAGATTAGATCATGATAAGTGTCAATATCTCATGTAATGAGACAAAATGATCTTTAATAATAGCTCGCTTAAGTTAACAAAAAAAAATTATAAGTTTAGTTTAAGTGCATGAAATGAATTAGACTAATAATCAATTAAAAATTAATTAATTATTAGCCAATGCATGATTACTCTAACACCCCCCTTAATATGAACTTAGGGTCCAGTAACTAAAAATCCTAAAAAACTAACACATAAAAAACAAAGAATGAATGATGGGTCTTGAAAAACAAGGCTTGATGAGGCACTCATGTACAAACAATCTAATCTTTCGCAGTTGGAGAAAAAGGAAAAAACTTCATGGGAAAAAATCCTCTCCAAAAGAGAGAAAGGCGAATGAAGGACTGAAAATCCTCCAAAACAATGTCCCAAAAACAATAGAAACATGAAGAAAATCATTGAAGCACGAAGAAGTTATAGACTGTTGTCGAATGATGATACCTATAGTATAGAAATGAAGAAATTCCTCTAAAATAGATGATGCTCACGATCAAGAAGACAAGAATTTGCATGAGTTCCCCCAAAAATACTACTTGAATCAAATGACAAACAAAGACAAACATGTCTAGAAATCAAAGATACAAATGGCACATATACCAGTAATTTGAAGAACATTGATCAAGTGAAAATAGGTCACCTCTAGAAATAGGAATCCATGAATTTCCATATGGTAAATGCTCCATATCACCAAAATTTATGGGTAATCATTCATTACATCCACCTAGTACATAAGAACAAGAACTAGATAAATAGATCACTCCAAAAATGAACCAAAGAAGCATTAACACCAAAAATAAAAACACCCATAATACAGAAAGGGAGAGGCAAGACGTGTCCACTAAAATTACATGTCACCAAGAAGTGCATGAAGGAGAACAAAGAACAAAGAACATTTGAACATGCATAAAAGAGTACTTGTAAATAAAAGGGTGTAGAAACCAGGCACACACACATGAGGCGAGAATCACTGTGATTTAATGTTGTCGTGGAAGGAACACTCACTTGACAAAGGTGTGATGGAAAAACAAAGGCACTTACAACCCACCCATGACACTTTATATCATAGTGCGAGTACAAAAGGCACAATGGGATGTGTGAAATCTCAAAAAAAATTACACTAGAATGGAACTTTATCTCAATGTGTTTACAAAAAATAAATCGCATGTAAAAGATGTCTACAATATCTAAATAGGACAAAATGCTAGAAATATATGTAGAACAACCTAAAAAAAGTCATCACATGCAAAAAAAAAAGTTTCAAATAGCTAAAATGTCCAAGTAATTCACCAAAATGTGAAAACATAAAAAAATTGAATAAAATGTACCTAGAGAAAATATGGAAAAATTATTTAGAAGGTTGTGAAGAGCTCCAAAAGACCATCTCAATGTTGATGGAATTGCAAAAACTAGAGAAATAGGTCAAAATTTGTGAGCTCAGAAGTGAAAACAACACATGTGACTTTGACAAGTGATAAAATGTACTAGCAAAAAAATCTTAGAAAAAACTAGTACCATTGGATAGTGCTCAAAACTAGCTTTTCAAAAATATCTTGTTTGTTCAATTTTGATACTTTAACAAAAATTTATGTCGATTTTCCCAATTATGCTTATTTTGCAAAAAATGCAACAACAAAAAAAACCCCCAGGGGGTAGGCATTGGTCACCCATATGACCCTGGGGTGATTGCTTTTTTTCTTCTTTAAAAAAACAAAAAAAAGAAGATTTCATATTTGCTCTTATAACCCTGGTTGAGAAAAAACTATAAAATTGAGAAGGGGTTCGTTGAATCCATGCCCTGATGCCATATTATAATTGTGAATAAACATGAGATGCAAGATAAAAACAAACAAAAAAAAAAACCTTCCATGCAATAGAGCTGGAAACAATGATATGTTATATCCTCAAATAGAAAAACTTACAAAATGAACCTCAAGAATCTTCAAGGAGATCTTGTTAGATAATACAATGAGGGTTGAGTGCTTTATAGGAACAACTAGAAATGATAAAGAGATTAGATCATGATAAGTGTCAACATCTCACATTTAATGTGACATAATGATCTAATAATAGCTCACTTCAGTTAATAGAAAAAAACACTCCTAAGTTTAGCTTAAGTGCATGAAATGAATCAAACTAATAATCGATTAAAGATTGATTAATTATTAGTTAATGCAAGATTACTCTAACAAATATTTGAGACAATTAATTTTTTTAGAGATTGGAAATGTATGATTGGTATTTTGTTGTCATTTAATTCAAAATTAGGGATCTTAAAACCCTCTACCATGACCTTAAGAATTTTTTTAATGATGAACATTTGAAGCAAAGAGATATAATACTTAACTAAGATTTTCAATAGGAACAATTATAAGGGTAGTGCAAATTACTTGATCTATTTAGAAGGCGAGATATAGTCAATGGTGATAAAGTATGGAAGATCATACCCAAATTATTATGATAACTCTTCCTTACATTGAAGAAATCTCTTACAATATTTAGAAGATCTTTACACACAAAAAGACCAAGACCAATTTTTTACTTCAAAATAAGTTTATCAAATCCATGAGCTCCTTGAAGTATAACTTGGAGCCTAGATAAAAATGTGGCGTCGCTTGGATTTATTACTACTAAGATGTTCCATACACACTCTATATTGGTGAAATGTGAAGATCTAAAATTATTATAGGCTGAAAGAACACATGATACTTATATTCATTATAAAAAGATTTTGAAATCAACTTTAGCCAAATGTTCTTTTTGAATTAAACATGTAATTCATATTAGATTGTTGATTCAATTATTGTGGAGGATCATTTTTCCAAAATGTTAGCTAGAAAACCTTATGGATATTAGTAATCATTTGTATAACTTGAATAGGAGTGAGAACTTAGGCTTAATCCACTTATGGAGATTAATTATCAAGGTGTTAATCAAAGCACTTTAACCTGGGGAGATGTATATGTTGTGTTCAAGTTAGTGGGTTCTAATATTTAATCATTGTATGTATTTATTTATTATCTTTCCTTTAGTAAGCCTCATGTTTAATCATCTAATTAATTAGAGATATCTATATAAAGAGATTAAATTTAAATAATTGTAAGATATAATTTTACTTGATGATGAATCGCGTGATTTAATGAAAATTAAATTCAAAATTTCTCCATGTTTCTTGTACACTTGAAGTATTATGTACTGTGGAATCCTATACACTTTAAATATAAAGGATTTTTTAGTTGGCCCATGTTTTTTTTTACATTTGTAAGTGGATAAATGGCTCCAAAATAAAACACGGGCCACTAATTTCTATTCTTATATATGTTGCAACCTTGTTTACTAGAGATATGTGTTACATTGACACCTTGATATACATGTTTTTAGATGAGTACATGTTTATTATTTGTAAGTGATTCCAATTTCAAATAGACCCAAATAAATGAGTTGGGACTGTAAATTTGATTTAGAAGGATTCACCAACAACATTAGTTGTGGTAACATCAAGACTATTATCATGTATTACAATAACTATGTGGCACTCTCAAGTCCACAATACACCAAAGCACTTCATAGGTACTCTAGGGGACACAAAAACCCATTTCCACTCTCCTACCAATATCTTAACACCCTCTTTGTATAATTTTGATGCTCTCTACCAAGGTTAGACATAAGCTTGCTCAAAACCCCCACTGCTTGGGCAATATCTAGTCTAGTGCAAGTAATTGCATACAATAAGCTTCTCATAGCACTAGCATATGGCACATTAGATATATCCTCAAAATTATCTTTAGATTTAGAAAACATATCTAAATTAAGATTAGTGCCAACAAGAAAAGTAATTCTAATTTATTTACAATCTTGCATACTAGATTTGTACAAACTAGTGCTCACATACTTACTTTGCGACAACTAAAGCTTTCTATTACCTTGATCTCTTATGATTTCCATTCTTAATATGTATCTTGCTGCCCCCAGATTCTTTATCACAAATGCACCTGAAAGTTGAGCTTTCAGCTCACTAATGATACCTTTTTTGTTACTGAAAATAGCATATCATTCGCATACAAGGGAACAATTAGTAATTGATCATCAATACATCTAATGTAAACAAAATGATTCTCTTCACTTCTATTAAAGCTCAATTTCAATGCAAAAGAATCAAATTTTTGATACCACATATATGATGATTGTTTTAAACCGTAAGAGAGACCATTTCAACCTGCAAACCAAGTGTTCTTTCCTTTTTACCCCAAATCCTTTTGGTTATTGCATATAAATTTTCTCTTATAGATCTTCATGTAAAAAAGCAATCTGAACATCCATTTGCTCAATTTTAAAATCATTAGTAGAAACTATGGATAAAAAAATCCAATAAAAGATAACTTAGCAAAAATAGAGAAAACTTCACCAAAATCAACTCCCTATCTCTAGGAGTAGCACTTAGCTACCATTCTAGCTTTATACTTCTATAATGAACCATCCACTCTAAATTTCATTTTGTAGACCCACTTACAACCAATGGCTTTCCTTTCTTTGGGAAAACAAACAAGATCCCAAGTATCACAAGAGTCTAAAGCCATCATCTACGCCTACATGGCGAGCTGCCAAGACTCACTATCATTTGCATTAATAGCTTCCTTGTAGGATCTACACTCATCATCAGTACTCAATAAAGAAAATACACAACAAAAATCTAGTGCAGTATACCTATCAATTGGATTTTGTTGTCTTATGGATCTTCTCAAGGGTGGAGTAAAAGATTCTTCCTCAAGTTCTTTAGTATTCTCAACTTCTTTTGTCACAACAAATTCTTCCTCTTCAAAACTTTCACTCGATCTCTATTCTTCTTCTCCATCCTCAAATTCATCATTATGTTCTTCTTGATGTGCATCTTCTTGCTACAAATCAAAATGCACTATCTTTTTCCTTTTGTTCTCTTTTTGGTGTATAGGATCAAAATTTTCTCTAAGTTCCCTAAAAATAACAAATCTCTAGAATAGATATTTTTTTGGGTTAGAGGATTCCATAGCTTACATATTTTTAAATTCTCGCCATATCCAATAAAGATGCATTTCTTTGCTTTTGGATCCAACTTAGAACACTTTTCCTTTGGCACATGAATAAAATTCTTATAGTAAAAAACCCTTAAATGTGAAACATAAGGTTTCTTACATGGACCCACACTTCATAAGGCATTGAATCAAGAGTTTTGCAAGGAAATCTATTAATCAAGTAACAAGTAGTACACATGGATTTTCCCCAAAAACATTTATCGAATTATGCATCACTCAACATACTTTTGACTCTTTCCACAATAGCTTGATTCATCCTTTTTGCAACACCATTATATTGTAGTGTTAAGGTGTTGTCTTTTGACTTATGATACCTGCATTCTTACAAAATTCATCAAATTCATTAGATCAATATTCCCCTCAATTATCTAATCTTAATACATTTATTTTCAATCTTGTTTGGTTTTCTACTAAGGTTATAAATTTCATAAACTTAGTGAAAAAATATTTATTTTTCATAAAGTAAATCCATGTAAATATGGATACATCATGAATGAAAGTAACACAATGATGAGATTTTTTAATAGAATCATTATTCACAAGATGAAACACATCTATATGAGCAATTTCTATCACTTCTAAAGTAAAATATGCTCTATTCTATTTTTCAAACACATAATGCTCACATAAATCAAAGTGCTAAAAGATAAATTGTCGAAAAAAAATTTATTCATGATAGTTTTTAAAATATTTATACTTATGTCACCCAATCTATGATGTCACAACATATATTTATTTTTAGAATTTTCAACCACATTGGTGGAGTTCCAAACAATAACTTGGCATCAAGCTTAAATAAAGTTCCCATCTGATTTCCCCTCCCTACTGCCAAGCTTCTTCTCACCAATCTACAACCATTCTTATTAAACATTATATGCATTCTTGAATCACATTTCTAATATATGGAAAACCACTTGTTATGGGTAGTTGTGTGATACAAGCATCCCAAGTCAACTAACCAATGTTCAGTAGACATGACATTACAAGTAGAAAATAAAACTTCATCTCTTGCATTAGAGGATTTTTTTATGGTGGAATCCCATTGCTTCTTTTTTACTTTTGTACTCCTTCACATGTCCTCTTTTCCCACAATTCCAACACTTTACTCCATTCTTCTTTTTAGGAGTCTTGGAACAACCTTTAGACTTGTTCTTAGGTCCTTGATCTCCTATTGGATATTTTTAGGCCTACCCTTGACATTGAGAGCATCCACTAAGTTGTCCATAGCTTTATTCCTCATTTTTCTGTGACAACAAAGTTGCAACAAGTGCATCTATCTTAGAGTCTTCAAGGTTAGCAATGATAGCAAGAATGAAATTTTCCCATGATAGGTAAAAAAAAAGAATCATAATGCATTTATTATCTTCCTCAAGTTTAAAACTTATAGATACTAATTGAATCAAAATCAAAGTAAATGAATTTAAATGCTTTATAGTGGATTCACCTTCCTTCATTCCAAGAGAAAACAATTTTATTTTCATATACAATTTGTTTACAAGTATAGTGGGTTGATAAATCTCACCCAACCATTTCCACAAAGCAAATGTAGTATTTTTTCAAACACATTTAAGAAGAAAAAATTTGCACTAGGTAAGTGCAAGAAGTTGAGTCCATGAAACGTGGAAGTTTTTGCCTTAGCCAAAAAAATGAAATTGGCATTGCAAAAACAGGATCCCGAGCCTAAATTAAAAATGAGATCCAGTTTTGAAAATTTTCAAAAACTAGAAATTTCCAAAAATGAAAAGTTTTCAAAACGAGATCCCGATTTGAAGACTTTCCATTTTTGAAAAAAATTCAAAACGGGATCCTGTTTTTAAAATTTCCAAAAACGAAAATTTCCCGTTTTTGGCAATTTTGAAAACGGGATCTCATTTTGTAGAACCAAAATGTAAACGGGATTCCGTTTCCAAAAATTTGAAATTGGGTTTTCTTTGAGGTCAAATTTCTGCCTTGTATTTGGTTCAGGAAAAGCATTGGGAATCTGAACCTAGGCCTTCAACCTGGTTTGACTTGCAAGTTGAATGTCCTAACAATGTCAGAGAAAAATACCAAGTTTGGACATATGGCTGATGACTTTTTTTACAGAATTTTTTGACAAAATTAAAACCCATTTTAGTTGAGACAATGCATATTCCAAATATGTAATTTTTTTTACAATTGATTTTTTTTCTATTTTTCAATTAATTTATGATGAAACTAGTCCATAAACTTTAAATATTAGGGTTTTTTAATATTTTAATAACTTTTGATCAACATAACATTTTGACAAACGGATTGCACGAGAACAAACTTTAGACAATTCTTTTCAATTTAAAAAAAAAATAAAAAAATGATAAGTTAAGGTCATCTTATCGTGTTGTACGACAATTTTTCAAAATGACAAATATGCCTAATAAAAAATTAACAAAAAAAAATTCAATGAAAAATTACAAAAAAATATCAAGAACAAGCTTTAGTGAGTCACAAATCTTTTCCCAAAAGGATTTAGAAAAATATGATAATTTAGGTCAAAATATGGATGTTGTACACATGCATGGTATGGTAAAAAAGTGACTTTTAAATAGTGGTTTTTAGAAATGCCTATTGAAACTCAATTTGTACAATCTGGGTATTGAAATAAATTACATATTTGGAAACTAGACTCTGAGTACTAAATTTTATGATTAGTGACTTTTTTGAAGATTCCATCTCTAAGTGCTTCAAATTTTAAGGTCAAATGTGTCAAATGCTGAAAATTAGGGAAAACACTTCCACTTTTTGGCCAAAAAGTGAACTCAACTTCTTGCCAACACCAACCAAATAGTACATCGTGCCTTTTTATCCATCTTCTCTCAATCATCTTGATTGATTGCATTAGTTTTCTTTTATTTTGTTGCAGTCACCCATTGATCTCTTTCTTCAAGGAGAATCTATTTTTAGCTTCTATAGCTTGTAGTTAGATTCATTAAAATTTTCAATATCTAATTGAGATACATATGCAACCATGATTCTTAAAAACACAAATCTGCAAAACATAACTCCCATTACAACACATAAAACATTCACAGAAAAAGTTGGCAAGGCTCTGATACCAAATATTAGAATGAACGTGACTAATATAACATGTAAATCTTATATAACTTGTAAATATGATATATAAACTTGTAGAAACTAATGGAGAAATGATTTAAACTACAAAGAAATTATGTAACTCAAAATTAATACACAACACATGGATTTATGTGGAGAAAACCCTTTCAGGTAAAAAAATACACCAAGAAAAAAGGGAAAATTTGAATTATTTTTCAAAGAGATTACAATACATAAAATTTCCTCAATCTTGCATCCAATTTACCAGTATTTGTGTAC
Source organism: Sequoia sempervirens (assembly GCA_007258455.2). Classification (NCBI taxonomy): domain Eukaryota; kingdom Viridiplantae; phylum Streptophyta; class Pinopsida; order Cupressales; family Cupressaceae; genus Sequoia; species Sequoia sempervirens. The sequence goes on along the minus strand of VDFB02000015.1, from coordinate 159,408,686 downwards.
ATATAAAACATCTCATTATGTCTTCATCTCAACCCCTCAATATATAGATTCATGAGGCTCAAAATACCACCATAAAACATTATCATGGGTCAAAACAAGGTTCCAAAATACCATGGTAAAAATTCATACAGCCCTTACATGCTAAACATGGTCTCTAACATGACTTTACACCATTTTACAAATTGTCATAAAAATCCCTATAAAATAGGAGATGCTCTTACATGCATCATAGACTGTCAATAGCTTATGCAAATATTCTCTTAAATGTGTCATAATTAATTCTCACATCCAAAATGATATCCCCTACTTTTAGTCCCTATATTTGTCATAGAATCTATCATAATATCCTTAAAAATAGGCTTTCCATGTTAGACCACTAAATAGGCATCTTTTGACAACTAATAATGTATTTTTCAAAGCACCAACATGTAGCAAAAGTGACAACTCAAAATTTCACACCCCTTTTGATGCAACACAAATATTTAATAATATAAATGTGAAATAATAATTAGGAAAATATAAATTGAGGTGGAGAGTGAGTATGGTAGAAAGCCTTGGCTGTTGTGGAAAGGGTTTTCTTGGTGACTTCTCCTATAGAGGTGGATAGGTAGTATTGTTGGGCTCAATTTTTTCTGAGTGTCTAGTTTGTTGTGACCTATCTAATACAGCCAGTGGAGAGACAAGATGGGTAATTTGGTTTTACTTCATTTGGTGGAATGGTGTAATTCCTAGCTTAGATGTTATTTTTCTTAGTGTTTTGTTTATTGTTTCCTAGTTGTTTCAAGTTGTTTCATTGGTTAGATAGGTAGGGTTCAAGGTCCCTATAAAAACTTGGTTGTAGAGGGTTTAAGGTTCCCTTCAAAACCTGATCTTTGCAACAAGAGTAATCTAGTCTATCTTTTGATGGTTGTTGTTGTTGGGCTACTGATTGTCTATGATATATTTGTGTAGTGTTTTATTGATAGGGTTTTGGGTCCCTTCAAAACCTGCATGAATAGGGTTTCAAGTCCCTCAAAAACATGTTTTTCCCCTATAATCAAAACAATAAATAAATAATAGAAATTTCCAAGGTTGAGACCTTAATTCCCAATAGATTTTGATGCTTGGCTTATTGATTCAAATTGCTCCTACCATATGACTCCTCACAAGGAGTGGTTTTCTACATACAAATCATATGATGGGGGAGATGGTTTCCTTGATGATAAGAACACAAATAATATTATTGGTAAGGGAAAGGTAAAGTTTTGTTTTAGTGATGAGAGGATTAAAACCCTTGATAATATTTTGCATATTCTAGGACTTGCAAGAAATTTACTTGTAGTATCCAAGTTGAATGATTCTCGAATGCATGTGACATTTGATAAGTCTAGTTACAAGTTGGTAAGAGGGAATTTGGTGATAGCTAAAGGATCTAAGATAGGGAATTTGATTAGGCTAAATACCTCTACTTTTTGTAGCTCTTCCAATGTAACTAGCACTAAAAATTCATGTATGTTGTGGTATCATAGATTGGGCCACATTAATGAAAAAGGTATTAAGACCATTCTTAATAAAAATTTGGTGGATGGTATTTCTAATTATTCTATTGGTAAAAACTATTTATATGAGCATTGTGTGTTTGGTAAACATAATATATCATCATTTTATAATATAAATAATAAGGCAAAGAGATTATTAGAGATCATTCATTTGGATGGACTAGTAGATGTTGACTCTTTAGGGTAAATATTGGTATCATGTCCCTTTCATTGAAGATGTCTCAAGATACAAATGGATTTATTTTATACATAAAAAATCTAAAATTTTCACTAAGTTTAAGGAAATTAAGGCTTTAGTTGAGAAGCAATCAACTTCTAAGATAAAGGTGTTGAGATTTGATGATGGGATGAATTTTGTTCTAGGTAATTTGATGAATTATGTAAACATGGAAGTATTTTTTGGAAAAATACAAGTCCTTATACTCCCAACAAAATGTGGTAGAGAAAAAAATGAACCAAACCTTGATGGAAAGAGCTAGAAGCATGTTGAGTGTTGTTAAGGTTGATAAATTATTTTGTGTGAAATTTGTAGGTATTGCTTGTTATTTAATTAATATATCTCCTTGTTCGTCTCTTATTGATAAAACTCCTTATGAAGTGTGGATAAGTAGAAATCCCTTTGTTTCACATTTAAGGGTCTTTATTTGTGAAGCTTTTATTCACATTCCTAAAGAGAAGTGATTTAAATTGAATCTAAAAGCACAAAAATACATCTTCATTGGTTACAGTGAGAATGTAAAAGATTTGGAATCCTCTAACCTATAAAATAATATTTTCTAGAGATGTGATTTTCAAGGAGTTTAGAGCTTACTCGAGAGAAGAACAACCAAAATAGAAAGATAAGACAAAAATAGTGCACTTTGATATAAATATTGAGAAGCAAGAAGATTCAATGTGAAAGAAACATCATATGGATCTAAGGATGGAGAAGAAGAAGAGGGTTTAGAGAGTTCAGAGGATTCTGTAAGATGAGCACATAAAAGAATACGAATAGGTAGAGCCCATTACTCCTACCTTGTGGAGGTTTGCAAGGCAACAAAATCCAATTGACAAGTATAGCCAACTAGATTTATGTTATGTATTTTCTTTGTTGAGTATTGACAATGAACCTGGATCTTTCAAGGAGGCTCTCTCTTCAAAGGGAAGTGAGTCTTGGATGCATGCCATGCAAGAGGAGATGATGGCCTTAGATAGTTGTACAACCTAAGATCTTATTATTTTTCCCAAAGAAAGGAAGCCCATTGGTTGCAAGTGAGTTTAAAAATAAATTTGGTACAGATGGTCAGTTAGAGTGGTACAAGGCTAGATAGGTGGCCAAGGGCTACTCCCAAAGAGATAGTTGATTTTGCTGAAATTTTTTCTCTTGTTTCTAAATTGACTTCTATTATATTCCTATTATCTATTACTACTACTTGTAATTTTGAGATAGAGAAAATGGATGTTAAAATTGTTGTCTTGCATGGGGATCTTGAGGGGGGTATTTATATGCAACAACCTAGTGACCTTTTATTGTGAAAGGAAAAGAATACTTGATTTTCAAGTTAAAGAGATCTTTGTATGGTTTGAAATAGTCACCCAGGATGTGGTACTAAAAGTTTTTTTCCTTTTCATTGAATTTGGGTAATTTTAGGAGTGAGGAGGAACATTATGTTTGCATTAAGGTTGTTGATGATTAGATTATAAATATTTGTCTTGTATTTTGATGACATGTTATTTATTGGTAACATAGAGGCTATGATTAGGGAGCTCAAGACTCAGCTTTTCAGAACATCTGATACGAAGGACTTGAGGGATGCAAAATATATCCTTGAGATGGAGAGAAATAGAGATTCGGTTCACACAAATATTTTGTTAAGTCAGAGTAAGTATGTTGATACCATTTTAGAGAGGTTCAAGATGCAGGACTATAAGCCAGTAAATATTCCATTTCCAATTGGTACTGAGTTGATTTTAGATATGTGCCCTAATTTTGATGGTGATTTTGATGAGATGTCTAAGGTTCCTTATGCTAGTGACATTAGTAGTTTAATGTATGTGATGGTTCATACTAGGCCAAATATAGCCCAAGTAGTGGGAGTTATAAGCATATTTATGTCTAATCCTAGTAGTGATCATTAGAATTCTATTAAAAGGATGTTTAGGCATCTAAATTTGGAAGATGAAAAGTCATGCCTTGGGTGCCCAAGTGTGGGAGGTGATTATTTGTTCGTTTGTATTGCATCGGGGAGTTAAAGAGTATTGAGGGGTTATATTTCTTATTGGCTATGGGTTATCGCCCATGTGAGAAGTCATGAGAAGGAAATTAATATTTTATTGTGTTTATTGGATTACAATTATCCTAGGCATGGGTTTTCACAAGTGGTTTTGTCTCTTGTTTTGGGTTACCACTATGGTTTTCCCTTCCTCAGTTTGAGCTATAAATTGGATCCATGGTAGAGTGGGTAACAAGGTGTTGTCATGTTGATTAGATAATAGTAGTGAAGTGTATTATTGGTGTATCTCTTCATTTAAGATTAATTTTATACTTTCCCTCTTTCTCATGTAGAGGTTTTTCTCGAAATGGTTTCTCCACATAAATCTAATGTATCTTATGGTTTTTTTAATTTTTTATATTAGTGTTGAAAGTAAAATCATATAACATCATTTTGGTAATCTAATTTTTAGATTTACAAACACATTCTTAAGTTATTATTATAGATTATCTTCACCTTGTTTTCAAAAAAAAATAGTTCACCTTGCTAGATCCCCTTGTGATTCATAAAATAATAGAGTTCCAAATTGAACCCCATCACCAATCCCAGGGCCCTACACACCATCTTTCATTCACTTTTTTTGAATACCACATGTACATCAACATCATTGAATCTATAAAAAGAAGTTGAACCTCACAAAACTTAGAATATGCATTATGTTAGAGACAGTTTTAATCCTTCTATATCTAACTATGAGAATGACTCTACCTCATCTAAATTTTTTGAGAGGTGATCTATCTCCCTAGAACACATATTTTCTATCATATCTATCATAAGCTTGGAAATACTCCTTCTTATGAGTCATATGAATAAATGATCCATAATTAATAATCCATGCACCCTCATGCCATCCACAGTAAGAGCTATAAAAAAATCATCACCATCATAATAATTAGAATCCCTTAAGTTTGAATCATCATCTAAATTATTCTCCTTGAAATCATTTTTTTGTGCTTGATCTTGTTAGTTTTGATATTTTAACTTATATTTATCAGGATTTTTAGATATCCCCTTAGCTTTATTTTTTATGGGTAAGATTAAGTTTTATATTGATATAAAATAGGTTAATACAATTTGAGCCCATGACTGTGGGGCTATAGTGTCCACCATTGATAACTAGACCAAACCAACCAACCCCCCCCAAAATGACCACGCAGGGTCGATATCTCACAAAACCAGCATCGAATGCACTAGCATATTTTTGAAACTATAACAGTAAACTAAATACACAGACACACTAGACAAAAAGACATAAACCCTAATAGTAATTCACCCAACCACCAACCAAACACAAAACAAACACCTACCCAACACATTTACTAGACATTATTTTATGCAAATATGCAAAATTCATATTTCCAGGCAGAGTTTGGGGCTACCAGCAACCCATATTTCATCTTCAGAAGTTCAACCCCTGCAATTTCCAGGCATCGATACTCCACCAAATCCAAGTCATTAATGTCCAGTAGAAAGGGATAAAAATTTACCAAGGTGTTCGGGTCCGCCAAGAGCTCGAGGTCACATAGGTGGGGAATGCCAACACCCAGTGAGGCTACAGCCAAAGCCTCCTCCATTCCCACCAACAATTTTTTCCTGAACAAATGCTTCATTATCACCTTTGCCTCTTCCTTTGGAACTTTCACATCCAACAACCCAGCTAAGACCCTTGATGAGATATCAGTGTCCATCTTGTACCCTTCAACGCCCTCCAAGAAACCCTTCCCTATAATGCATTTTATTGCTACAAAGATGAGGTAATTTGAGTGATAGATGATCCGACTGAGTTGGAGTGAAGTCACTGGTCCTACAAAATCCATCTAATGCTTGGACCTACGGAGCTAGACAAGAGTATCCATACCACCTATGTCTAGTTCCTTCGCCAAAATATGGAAGATAAATCTTGCCATAGCAAAAACATAAAAGAATGCAAAACATTAACATGGGCCTAGTAGCAGGGAAAACGAAGGATTCTCAAAACAGTAACAAAAGGATGCCTTAAGCACACATCCACACCACCTTTTAATGAGTAACTCATGTGAATGTGCCTTGGACTATCATATGCCACAATGCATGGGACATACACTAAAATCATGACAAGACCCTTAAAGTGTTGGAATTACCAAATATGAGTACCACCTCTGCCAAATGTTCTAGAAAATTGCCACCGCATGTCTCCCAAAGCCACATTGCTTGCCAACGCATCAACCACTCCACACGTACTATTATGGAGTGGCACCCACCGAATCACCCACCATAGGATGCGTCAAGCTCCACCTTCAAGGTTGGCAATTTTCTTCAATGAAATTCCATCAATCCCAAGATTTGACAAAAGATTCGCTTTTGATTTCCTCCGTGAAGGATATGATTGATCGCATAATTCTCAAAGCCCCCAAGTAACGCCATTGTGTCCACAAGCAAGCCCACCATTTTTTTATTTTAGAGATTCCCTATGCACAAGGTGTTCACAATCACCATTGAATCTCCCTCAATCATCATGTTCCTTAGTTTTAGCTCTACACACAAGTTAATCCCAAGGTGCACCACCTACAACTCCGCTACATTGTTAGTACCCCAGTTGAGTGGTTGAGCTATATTTCTGACCACATCACTAGTCTAATTCCTCACAATACATCATGCCCCTGATCGGCCAGGATTTTCCCTTGACGCCCCATTGAAGTTCACTTTATGCTAGCCATGTTCAGGAGCTTGCCACTTGATATTCTTTCACTCCTTTTGAGCTTTGATGCCACTAGTACCAACACTAGAAGGAACCTGCAAGTCATTCCAATTTTGTTTCATCTTCGCATCCCAACTTGAGAAGAATGTTTTAGATTGACAACTACCTTTTTTGTTCTTGAATTTACCAATTCCATAACACATGCTTCCACTTTGTTGAGAAAGGACAAGAGTGGCATTGCTACATCTTGATAAATACAATGATTCCTTTCCTTCCACACCTCCCAAAGCAGGAGCGAGGGGAAAGAACACCATAGGCCTGAGAATATAGAGTTGCTACATAGGATTGACCAAATTTTGAATAGACTTACTAAATCACTAGTCAAACGGTACTCAAATTTAACTTTGCACAAAGCCAATTCCAACACTTTACAGTGAACGAGCAATTGAGAAAAAGAGGATCACCATATTCCTCCACTACTTTACAAATTCCACACTTGGAGGGGCCACTAAAACCAAGTTTCTTGAACCTATCCACAGTTAGAACTCTACCTTGGATCACTGCCCAAGAAAAGATACCTACTTTGGGAAGGCAGTTGTTATTCCAACACAAAGTGTTGGGAAAATATGATGTCGTCTCCTATTTCCTGACCAAAATGTTATATCCTTCCTGAGCATTGTAAACACCTGAGGTTGAGCTACACCACCTTAGAATGTCGCAACCCTCGCAAATGTAAAGATTTTGTCCCTTGAGGGCTTCTTCAAATGCCAAAACTTCATTATTGCTAATCCCCGACAACTTCACATCCTTCCAATTCTATTTCAAATGACTATCGACCCTTTTGGGGTCCAAGTAATCCCTCACATGAATTCCCCAAATTTGTTTTGTTACCACCCTGGCTTGCCTTAGTGCATTGTTCTCTGCTAGCTTACCAAAACCTCCACAGGAGTCTTCCCAAAAAAGGGTCATTCACCCATCTTTTATATCCCAAGAGAGGAAATGTGAGACCAAATCCCTACAACTATTGAAAAAATTCCACATCTGTGAGCCTTTTGGAAGAGACCTAGTTGTGAAAATGCTTGTCTCCTTGTCTTCCAAATACTTGGTTTTCAGAAGCTTGACCCACTTAAGGTCCTGATTTGCATAAAGTTGTCATGCCAGCTTGGCGCCCAACACCTTGTTCTATAAGGCCAGATTTTTCAGACCAACCCCAATAGTCCCTCACGACCTACAAGTTTTCTCCCATTTTATTAGTGGTATCTTCTTTTGATCAGAGTTTCCTTACCCAAAAAAAAACTTTTGGTTAATTATGGTACTTGCCCCACTCAATAGAGGAAGGAAAGAAAGCATGTAGATTGACAAGGCCGCAACAACTGACTTAATTAGAGTTAGCCTCCCTACCCAAGAGAGCCACCTGCCCTTCCAAGAATAAAGCTTGCTTTTGAACTTTGTAACCAATGGGTCCCATAGCTTACTAAACTAAACCCTAGATGCAAGCAAAAGACCCAAATAATTACAAGGTAACTTGCCCTTCCTAAATTTGAGAACTTGCAAGATTTATTTTTCCAAATGGGGATTAGTGAAGAGAAAAAAGGCCTCAAATTTATCAAGAATTACCTCCTGCTCATAAGCCACAGAATAATCTAAAAGAATATTTTTGATGGTCCTTACCTCTGCCAACCCAACTTGACCAAAGAGCATGGTGTTGTCAATGAATTGATGGTGCATAACAAGGGGCAACCCATTTGTGATCTAAATTCCTTTAAGCTTAACAAGTTCCATTTCCTTGGCTATTGATATGCCTAATTATTCTGCTATAATGATGAATAGAAATGAGGAGAGAGGGTCACCTTGTCTGAGCCCTCTGGATGCCCCAAAGAAGCCTTGAGGAGTACCATTTACCAACACATAATACTTTGGATAAGCGATCCAATTGAACAACCAATTGAGCCACAAAGAGTGGAAGCCAAAAGCTTCCAAAAATTTGAATAAGAACCTCCAATTGACCTTGTCATATGCCTTTTTTATGTCAAGTTTCAACAACATGAATTGCCTTTTTGTGTTTGAGATCAAGTGTATTGCCTCTTGTGCTATGATCACTCCATCAAAGATCGATTTTCCCGCCACAAAGCCAATTTTTTCTTCATATATCAAACTAGGGAGGATTACCTTAATTTGGTTGGCCATTGATTTAGCCAAAATTTTGTGTTTTTGTCACCCTCATTAAGCCAAAGCTATCGTGACTTTTGGCACCATAAAATTTCATCCTTCGATAGAATGTCTCCCAAAGATTTCAACAACTCCTTTTCCTAATGAAACCTATCATTGTCCATTCCTAGCCTGCACACTTCCTCATTTAACAACCTCAAATCTTCTTCAAACTTTCATTTTTCCTCAAAAATGTTCTTAAAACAAAACCTATTGAATTCCTTCAGTTGATGCTTTACTTGTTTCAATTTCATTGCAAGGATGGACATTTTTGAGCCTGCCACCTTAGATTCCTCCCACCATTAAGCAATATGGGCTTTGAAATTAGGATCCTTGAACCAGATCTGTTCAAATTTGAAGGGACATCTGTGTGGACTCCACTCCCCCACAACCTCGAGAAGGACCGAAAAGTGGTCTGATCCTGAATAATGAAGAATCCTGCCTTCCAAGGTAAATGGAAAAGCCTCGAGATTACCTTTGAAAATGAATCTATCCAGCTTCTCAGCAATATAACAAAAATTGAGCCACCTATTGGTCCATGTGTATTAACCATTAGTCGTTGGGATTTCAATGAGTTGATTTCTCTCCAAAAAGTCCTCAAAATCGATTTGAGACTGTAGCCTATGTGCCACACCTCCTCTCTTGTCCTTAGAATACAAAATCACATTGAAGTCACCACTAATGATGCAAAAATCAAAGGCGTGATCATTACACATGAGTTCAATTTCTTTCTAAACTTCCTGTTTTTGAATGCATGTGTGTGGGCCATAAACATTGATCAATAGGAAGCAAAAAATTTGATGTAAAACTTTTGACTTTGCAAGCCAGCCACCTGTTGCTCACAACCACTTTTTCCAAAGAAGCCTTATTGGGATGCCATAGTGTCACTAAGCTGCCAGCCTACCTAACTGAATTAATGATATAAATCTTCCAAGATCCCAATGATTTCTAAGAAGACTTGACCTCCTCTTGACACAACTTAGTTTCCTGTAACATACAAATTTCTTCTTGGGCCATCTCAAAATGGTGCTTCACCAAGCGCCTCCTATTAGGGGCATTGATGCCCCTAACATTCCAAGTTAAGAGTTTCATTTCTCTTCAAGAAGGGGTTCCCCCTTCCCTACTTTAAGCATCTCCTTGATCTTTTTTTGACCATTATCCTCACTATCAATCTTCAACTTCTCTAAGTTAGGAATACTACCATGCCTTTTGTTTTATCCACAAAATGGAGAATATTTTACCATGTCTTTCTGATGGAGGCCCAAGTTCTCTTGCACTAAAAGAACCCTATTTGTGTCAAATTCACCCAGTTCTTACCCAACCTTGGCACCACCAACAATATCTATCCAAGACTCATCCAAACACGAATCATCGTTAAGAAAGTTGAGGGGAGAATTTTGGCCTCTTGAGCCAATTCTACCAACTCCTTGCTAACTTCAAGGAGGTAGTTGAGTTTTTCCAGCCTCATGTTATTATCGATTAGATCAATCACTTCATTCATTTTTTTCATTTGATGCCTAATTCAATTCCAAGGGTTCATTTTCCTACTCAACTTCACAGGAGTCCGCCCTCCTATCCACATGGCGAAGCATATCTTCAAAAGCTCCATTCGGACCAAGGTTCCCCACCGAACTGGCATCGTTAAGATCCACTAGACCCGACACCCCATTTTCCTTTATGTCCCTAACTAGGGGTAGCTCCTAAGAGCACCACCCTAGGGTACTGATTAGGCTCCCATTTGGCCTTGGTTCAAAGATTAGAGGTTGCTTGAGATTGCCCCATTCAATATAGATCTCTAATTCCTTCCATAATGGGCAATTGGGGTGATTCTCCACACATATCCTTACATAAGTGTTGATCCTATCATCCTTCGACCATTCTTTCGTGCACAAATACTTGCCCAGATTGTTACCAATTTCCCCCAAGATGTCAGGCTATAAAAATTCCAATGGTAACCACAGTAATTTATACTAGTCTTGGATGTACTCCAATTGGTGATGGAAGGGATCAAAACCTACTTCCCACTTATGAATGTAAAAACCATGCCCATCCATCAACCAAATCCCATATAGAATCTCTGTTTAGACTAAAGGCGAAGGGTAGATAACCAAGAAAAAATCGTTAGCCAGGTTTTTAAAACTTAGCTCCATTCCCCACCGTTCTTGCCACCAGCGAATCAAACCATCCCAATTCAAATTTAGACCAAAGCACTTCACAATTAGCACAAGTTATTCTAGTCACTCAATTGATGGACCCAGTAGCTTGGATCCCAACACCATTATCCTCTGATTACCTTTCCCTAGCTTAGCACCATGCACTGTATCAGGCACCTTAGGCCAAGGACCACCACCACCATCCATGTCTAAAGCTCTGGAGTTACCCTTACGGGTGGAGGACTCCCATTTTTTACCTTCAAGAGGGGCTCGTCTATCTTGCCATTGCTTATTCTGACTTGATTGATTTTGATTAGATCTCTGCCATTGTCACCCATGCCAACCTATGTTGCCACAATTGTTAAAATTCCTTTGCTTTGATTGATCACGCCATGCCTCTGATTGAGTCCACTCTTGGATCTTCTCAAAAGAGACTTCATGTCCAACATCAATGGCCCAAGAGGGCATGCCTTCACCAATCTTGCCATCCACTGCAACACCATTCACAAGTCCATGATGAAATTTCTCACTCTAAGACGAGTCTGCCACCTTCGCCAAGCCTACGCCATCTTTTACACTTTCACACTTTTTCACTCTACTCTGCCATTTTTTATTAATAAAAAATTATTAATAATATGATATCCTATTAGATTTGGCATGCTTGTTCTTTTTCTATTCTTCTATTTATCCTTGGAATAACCTCTAACTATCAAGGAATCTTTGATGAAATCTATTTTTTTTTACCCCATCTTCTAAGAAATCAATGAGCCAACTACCTCATCAAATTTTAAATTTGAGACAATGCTATTGATCGCCATTAAAGGTTCTTCCAACTATTAGGCAAAAAAATAAGGTCATAAATTAGTTCTCCTCATCTATTTTAAAATGCATGAGTTCGAACTAGCTCACTGTTATGTTAAATACATTTATGTACCCAAAGAATACAACTTCTTTCATAGAAAAATCTTATTCATAAGCAACTTTATTTGATTCCAATTTCCCAAATTATCCTAAAGATTCTCGGTGGCATGATTTACCTTGAAAGAGTTAGGAGTGTTGAATATACAAAGTGGAGTCTAATGAGCCTCCTTAATTTTCTATCTAAAATTATCTAATCTTCGTCTCTATGCCACACAGTTTGTGATTCGCAACCATAACCTATGGATGTATATCCATGAGAAAATCCTCTATATTGAGCTTCCAAATACCAAATTTAGTTTTATTGAACCTTTCCACCCCCTTTCTAGAGGTGTTTCCATGTTTTTATAGTTTTAAAAAAATCATATAAAATAAAACCCACTTGAAGAAGGATTAATAAGAAATATACCCCATCCTTCTCATGATTCTAAAAGTTTACCAAGATATAATACCATGAAAGATAATATGCACAAATTTTCCAATTAATCCTGTGAGGAGAGAGTTAAAATTTGCTTGATCTACACAAATTTTAGTAGAATAACATGTAAAACAACACTTAGAAAATAATATTAATAGAGAATATAAGGAAATAGAAAAAGGAGACAACCACAAAAGAGAGATAATAATGATATATCGATATATTGGCAACAAAAATATTAATTACAACACATACTCAAGCTCAAAGCTTCACAAGAGATCAATCCTCTAACTTTGGAGGAATTCTAGCAACATAACCACAACAAAAATATGACATGTGATCTCCATCCCAAGGCCACAATATATAGGCCTATAAAATCTTAAAAAGCACTAATTTCCCAAAAACCATAAACTAAAACTATGGGCCCAAAATGGGATCCCAAGTCTTATTTTCAAAATATAATGTTCCCCACATGAGTGACAACCACCATAATATAATGTAACTCCTCTTACAAGTCACCGTTCATTGTTAAAACTAGAGATCTCATAAGTAACTCCTAAAAACTCCCCCATGAGGCATTAATTACTCTTTCATGTGTCTATTATTAATTGATCAAATGTAATCTAATTCCACTAAGTAACCCCTCAAATTAACAACTCCTACAAATTTGATAAGCTTGATGACATGTAGTAAATAATGTAACCTATATAATTTAGATGATTCCACCTAAGTGAGTTGTCCTTTTCCATATGGGTACAATTATTTATAATATATAAAAACATTAAATAACTAGCATATATATCTAATAATATAAATAAAATACTTTGAGATATATCCTTTTAGAGGCACCTATTGCACTTTTATGTGAGAAATTGATTAAAAAAAAGGTGCCTCAAGAAGGATATATCTCGATGAGTTTTTATATATTATTATATATATGCTAGCAGCATTCATGGTGCAACATGTAAGATATTAAATGAATTATGATTAGGGTTAGGGTCAAGGTTGCAACTAGAGATAAAATTAGGGTTAGGGTTAAGGTTAGGGTTAGATATAGATTTAGAATTCAGGTTGGGGTTAGAAATAGAGTTAGGGTCAGGGTTAGATTTATGGTTATGCTTAGAGTTATAATTAGTATTAGTTTTAGGGTTGAGGTTAAGGTTAGGGCTAGGGTTAGAGTTATAGTTACACTTATAATTAGGGTTGTGGTTGCAATTAGAATTAGTACGTTATAAAATTAGGTGGATTAGAAATAGTATTAGCATTAGGGATACAATTAGAATTACTATTAGTTTTATAATTAGGGTTAGAGATAAAATTATAGTTAGGGTTTGAGTTAGAATTATTGTGAGTGTTAAGGATAGGGTTAGACTTAGATTAAGGTTAGGATTAGGGTTACAGTTACAGTTACAATTAGAATTAGTGTTAGTTTTAGAAGTAGGGTTAGGGTTAGATCTTAATTCCAATCCAATCCTAACCCTAATTATAATATTAACCCTTTTCCTACTAATAATAACCCTAACAACCCTAACTATAATTCTAACCCTAGCCATAATTCTAACCTTATTCATAATCCTAATTCTAACACTAACTCTAATTCTAATATTAACCCTAATTAAACCCTAATCTTAATCCATAATTTAACCCTAATCCTAACCCTAGTTAAACCCTGACCCTAATTGAATATTAACCTTAACCCTAATCGTAATTATAACCCTAACCCTAGAACCCTAGTTGAATTCTAACCCCAACCCCAACCCTAACCCCAAACTTTATCCTAGAACCCTAATCCTAATTGAACACTAATTGAACCCCAACCCCAACCCTAAACTTTCTCCTAGAACCCTAACCCTAATCAAACACTAATTGAACCCTATCCCTAACCCTAATTTAAGCTTAACCCCAATTGAACCCTAAACTTAACACTAATTAATCCTTGATCCTAGCCCTAACCCTAACCTTAGTTAAATCTTAACTCTAATTACACCCTAACCTTAACACTAATTAATCCCCAATCCTAGCCCTAACCCTAACTCCAACCCCAACCCTAATCCTAACTAGTAACTCCTAACCCTAACCCTAAACCTAATTAAAATCTAACCCTAATCAAATAAAAACCCTAAATGAACCCTAAATCTAACCTTAACCCTAATGCAGACCCTGAGCTTTATGTATAACCCTAACCCCAACCTTCACCTTAATCTTTATCCTAAAACCCTAATTGAACCCTAACCTTGATTAAATTATAGTCCCAATCTTAAACCTATCTCTTATCCTAATTATAACCCTAACCTAATTATAAGTCTAATTCCAATTCTAACCCTAACCATAATTCTAACTCTATTCATAATTCTAATTCTAACAATAATCTTAATTTTAATGGAAACACTGAGTTTAACTATAATACTAATTAAACCCTAACCCTAATTAAACCCTTTAGAACCCCAATCCTAATCATGCCTAACCGTAATTGAACCCTAACCCTAACCCCAACCTTTACCCCGAACTTTATCCTATAACCCTAACCCTAATTGAACCCTACCCTAACCCTAATTAAACCCTACTCAAGAACCATAACCCTAACCTAACCTTAACCCTAAACAAACCCTAATTATAATTATAACCCTAACACCAAATGAAACTTAACCCTAACCCTTACCCTAACCATAACCCTAATTAAATTGTAATTGAACCCTAATTATAATCATAACCCTAACCCTAACCATAATTGAACCCTACCCCTAATCTTAGAACCTTAATCATAACCATATTCATAACCCTAAGCCTAATATTTATCTTAGAATGCTAATCCTAACCCTAACCTAACCTAATCTCAATTATGACCATAATCCTAACCTACCATGGGACTAATTCTAACCCTAACTGTGACACTGATTCTAACACTAATCATAATTATAACCTTAACTTAAATTGAACTTGAATCATAGAACCCTAATTTAAACCTAACCCTAACTATAAATCTAATCTAAACTCACTCACCCTAATCCTAACCCCAATATTTATCCTAAACCCTAATTGAACTCCAACTTTAACCTATAAGGAAGCTAAGGTAGCAGAACAACTTCCTACACTAATCTTGAGAGGATAATAATGCAAAACTTTTACAAACCTTTAACAGTTACATAAACTCAAACAAAAATAAACACAAATATCATGCATACCACAACACAACAATTTATGTGGGGAAAACCCTTTCAGGAGAAAAATCCAACACTCCAAAAATTGCTCAATATATTATTCAACAATCACAAAGATTACAATATGCTTACAGAGCAAGCTTCTCATAGGAGTATCACCACTTAGAGATCCAAAGACAACTTGACCGCTATCAGACTCTTAGAATACATTGCAATACACAATCATTATACAACACCTTCATAAAATAGGGTTGTCTTCTAGGTAAATTTTAGCTAAAAAAAATTCAGCTATCAAATATGACACATAATGATGAACGGTCCAAATTTACAATAATAAAGTGTATATAAAATTTGGCTTCTGGGGGTGCTATCCCCAAGCCACCACCGAGGCACGCTACCCCCTAGAACCCCAGCCGGGGGGATGATCCCCTTGGATCCCTTGTGGGGGGAATGCCCCCACACCCCCTCATCATTGTCAGTTGAACAATACCTTATGTATCAATAGTAACTTATGTAATTGCAAGGTTGAGACACATTTTCTCAACAAATCTCCCACTTTTCAAACACCTTGCAAGGACAATGAAAGAGTGTCATCATCATCTCTTAATTGCTAGGGGCCGAAAGTCCCATAGTCTTTGAAAAACATTTGAATTTCTTTGTGCTCAGAGGCTTAGTTAAAGAATCAACAACATTCATCAAAGTCTCTCCCTTAACCAACTTCACCTTGCCATCTTTGACCATATATCTAACAAAATGATACCGTACATCAATGTGCTTGGTCCTGGCATGAAATGTCAGGTTCCTAGCTAGACATATCACACTTTGACTGTCACAATAGATTGTCATTGTACCTTGTTTTATTCCAATATCTGAACACATTATCTTAAGCCAAATGCCTTCTTTAAAAGCATGAGTAGCTGCCATATACTCTACTTCAGTAGTGGAAAAAGCAACCACAACTTGTCACTTACTCATCCAACTAATTTCACCACCAAATAAAGTAAACACATAAGCACTGGAGGATCTTCTACTATCAATATCACCTGCCTATTCTGAATCCACATAACCATGAATATCAAGGGAATTCTCATCTGCAGTTGTATTACTATGATAACATAAGGAATAATTTGAGGTACCACACAAATATCTGAAGACTCTTTTAACTGCATCCCAATGAGCTCTACTATGATTAGACATATATCTGGAAAGAACTCCCACTACTTGGGCAATGTCTTGTCTAGTAAAAACCATAGCGTACATCAAACTTCCAACTGCACTCTGGTAAGACACTTTGCTCATGTCTTCCATCATGATGGAGATGTTGGATAATCTAAAATAGATAACTTTGTTCCAACTGAAACAGGAACACACAATGGTCAACAAGCTTGCATATCAAACCTCTGTAAAATTGAGTTGACATATTTACTTTGGCCAAGCCACAACTTTTTGTTCACTCTATCTTTTTTAATTTCCATCCCAATAATGTGTTTAGATGCACCAAGATCTTTCATTTCATATTCAGCAGCAAGTTGATATTTCAGTTCTCAAATCATACCTTTCCTTTTACCAATAAATGACATATCATCAACATATAATGCAATAAACATGAAACAATCACCATTAGTTTTATAATAAACACAATGATCTGATTTAGAACGCTCAAATCCCAAACTCAACACATATGTATCAAATTTCTAGTACCACATCCTAGAAATTTATTTTAGGCCATACAAAGATTTATTCAATTTGCAAACCAATTTACTTTTACCTTTCACCACATAGTGCTCTAGCTGTGTCATATAAATATCCTCCTCCAAGTCACCATGAAGGAAAGTAGTTTTCACATCCATTTGCTCAACCTATAAATCATAAGCAACAACAATAGAAAGCAAAAATCTAATGGATGTCATTTTTGCAATAGGAGAAAATATCTCACCATAATCAACACCCACAACTTGAGAGTAACCTTTTGCAACCAACCTTGCTTTATACTTCTCAATACCTCCATCTAAACCAGTCTTTTTCTTGAACACCCATTTGCAACTAAGTTTTCATCCTTCAGGCAATGGTACAGGATCCCATGTATCATTCTTTTTCAAAGCTGACATTTCTTCATCCATAGCAATCTTCTAGGATTTTGCATCATTCATACCTAATGCCTCTTCTACTGATCTAGGTTCATCCATGTTAGTATTCAAAGCAAAAATACATCTTTAATAATCAAGTGAATACCTTTTAGGTGGTTGTGTGTGCCTTGTAAACCTATGAACGAGTTGAGTTGGAGGTTCTTCCTCCTCTTCTGAAGATCAAAGCTAGATGAGCTCTCCTCAACTTCTTGTCTATCCATGGGCCTCGTTTCAACTTTCTCAGGCGTAGAAGGAAATTGAATCACATCTTCCTATTTACTTTGTTCTAGCTGCAATGTAACAAAAGAAGGATTAGTTTCTCCAAAAATAACACTTCTACTATGTATTACCTTTTGTGCAACAGGATCCCAGAGCTTGTATCCTTTCACACCATAACTGTATCTGATGAAGATACATTTAACAGCCTTGTTCTCCAATTTTGTTCACTTCTCCTCTAGTACATGTGCATATGCCTCACAACCGAAAACTCTAAGATATCTCAATGAAGGCTTGCAACCCGACCATACCTCTATAGGTGTCTTATCAACAAAAGCTGATGTAAGAGACCTGTTAATCATGTAACAAGCAGTGGCAATAGATTTAGCCCAAAACCTTTGTTCTAGACCAGCACCACTCAACATACTCCTAGCCTTCTTCATCAGTGTCCTATTCATTCTTTCTACAACTCCATTCTGTTCTAGAGAATATGGAGTTTTCTTTTGTCTATAAATACCACAATCTTTACAAAATATATCAAAATCATTAGAGAAAAAATCACCACCATTATCAGTCCTCAAACATTTTATTTTCTTTCTAGTCTACAACTGAACCATTGCTTTAAATCGACTGAAAACTTTAGATTTACTCTTTAGAAAATATACCCATGTCGTACTATAATCATCAATAAATGAAACATAATATGTGGATTTACTAATTGAGGGAACATCTATAGGACCAAACACATCAGAATGAATAACATCCAATACACCACAATATTTATGAGAACTCGAGTAAAATTGAATGAGGTTTTGTATTCCATAAATGCAATGCTCACAAAAATCAAATTCAATATTACAATCAAACAAACCTTCAACAAGGTTTTTATTTTTCAAGGTCCTTAGACCCTTTTCTCCAATGTGGCCAAGTCTCTGGTGCCATAACATAGTTTTCTTTGTAGGTAACTTTGATTCAGAAGAAAGAACACCATTGGGTACCCAAAATCCATGACCATTTACTAAAGGTGAAACTCTCACTTCTTCCACAAACTTGCTTTTCACATAAGTACTATTGCACTCAATAGTGCATGCATCAAGCTTATACAATGTGTTATATCTTACTCCTCTAGCAATCACCACAACACCTCTGACCATCTTGCATCTTGCATCAGAAAATACTACCTGTACACATGCATCTATTAGTTTGCTCATAGATAACAAATTTTGTGCTAAACCAAGGATATGCAACACAGCATCAATCCTTGTTATTCTACCATCAGGAAACTTGATTTTAACTTTACCATGCTCAATAATGTCTAAATGAGAATCATTACCCAAGTACACCTTACCTCCATCAAATTCTTCATATTTAGAAAACCAACCTCTATTCAAGGTCATATGGAAAGATGCACTCGAGTCAATTAACCATGTATCATTACCCACATGAGTTGTCAAAGTTGCAATGAATGCATCACCATCTTCCTTCTCAAACTTAGAATCAAAATCAAATTTCTTCTTTTTCTTCTTCTTTTCTTCTTTGCAATCCTTACAAATATGTCCAAGCTTATCGCAGTTCAAGCAAATAGCTTTGGACTTTCCAGGAGATTTAGATCTCCCCTTGGACTTAGACTTTTCACGCTTCTCATTCTTCTTTCCTTTTTCCTTAGGTCTTCCATGAATATTCAATGCCTCCTTGGCACTAATGGACACCTGCCTCCTCATCTCTTTAGAAAGCAAAGAACCCACCACATCTCTAGTTTTCAATATAACATAAGTACTCCCAATAACCATAAAAAGAGAATACCATGAATCAGGCAAAGAACAAAGCCAAATCTGACATTTCTCTTCCTCATCCATTTTGACACCAACTGATGCCAATTGAGCCACCACCATATTGAATGCTTCCAAGTGATATATAATTCATCCACCCTCTTCCATTCTCAAGGAATACAATTTCTTCCTCAAGAAAATCTTGTTCACTAAAGATTTGGCTTGATACATCTCACCAAGCTTCTTCCATAGTTTTCGTGCAGAGCTCTTCATGGACATTGATGAAAACAAAGTCTACCAAGCATAATCTAATTAGACCCTTGGATTTATGGTCCATAACATCATATTGAGAAACCTGAGTAGGATTTGCAGGCCTTGAAACATTCTCATCAACAACATCCCATAGATCTCAATCTATCAACAGACCCTCCATCTTTAGCTTCCACGTTTCAAAATTATTTCTAGAAAATTTATCCACCTCTATTCTCCTTGACGAACTTGCCATCTAAAAATTCCTGCAACAAGATCACAAAGTTTCTTTTGCACAAGCTCCCACTAAAATCTGGATTAGTTCAAAAAACCCAACAACCCACAACTAAAACCAAAGGTGATTAATACCACTTGTAAGGAAGATAAGGTAATGAAACAACTTCCTACACTAACCTTGAGATGAGAATAATGCAAAAAAATTAGAGATCTTTAACAGTTACAAAAAATTAAATAGAAATAAACATAAATATCATGCATATCACAACACAATAATTTACATGGGGAAAAACCTTTCAGGGGAAAACCCTTTCAGGACAAAAATTCCGCACTCCAAAATCCACCCAACATATTATTCAACAATCACAAAGATTACAATATACTTGCAGAGCAAGCTTCTCACAAGAATATCACCAGTTAGAGATCCATAGATAACATGACCACTATTAGACTCTCAGAATACATCCTAATACACAGTTGTAATACAATACCCTCATAAAATAGGGTTTCCTTCTAAGGCAAGTCAAGCTAATAAAATATTGATCGCTAGATATGAGACATAATGATGAACGATTCAAATTTACAATAATAAAGTGTATATAAAATTTGGCTTCCAGGGGTGCGCTACCCCTTGGACCCCCAACCAGGGGATGATCCCCTCGGACCTCTTGTTGGGGGGGATCCCTCCACACCCCCCCACCCATCATCGTTGGCTGAACAATACCTTATGTATCAACAATAACTTATATAATTACAAGGTTGAGACACATTTTCTCAACATAACCATCATCATAACCCTAATCCCAATTTTGACCATAATCCTAAAATACCATGTTATTAATTCAAACCCTAACTATAGCACCAATTCTAATGTGCTAACCATAATTAAACCTTAACCCTAATTGAAAATGAACCCTGACACTAAGCCTAACCCTACTTTATCCCTAACCTTAACCATAATTGAACCCTAACCCCAACCTAACCTTAACCATAGTTGTATTCATAACCCTAACCCAAGCTTTATCTTAGAATGCTAACCCTAACCCTAACCTAACATTATTTCACTAACCCTAATTGAACCCTAACCCTAACCCTAGTCTTAAGCTTTATCCTAGAACCCTAATCTTAACCTAACCCTAATTGAATCCTAATTGAATCATATTTCAACCCTAACCCTAATTAAACCCTAATCTTAACCCTAACAATAACCTTAATTGAACCCTAAACTTAATCTTAACTGAATTAAACCCTAACCCTAACCATAATTACACCCTAACACTAACAATAACCTTAATTAAACCCTACAACTAATCCTAATTGAACCCTAACTCTGATCAAATCCTAATTGTAACCCTAACCCTAACCAGGTAACTCTAATTTAACCTTAAAAGAATCATAATCCTAATTAAGTCCCCATTATATAATTTATATAACATAAAAATAAGCTCTATACATAACCCTATCACAATCAATTTTATAAAATCCAACCCTAATCAAAACCTAACACCAATTCAACCCTAAATAAAACCTCAACCTATTCCTAACTGAACCCTATTCATAACCCTAAATGAACCCTAACCCTAACAAAAATGTAAGCATAATTAAAGGATAACCCCAACCCTAACCCTAACTGATTCATAACATCAAACCTAACCCTAACCCTAATTGAACTCTAATAATAATTGTAACCTTATATGAACCCTATCCCTAACCATAATTGAACCCTAACTTTGAAAAAATTATAATCTTAACCCTAATTAAATTGTAAGGGAAAAGGATCCGGTTACTAAAGGAAAAGGGAAAAAGGTTTTGTTCTGCAAGATTAGTGAGTTAAGAGAAGACTGGCTCTACTTTTTTGAGTTGATGGAGAAGGACCAGGTTACTTAAGGAAAATGGAAAAAAGTTGGAAAGGATGATGTTAAAGGCCTTGTTACTAGAGGGAAGGGTAACTTGAGGAAATCCTTTGAGAACGAGAAAAAAAAGAACTATTGGACATGATTGACCTTCATAGGAACCAAGAACTTGATGTGGCTAACACCTTAAGGAGCATGAAATAGTGTCTAGTTTTGTGTTTCGCTTTGTTATTTTCCTTACTACTGGGTCTTTGTTTGTTTCTCGTTGTTTTGTTATTTTTTTGTTGATGGTTGCTGCTGATGGTTTACTATTTCATCTTTAAGCAATATTTTG
Organism: Sequoia sempervirens; assembly: GCA_007258455.2. NCBI lineage: Eukaryota > Viridiplantae > Streptophyta > Pinopsida > Cupressales > Cupressaceae > Sequoia > Sequoia sempervirens. The sequence continues at coordinate 159,386,580 of VDFB02000015.1, read as the reverse complement.
TATGTTCAATTGTAAAGGGTTTCAGGTCCCTTCAAAACCTATTTTTCCCATATAATCAAAACAAAAATTGTAACCTAACCCTAACCTTAACCCTAATTGTAACCTTGGTCTAACCCCAATCACCTTAACCCTAACTCCAAAATTTATCTTAGAATTTTGATTGAGCCCGAACCCTAATTAAATAATAATCATAATCATAACCCAATTCTAAATAATAATAAAACCTTAAATAATAATAATATTATATAAATTATTATTAAATTATACGATAAAGTTAAGTGTAAATGTAATTCTCAATTACATTATTCTTTTTAAAGAAAGAAATGCTAGTTTTAAATATATAAATTTAAAAACTTATTTTAATGTGTAGTAATAAATTTAGTATAGTTTCTTTGTATTTAATTTTGTAATTTTAAATTGATTTTAGATGTGCACTTATTATGAAAAGTCTTTATATTAGACTATGTATTTAAGTTGCTATATTTTTGTAGGCTCTAGGAAAATTCATCGCCAACAATTCATCGAAGGAAAATTCACCGCCACCAGCAATTCACTCCCAGGGAAAATTAACTGCCAAAAATTCATGCAATTAATTTTTCGCGCAGTGAATTGTTGATAGTGAATTTTCCATTGATGAATTGCTAGCAGTGAATTTGTCGGATGCCATTTTTGTACAATAAAATATTTAGTAAAGTATTAAATTTATAATATAATTATGTCAAGAGGCATAACCCTACAATTGCAGCACTATAGAAACTCAACAAATTCATGAAAGAAAAATAAACATCATCTTAGTGAATACATAAAAACAAGAAGTTTCCATTTGAAAGTTTCAAATGATTTTTACTATTTCCCATTTTGGATTAGAATGTTGTTATGCAAATTTATTAATCTTTAAAGCCACCTTTCCCAATAGTAAGTTTCCAATTTGAATTAGAATGATCTTTTACCTTTTCCAACAAGTTTTCCAATTTGAATTAGAATTATCTTTTACCTACAAATGCACATTTAAACTTAAAGATAATGAACAACTTTTTTAATCTCATTAGATGCATTTCGAAAGCATAATCAATTAGGTATGTAGTTTCTCGAAATTTATTGCAATGTAATCATATTGTATTATAATTCCATGTCTTTGTTTATGTTTTCGAAAGTGTTTTTAGATTGATTCGTTTAAAGCTTTTGTATTTGTATGATTTAATTTCTATGCTTCTCTATCATTTGATTTTTTCCAAGTATATGAGTGTAAAACATCTCTTTAATTGGACTAGAGTGTAGTGCCTACCTATTCCTAGCATGTGATGCTAGTGGCAGTATTGTATTTCATATATGCTCAAATATCAAATGATCATGTTTTGATATTATTATTCTATGTCCTAATTCTTTGTCTCGTATATGGATATTTTATTGTTATGCTTGATGTATGTGGCATCGAAGTGTGTGTGATTTGATGCCAAGTCCCTTGAAAATGGATGGATTATTTAAATTATAGGTATTCTTGGGATGTGTGCATGATGCGGCCTTTCCCAAGTGATGATTATTTTGCTTTGGTTCATGAATATATACATTGATATAAATATTCTAATCAAATGATATCATGAAATTTATCATTTAAATATAATAAAATTATGGATATGATGTGGTATACCATGGGGTATTTATGCAATGCTTTGGCTATTTATATGTATGGAGCAGGTACGCTTGATGTGTATGATGAGTGGTTACAGGTATTGGGTATTCCTCCACCCTGCTCCATAGGTCTGAGTATACCTCGATGGTGGTTGTAAGGAGATATCACATTGGCCATTTATTGTTTTTCCTTACATGTCATACTTGATCCGAGTGCGAGACCCTTTTTATTTTACCTGTGTTGACTTGGATATAGCCATTGGTGTGATTTCAGATATCATAACTCTTTTATGAATGTCTCGTGAATGTGTAGTTGATGTTTGTTCAATTTCCCATTTTCACAATTTAATTCAATTAAATGCTTATGGATTTAATAGTGAATTGTAGGCTAAATAATATTGACAAATGAATTTTAATTGATTTTCAAAACTTGGGGCTTATTTGTGGGAATTTCAAATAGATAAATAAAAACATGAGTTAATATTAATTTGATTTATTTGAATCATATTTTTTGCAAAGTAATGTGAAATATGCCTTATATATATTTAAAACATGATTTAAATGTGGAATAATGAATTGGACTGAATGTTAATGTCTTACTCTCAATTTTGGGAAATCGGGGATTTAATGTGATTAATTAAAAAATAAATATATTATTTTATTGGAAAAATAAAAGGGGTTAAAAAGGAAAAACGTATTTCATTTTCATATATGTGTTATTTTAGACAAATTTAGAGAGGAAAAACCCTCTTTCCTCCAAATTATGGTTTTTGTGATTGGGCGAGCAATCAAAGGCCAAATTGTGTGGGATGAATTGCATCAAGATAGGAATGGGGAGGAGATCATGGTTGTGTGTGGAATCGAGCATCCATGTGATATGTTCAAAGTTTTGTTAGTTTCACATTTTGGTTAAGAATGAGGTAAGTTTTCCATATCTTCTCAAATGGTTGTTTTTTTATTTTGAAAGGTTGTAAATGGCTTAGAGTGGTGTTAGAACCCCCCAACACCTTTTTTTGCATAAATTTTGGTTATAGATTAATTTTTATATGAAAATTTTGATATTTTCTAAAATATGTCGATATCTTGCCCAAATTTTTGGGAAATGTGCCAAATATGTATTTTATAGCTTAATGATGCAAACAAGATAACTCTCAACTCACAAACCTTGTCAGGCTTACACAATTCACAAACAAACGACAAATTGAATTGACAAATTCATTTGTCAATCAATCCCCAATTCTTTCACCCACGTGAAATATCACTAACCATTCAACTAATTTGAATCCCAATGAAAATACAATTTGTGTTCATATTCAAAAACAATTCAAATAATTTTATTTATTCTTAGTTTACATGCTAACATTTAAAATTGGAAAATTTGACAATGTTTAAGGCTTCCAAATTATCTATTTCTCTACACTAGAAACATTTATCGAGGAACCCTCTACTGTTGCTACCACATCATCTTATTAGAAACTCTTTTTATTTTGTGCTTTGTCCCACTTCCTTACTCCATTCGGGCTTGGATTCTTCATCAATTTGCTTTCCTTTGCTACTGCTCACGCTTGTCCTTTATCTGCTATAAATCTTCCACAACTTTTGGAATTATTTATTTGCCTTCTCATCAACTTCTCCTTAGCCTTCAATGCATATTGGTATGCTTCTTCGATTGAGGTAACCTTTAACATGCTCATCTCATCTTGAATATTAAATCGTAAACCATTCACATAATGGGCTATCTTTTCCCTATCAATTGCATGCCTTCCCAATTGAATGGACATATTGTAGAACTCCTCCATGTAATCTTTTACACTCATGTCTTTTGTTTCAAATTTTTCAACTTCTTGAATAATTCCATTTCGTGATCTCAAGGAATAAATTTGTTCTTCAACCTGGTCACCATCTAATACCACCTTGTTATTTTGGGGTCTCCATTCGTTACCCACTCTCTTTACAATTCTTTCCACCATAATGCATAACATGCACTTTTAATTTTGTTTGGGCTAACTTTACCCTATGCGGGTTGTTAGAATTGGCTATGGATGCCAAGATCTATGGACCAAATGGAAAGCACAAGAAAAGAGAGAGAGAGAATATGACAAGAATAAACTGTATTCAATGTCATTGATATGATATGATCATGATTATTACAAATGAGAGACCCCTTGGTTATATAGCCAAGGTGAGAACATAGAAGGGCATAAGATTATGACAAGTGTCGTAATCTTATGACATGAGACAACTATGAAGAGCTATCACTCCACTTAAGGTGGAGAGATAATCACATGATGTGTCCACAAAAGGTGGAAGTGATGAGGTAATGACATGTCAAGTCCACCAAAAGTGGAAAATCTCCAACAACCTCCTATGTAGTCCCTAAGTAAACTTAACTAAGGTGTAATTGTGACCTAGGACAAGGTACAACACATTTTATTACACCAACACCCCCCCTTAAGTGCAACTTAGGGAGAATGTGTACACAAATGCAAATAATGCAAGATGGGTCCCAGCAACTAGGCCATGTTAGGTACCCATGTACACACAATGCAATCAATGCAATCTCTCACAAATGAGGAAAGGGAGAAAACCTCATGGGAAAAACTCCCCCTCACAAGAGAGATGAAATACAACGGAAATGCTCTTAATGAATCATGAGAAGGTAAAAACCCCATGTGAGGAAAAAGACCCCCCCATAAGAGAGAAGTAGAAGAGAGACAAGGTAGCCCCCCCTCAATGTTGAGTCTCTTGCAATGATGGTAGAAGCTCGACATTAAATGCTGAAGATGATCCAATCTCGCCGAACAATGTTCCTCCCCTTAGGAAGAAACAAAACCAAGGATGTATGTAGGACATCAAGAAGATGGATGATGTGAGATGATGTCTCTGAAGCATGCTCAAGTGTCTCCATGTCGATGCAGAAAGTTGAACCACTCCAATCAGGCATTCTAGGCCACACTGCTGAAGAGGAAAATCCAACATCTAGTAGAGAAGAATGTAGAACACGATCCAAAGACAAATATATCCCCTCTGAAGACAAAGAAGCCTCCTCCAAATGTTGTCCAAAAGAATCCACACTCACGCCAATCTAAGAAGAATGATCATGTAGAGAATGAACAAGAGGGTCAAGGTGTTCCCTCACAACAACTGAAGAAGGTGCATCTTCATCAAAGAGAAGATGAATGCTATCAATGGTGTCCTCCAAATCCGCAAGATGAGACTCCACAAACAAGTCTGAAATACCTGTCAGAAAGTCATCCAAAGTAGCCATATCTGGAAGACAATCAGGATTCTGCTGTACTGAATCACCAGGAGCCAAAACTGTAGCAACACAAGTATCATCAAGTACAACAGTTGATGGAGGAGATAGAATGCATGGCTCAAGGACTGGATCTGATGTGATTATGCCCAAGTTCAAAAAACCAAATGTCTCCTCAAAATCATGGTGTATGTGATCAACAGTCGGATGAACATTATCATCATCAGAAGCAAACTGTGCAAAGGAATACAACCGAGATGAATGATCAACCACCCCAGTAGCAATAATATCTCTAGTCTCCAAGTCACGAATGATAACCGAATCAGGAGTGAACTCCACAGTTCTCCCATCTCCACCATGTGTAATCTAATAAATGGAAAGTAGATTGTTCATCAAATGAGGAACACACAAGACATCCTGAAAAGTGTTCTCCCCAATGCTAATAGATCCCTTCCCTGTTACACTCATGTATGTATTGTTTCCCATCAAGATAGGAGATAGCAAACAAGGCTGAAATGAAGAGAAGATATTCTGTGAAGATGCCATATGATGAGATGCTCTTGAATCTAGAAGCCATCTCCCTGATCCTGGACTTGAATGAGCACAAAGAGCTTGTCCTTTATATCCTGATATTTGACCTTTGTCCTTTTTAGACTGTTTTGAAGTAGAAGGAGAAGAAGATTCGACATTCTAGAAGGCAAATCAATGTGATTCTTTTAGAAGATTCTTCAACTCATCAATATCCTTCTTATAACAATAGTGTTCTTCATGTCCATCCTTCTTGCAATATGCACAAAAGGCCTCTCCTTCTTAGATGATTCTCCTTTTGAAGAAGATTTTTTCTTTGATTGATCCGATTGTGGATTTACTTGATCTGAATGTTGATTATTCTTTGCTTTCTTTTGTTTCTTATCTGATTCTGATTCTTTCACCTGACTAACCAACAATGCCTGAGATTTAGAAGTCTTGATGAGACCCATTGAGATAAGCTTTTGTTGCTCATGTATCAACATCTCAGAAAATGATGCAAATGAAGGTGTAGTATATGCAGACCCCGTAGTCAATCTATGAGTATGAAAGCTAGAAACAAAAGAAGCATAATCAAGACCAAGTTTTTTCATTGTATTGTACACCAACTAGATGTCCTTCTTATCAATTCCACACGCTTTACATTGCTCTTTTAGATCATTAACCTTAGTGATGTAGTCTTGGATGTTGTCAAAGTTCTTAAGATCAAGATTCATCAAATCATTATCAATTTGATAGCCTCTTACTTCATTTGTAGTACCATACAATGTTTTCAATTTTTCCCAAGCTTCATGAGAATTTTTACATGATTCAATCTGAAACAACAAATCTTAAGAAACTAGTCTACGAAGACACCCAAGAGCTTTGGCATGTTTGATCATCCATTTTAACTTGTTATCATCATCTGTAGGTTCAGGTACCTTATTTTCAACATATAGAGAGTGACCTTCTGTCATTAGTATATTCCATGTATTTTGATTCCATGTTGAATAATTATATGATGTGAGCAAAGGAACCTTAGAATGATCCATGAGAATGAGAGAGTAAAAGCAAACAGATCAAAGAAATGCACCAAGAGACCCCCCCCAAATCACTCAATCAAGAAACCCCCCTAACAATATCTGATTTGGCACTTTATATTTAGTGCGTTTATAGTTGCTAGATGCCAAGAACAACAAACTAGACTTGATCTTAGTGCTTACAAATGCCAAAATAGGCCACAGTATCAAGTATAATTTTTGGTACAAAATGAGATCAATCTGATCATACCACTGAGAAGTACATGAAAAATCATGCACTTTCAAAAAAAACTGCACTCAAAAATGTTACCGTAGGAGCAAGATATGAGCTCCCGAAGTTCCCAAAATGAGGACGAAGCAGCAACACTTCTGAGAATCTACAATTTCTAGAAAAACCAGTCACCAAAACCAAAAATTGATTGCACAAGTGTGTAGAGCATGAAAAATTAGCCCAAATAAAAAAAATTGCTCGAAAAAAGGACTCAAAATGAGCAAGTTATGGAGCTTCAAAGCTGAACTACAAAAATGAAAACTCAAATGGAGAGGGGCAGAAAATTTTCAAAGCACTGTTGACATGATTGATGATGCATGCTGACATCATCCATTTATGTGATTGAATTTGATGTTCCCTAGCCTATCAAAAGAAAATGTGCCCTTGCCGGAATTGACGTCGTCGAAATATTCTGTGGCTATCGGAATCTTTTTGGCCGAAAAATTCTTCGAACCCTGTCGGAATCTTTGAAATCTGCCAGAATTTGGATGAGCCCGTAGCCAGAGAATGGAAGCCACGTGGCGGCCTATGGAATGCCGAGGGTACAGGTGTACCTATGCAAGGTATGCGGTACCTGCGTAGGGTACTACTGCGCAGGTCTGCGTACTATGTAGATTTTTTATATTTTTTATATTTTTTAGTTTTTTATTTTAATAAAAGCTTTTTTTTTAAAAACTTTACAATATCGGTACAAAATGATTTTTACATTAAAAAATTTCAAAAAATTCTCAAATTTTTTAATTAATTTTCAGAAATCATATCGACGATAATAATGACAATTTGGGGCCGTACAGCTCCTTGAGCAAAAAAATTTTGCCTCGCTAGATGACTTGCTCCGAATCAGACAAATTGATAGTCAATCTTAGGGTTTTTGGCCCTTTTGGACGCGATGGAAGGGTCAGATTTGACCCAAAATGCTCCAAAATTGAAACTACCTTCTAGATCTAGCAACCACTCTTCAGCTTCAAACCCTCATAGATTTGGCCTTGTATGTCCGATTTGGACGAAACAAAAGGCAAAATTGACTATCTCAAACCTTCCGGACACAATGGTGAGCTCAAATTTGCACTAGAAAGCTCGGATATGAACTTGCAACAAAGAGCCACGAACGGAACCTCCTCAGATCTAGGATCTCTCTTCAGAATAAGACTCTCCAATGGCACCTAACTTGCTCTGACACCATGTTAGATTTGGCTATGGATGCCAAGATCTATGGACCAAATGGAAATCACAAGAAAAGAGAGAGAGAATATGACAAGAATAAATTATATTCAATGTCATTGATATGATATGATCATGATTATTACAAATGAGAGACCCCTTGGTTATATAGCCAAGGTGAGAACATAGAAGGGCATAAGATTATGACAAGTGTCATAATCTTATTACATGAGACAACTATGAAGAGTTATCACTCCACTTAAGGTGGAGAGATAATCACATGATGTGTCCACAAAAGGTGGAAGTGATGAGGTAATGACATGTCAAGTCCACCAAAAGTGGAAAATCTCCAACAACCTCCTATGTGGTCCCTAAGTAAACTTAACTAAGGTGTAATTGTGACCTAGGACAAGGTACAACACATTTTATTACACCAACACGGGTCTTTGATTTCCTCCATTTCAAAATACTCTTTCAACTCTCCTATCATATCAATTAATTATTTTGGATTTAATGTTCCAAATAAATTTGGCACATCCATTTTGTTGCTATTTGCGATTCTCAAAATAGCCCTAAAAAATATTTCTTCTCCAACATCCTTTGGTTGTTCATCTTCTCTTCCTTACTCTTCCACTTCACTTTCTTCTTCACTCACAGGATCTCTTATGTTTCTAGTAGCTACTCTCACCTTGTTTCTTATATCATTTCTTATTATTTCATGAAATTATTCCAATACCTCCTCTATTTTCGGCATCCCTTTTCGAGGTGGCATCTTCAAATTTTTTAGAGTAACGCCATTTAATTCTTCAATAAAGTGCTTGCACAAACCTCATGTTTCACTTTTCTCTCTACAACAATCCTCTCAAGTTCCTCACCCACAATTCCTAGTGTAAACTGCCTCATGTTCAATGATTTGTCCACACACTCAAGACAACTTGGTTTGATACCACTTGGTGCAAACAAGACAACTCTCAAATCACGAACCTTGTTAAGCTTGCACAATTCACAAACAAATGATAGATTGAATTAACAAATTTCATTTGTCAATCAATCCCCAATTCTTTCACTCATATTAACTAATTTAAATCCCAATGAAAATACAATTTGCATTCATATTAAAAAACAATTCAAATAATTTTTTTAATTCTCAATTCACACACCAACATTTAAAATTGAAAATTTTGACAATGTTTTAGGATTCCAAATTATCTATCTTCGATTTTACTCTCCCTCTCAATCTACAACTCTTATTTTGTCCACCTTTTCCACAACCCATAATTTCTTCTCCATATTTCTTCTCTCTACTATCACCTCTTCTCTTCACCTCCTATATGTCACTCCATAGAACTCATGCCAATCTGCATTGTCTTCTACCTCATCTATTTTTTCATTTTTTATTTCAAGATGCCATTTTTAAATATGGTGTGACTCGTCCTTTCTCACCCTCTCCTCTCATTTTCAGTCATGCCTATCACTTCTCTCTTGCATTTACATATATCTTGCTTGTATGGTGCACCTTCCTCTTTCTTAGAAACTCCTTGTTCTTGCTTTAGCTTTTCTACCAATCACAACCTTCTCTTGTTAAAGTTGTCTTAGCACTTTATTGGTTCTTATGTGGCACGACATACTCTCTTGGGTTTCCTTTAGAAATCAAAGACTCTTCAATGACATGTTTTGGTGGAATTATCTTCACCTCTTCCTCGCCTGATCCTTCTAATTTCCTCTCAACTAGCGATCCCCATTCATTTTGGCATTATTTCCTCTCTCAAACCATGACTCTTTGCATTCTTTGGAAAAAAAAATTCATATAATTTGCATGCCTTGTTTACGCTAGCTATTAAAAAATTCACTCTTTTTTTGCCATGCCAAGTCTGTAGCTAGTCGAGCCTTCCGCTTCCTTTTGCATTTTTGTCAAACATCACATGCTTTGTGGTGCTTCATAATTTGGTGAGGTAATTTACCGAATACCTTTGCTATTCCCTTTTATATTGATAATGAGACCAACTATATCTTTATTTTTTATCAGAATTGAATTACCAACAAAATAATAAAAGTAATTACATCCATTCATATGAAAATAAATCACTCAAACTTTTACAATATCCACCCTTTAACATCAATTGAAATTCATGTTAATAAGCATTAGACCTCCACAATGCATATGGAAATATGTAATTTTGTCAAATGAAATGACAAAAAAATCACCTAGCCCATTTCTGTGGACTACGAAATTAGAACCAAATTTCACTCCCAAAATGAAGATCAAAATTAAAGAACAACTCAAACTAAAAAAAAAATTAGGTGGTGTCGATACACGTGCACCTAGGTGCTCTTGCATGAGAAATTCTAGGTAAGTGAATGTCCCATGAGTTGGAAAACTCATGAACATTTGGAGATGCATGGAATTGTAATCCCGTGTTTGTTTTTTATCCAATTTTTCTCCTTGTCCATGGGAGCCTTTCCTCTTCCACTCTTTTGTTCTTCATCAACTTCAACACACAAGCCACCTTTCTGACCACCACATTCTTTTGGGTTGCTATTTTTTGTTCCTTTACTACACTGCTACAATAAATTTAAATCCAATATGCCTTCTCCTCTTGAAATCTGATCTTTTAATGTTTTCAAATCACCATAGTCAGTATTTTCCTTTTTCTCTATACACTACTTTCCAACACTACAACAAATAATGGAGTTTGATTTTTTTGATTGCTTCTCCTTCTCCTTTAGAGAATTCAATACATACTTTTTTCCATATTTTTGAATGGTGTACACATTCATCCTACCATCATAAATGGCCTCCCTGACAAATTGCCATGGCCTTCCCAACAAAACATGACAAGCACTCATAGGGATTACATCACACAACACTTCATCCTTATAGGATCCAATCTAACAATTAATCAAACACTACTCACTCATAATCATGTCGTATTCTTTTTATAACCAAGAAACTTTATATGGACTAGGGTGCTTACACCTTTTTAAACTTGGATTTTCTACCATCTCCTTTGAAACTAGGTTATCTGTACTACCACCATCTACTATAACTTTTTCAACACTTACCTCCAACCTTGCACATAATTTGAAAGAGACGCCTTCTTTGGGATGGTTCCTCCTTAGCCACCTTCGGATTTACCAACACTCTCCTCATCATGAGATATTCACCTTCTTTAGGTTCTTCACCTTTCGAGGATGTATCACTTTCCTCATCCTCTTGTGTTAAGTGGTTTCTTGCTACACTCTTCTCGTTACCTTCTTGTATTTGCAGATACTCATAAACATGATGACCAACTTCTTCACACTGGAACCATTTATCGAGGAACCCTCTATTACTGCTACCATGTCCTCTTATTGGAAACTCTTTTTCTTTTGTGCATTGTCCCACTTCCTTACTCCATTTGGGCTTGGATTCTTCTTCAATCTTCTTTCCTTTGTTGTTGCCTGATTGTCCTTTCTCTATTGTAAATATTCCATGACTTCTAGAATTGTTTATTTTCATTCTCATCAACTTCTCCTTAGCCTTCAATGCATATTGGTATGCTTCTTCCATTAAGCTAATCTTCAGCATGCTCAATTCATCTTGAATATTAAATTGTAAACCATTCACATACCAAGTTGTCTTTTCCCAATCAATTTCATGCCTTCCCAATTGAATGGTCAACTTGTAGAAATCCTCTGTGTAATCTTTTACACTCATGTCTTTCTATTTCAGATTTTGCAACTTCTTGAATAATTCCATTTCGTAATCTCCAAGAATAAATTTGTTCTTTGACTTGGTGACCATTTGATTCCACCTTGTTATTATGGGGTCTTCATTTGTTACCCACTCTCTTTGCAATTATTTCCACCATAATGCAACTTTCCCTTTTAATTTTGTTTGGCTTAACTTCACCCTCTATGGGTCTTTGATTTCCTCCATTTCAAAATACTCTTCCAACTCTCCTATCCAATCAATTAATTCTTTTAAGGATGGCTCTGCAAGCGCTGCATGAGGCCACAGCCATCTAGGCTCGGCCTGCATGTAGTCTTTTGGTGGTTGCATGTGTAGTTGGGGGTCGGATTTGTTCTCTTCTTCTCTGAAGCTTCTTGGGGGTGGGTTTTTTTTACGCTATTTGGGGGGAGGCTCTTTTCTTTTGCAGCAGGTGTGTATTCTGGGGTTGGGGGGTTGCGACCTTGGTGTCCAGTGGAGTGTGCCTTCTTCGAAGGGCTCTTGGTTTTATTTGGGCCTTGCTTGCTCATCTTGCGTTGTGTGCTCTTTGATGGATACTGGAGAATCTTCTAGGGTTTGTCCCAATATGGACTTTCGTTCTGCTTTTGGATCGAAACCCTCTCCACAGGGTTCGAAGATTTTTGATAATAATCTTTTCTCGGTGGAACCTGAGAAAGTCGAGATGGGCTCAGTAGGGGGGCCTAGAATTCCGAAGATTAATGGGTGCCTCGAACGGTGTAAAGAGAGGCCGAGCGTAGTCATTCCAATGGAGATGTTGGCTGAAGACATTGATTATTATGCACGACATTCTCTTTATTGCAAATTCTTAGGTTTGAAAATTTCTTTGCAATTCTTGGAGATGTGGGCTCAAAAGACATGGATGCCTGAGGGAGAGATGGAGATCCGCCTCCTGGCAAATAACTACTTCATGGTTACTTTTGATTGTTTGGCTGATCGGAATAGGATTTTTGAAGGGGGCCCGTATTTTTATAACCAGGTGGGCTTATTTATTAAGCCATGGCATGCTGGCTTCAACCCGGCAGAGGAACTTCCGAATCGGGTTCCGGTTTGGGTCCGTCTTCCAAGGCTCCCTGTGGAATGCTGGCGAGAGGATGTGATGTGCCTATTAGCCTCGAAGCTGGGGAAACCTGTGGGTTCTTCTCAGCAAACACAATTCAAAAAGGTAATGACTTTTGCCCGATTTTGTGTAGAAATTGATTTAAGTAAGCCATTGCCAGACTCGTTAGAAGTGAGTGCAGGAGATTATTCATGGGTGCAACAGCTGGATTATGAAACACTTCCCTTCCGTTGTCGTTTCTGTCATGAGTATGGTCACCTCCTGCGCAGATGTCCAAAGGCCAAGCCTTTGGAGGCTCATTCTTCTCAACCTTCAGCTAATCCACCTAGGGTGGATAAGGGCAAGGACCCCATTCAGGGTTCTGGTGGTAGGGAAGATGGATTTATTCCCGTTAGAGGCCGAAACAGAAATAAAGGTCATAAAAGGACTTTGAAGGACAGGCAGGAGGAGGACACCTTCAACAGGTTTGAGGTGCTAGAGGATCTTAGTCAACAGGAGGTGAACCCAGGATTTTTGGATCTAGATCATGGGACTCTGGATATTGATCAGCATGGCCCTTTAGTTGAGGCAATGCTTACTCCCCAACAGGAGGGGGGTATGGGAGTGCCATGCTTAGATGAGGTTGGGAAAGATTCTAGTCAGGTTTTGCTCAACTCAGAGGGGATTATGGCTCCGCTTACTGATGGGACTTCGGCTCTAGGGACAGATCGTCAAATGGAGGTTCAGGTTGAGTTGGGTGGTAGTGCTGAGGTAGTGAAAGATAGTGTAGATAAGGTTCACCTCTTGCAAAAAGTTGGTCCAGAGGTGGGCAAGAAGAATATTAAGGCGTCCTCTCAGTTGGGTGTTCTGCAAAAAGTTCTCAAGAAGGGGGGGCCGGAGAAAATTTCTAAGCTGGGAAGGAAGAAGGATGAGGAAAAGATTAAGATGATAGGGGAGACTTTGGTGGAGTCAGGGTCAGTCAAGACTCTGGATTCGCATTTTTCATGCCCCTCGAAATGATAGTTCTCTCTTGGAATGTTAGGGGCTTGAACAGTGGCCCTAGACAAAAAGTTGTTCGGGATTTGATTAGGTGTCATTCGCCTGATGTTCTTTTTTTGCAGGAGACTAAGCTCTCTGTGGAGGGTATGATGGATCTAGTTCCTAAGTTATGGGGGAATGGTGGATGCCAATGCATTGGTGCTCAAGGGTCTTCTGGCGGGGTGGCATGTTTATGGAACCCGCGTAAGATTTGCCCCCTTTGGTGGGTGTCTTTCAGGTCCTCCCTTTCCATGGTGGCCTCTTGTTTTATGTCAGGGGAAATTGCTCTCTTCTCCAATGTGTATGCGCCTGTGGAGTTGCAAGGAAAGCAACTTTTGTGGTCCAACATTCATTTAGTTCGTAGCTTATTTCCCTACCATCCTTGGATTATTGGAGGCGATTTTAATGCTATCACGGAGCTTGCAGAAAAACGAGGTGGTATTGCAAGGTTGGAGGCTTCTGCATTATTGCTCCAGGACAATATCTCTGCTTTGAATCTTGTGGATATCAAACCTGGCAATGGTCTTTTTACTTGGAATAATAGGAGAATTGGCGATGCCTCTATTTCTGAAAGACTTGATAGATTTTTGGTGTCTAGTTTTTGGGTGGGGGACAGGTGGTTGATAAGCTCTGAAATTTTGGATGGTCGTGGTTCTGATCATTGGCCTATTAAGCTAGTGGTTGATGTGCCTCAACGGTGTGCTAGACAGACCTTTAAGTTCCAACTCATGTGGCTTAGGGATGAATCTCTTCATGTTTTGCTCCCTAGTTGGTGGGATCAGGGGAAGCCAGCATATGGCACTGCCATGTACTCTTTCTCAAAGAGGCTCCAGTATGTTAAATACAGATTGAAAAGATGGAATAGGCAGCATTTTGGTAACTTATTTCAGGAAAAGCAAAAGGCGCGAGATAATCTAGACCTAATTACCAGACAAATTCGAGATCAAGGCCTCTCAGAGGAGCTGAGTTTATTAGAGGTTGCTGCAACAAAAGAGCTTGAGGAATGGGAGTTAAGAGAAGAGATTTTTTGGAAACAAAAGTCTCGTATTGAATGGCTCCAGGCTGGGGATCGAAACACTGCTTTCTTCCATAACTCAGTTAAGGATCGGAGACAAGGTAATGCTATTTCTTCTATTCTGTTGCCTAATGGGGAATCTTTGTCCTCTTCAGCCTCTATTTCAGCTGAATGCATTCGATATTTCTCTACCCTTTTCTCTGAGGATTCGCCTCCTGCGGAGGAGGATGAAGCTAAAATTTTAGATTGTATCCCGAAGCTGGTGACTAATGAAATGAATGAATCATTGCTTGCTCCTATTACCTTGTCGGAGCTTGAGAAGGTTGTATTCCAGATGAAGAAAGGTAAAGCTCCTGGGCCTGATGGATTCCCCATTGAATTTTTTCAGGAGTTCTGGGAAGTGGTTAAATTGGACCTTTTAGAGGTTGTCCAAGAATCCTTTATGCATAAACAAATGTTGAAGTCCCTAAATGCTACATTTTTAGCTCTTATTCCTAAGAAGGTGGGAGCTAACTCCTTGGATTTGTTTAGGCCTATAGCTCTATGTAATGTTGTGTATAAAATTATTACTAAGTTGATCGCAGAAAGGCTGAAGCCTTGGCTTGATGACTTAATTTCTGAAGAGCAGGGGGGTTTTGTTGCTGGAAGACAGATCATGGATGGGGTAGTTATTGCTGCTGAGGCCATCCATTCTATGGAATCCTCAAAAGATAAATCTATGTTTATCAAGTTAGACATGGCTAAAGCTTATGATCGTGTTAAATGGAGTTTTCTATTTAAAATCCTTGGAGCTTTTGGCTTTGCTGAGGGTTGGATTGAATGGGTTAGGAGTTGTGTCACTTCCTCCTCCTTTTCGGTGCTTATCAATGGTGAACCCACTTGTTTGTTTGGTGCTTCTAGAGGCCTTAGGCAAGGAGATCCCCTATCTCCTTACTTATTCATCCTCCTTGCGGAAGGCCTGGGAAGACTCATTCGTGCTCAGGTTGCTAGTGGATTGCTTCAGGGATGGAGTTGGGGAGATGGTATTCCCCCTCAGTCTCATCTGCAATTTGTAGATGATACTGCCTTGATGGGTAGGGCTAAGGTTGAGGAGGCTCTCAATTGGCGCAGTGTTTTGGACAGTTACTTGGCAGCTTCTGGGCAATGCATAAATGAGGGGAAGTCCTTCATATATTTCTTCCACACTCCTAAAGGTATTCAAAGGAGAATTGCTGGTATCCTTCGGTTTCAGATTGGTTCGCTTCCTTTTTCCTATCTTGGAATCCCTCTTGCTGTTCGCTCTCTCCCCAAAAGGTTTTGGCAAGAGACTCTTGATAAGTTTCGAGGATTGGTCAGTCATTGGACTTGCAGGTGGCTTTCTTCAGCAGGTAGAGTGACTCTTTTAAAGTCGGTGGTCCAGGCTCTTCCTATTTATAAATGCTTTGTTCTTTCTGCTCCTTCAAGTTTTATTAGAGATTTCGAGAAATTGTCTCGTCAGTTTCTGTGGGCTGGTAATCTTCTTCATAGAAAATGGAGTCTTGTGAAGTGGGATGTTGTTTGTAGGCCAAAGCAAGAGGGGGGTCTTGGTTTACGGCGGGCTGATTTGAATGGGCAGGCCTTGGCTGCTAAGTTGTATTGGCGCTGGTGCTCTCAACAACATATGTGCTGGGCTAAAATTCTGACCTTCAAATATTTGGGGGCAGTAGAAAGTAGGGAGGTATCAAGGTTTAGTATGGAGGGGAAAGGCTCTGTGATCTGGAGTACCCTTAAACGTGGTGCCAAGTTGGTTAAACAGGGACTTTTTTGGATTTGTAATGGGGGTCGAGATGCTCTTTTCTGGTATGATTCTTGGGATGGATACCCACCCATTGTGTCATCTCATCCCCATCTCCAAGATTTGTGCCAGATTTTTGTGGAGGCGGGTTGGAGTCATGTGGCAGATTTTAAATCTCAACAATCTTTGGGTCAAATTTATGTGTCTAGGTGGAAGAGCCCCTTGGATTGGCCTCCTGGTGGTGCAGTGGAGGATCGTCAAGAGCTTGCTAAGATTTTATCGAGTCGTGTCTGCAATTCTCTCCAAGGGGCTGATGTGCTTGCTTGGGGACCCGACTTGAAAGGAAAATTTTCGGTTGCCTCTGGTTATCAGGTTTTGGATAAACAGGTCTTTGGAAGCTCCCAGGTTTCTTGGTGGAAGCATGCTTGGAATAAATTTGCTTGGCCTAAGTGTAATTTTTTCTCTTGGCTTGTGGTTCAAGGTAAGTGTCTTACTTGGGATAATCTTTGCAAGCGTGGGTTCCAGGGCCCCTCCATGTGCATTCTATGTGGTCAGCATGATGAATGCTTATCACATCTATTTTTTCAGTGCTCTTTTGTTAAGACTATCTGGCATCACTGGTGGAATCTTTGGAGCTTACCGTGTTGCCATGTCTCTTCTTTGGAGGATTTTTGGAAGAGACAGGGTTCTTCTCCTGCTACAACCTCTTTTCTTAAAATTGCTTGGAGCATTGGTCCTAGTTTGATTGTTTGGCAAATCTGGTTGGAACGTAACAGAAGAATATTCTTGGATAAAAAATTGCTCGTGGGGCAACTTTGGAGGCGAATTCTTGGGGCTTTGCTGGAGACTTTGACTGCAAAGTGTGACTTGTCTGTGCCGATTGCTCCTGGGGACTTGGGTGTTGTAAATTCCCTGGGTCTTGCCACAGGGGGGAAGTGTATTATGAGTAAAGTGCATCGTAGGCGTGGGCGTGAGAGGGTTGCTCGTGAGGGCTTTTGGTGCCCACCTGCTCTAGGGGAGTTGAAAATTAATACTGATGGGTCTTCTAGAGGTAACCCTGGGCATGCTGGGGTTGGTGGTATTGGTAGAGATAGCCTTGGAGTGGTGGTTTTCTTCTTTTCTATGTATCGTGGTTTGCAAACTAATAATCTTATGGAGGCTAGCGCTATTCTCTTGGCGGTTGAGCGTGCGGTTTCCCTTGGATGGCGGCGGATTGTTTGTGAAGCTGATTCTCAGGTGGTTATTGATATGTTGAATAATCAAAATTTGGAGGATGTGAATTGGCAGCTAGCTGTGGTTGTCAAACAGATTATTTCTCTGTGCTCTACCTTGGAGTCCATTGTTTTCCGTCATATTCCACGGGAGTGGAATAGGGTGGCTGATGGGCTGGCTAGATGGGCGTCGGAAAAGACTGATTCTTGGTCTGTGGATGATTGGAGCAATCTCCCTGTTGATATGGCCCCTGTTCTTGAGGAGTGGGTTGCTGAGGATATGAGGTGCTTCTTGGGTGTGAATTAATTCTTGTTGTTTTGGCCCCTTGTGGCTTCCTTCTTTGGAATTTGTAATGCTGTTATGATTCAATAAAGTTTTTACCCTCTTTTATTAAAAAAAAAAATCAATTAATTCTTTTGGATTAAATATTAAAAAAAAATTGGCACGTCTATTTTGTTGCTCTTCATGATTCTTGAAATAGCCCTAAATGATATTTCTTCTCCAACATCCTTTGGTTGTTCATCTTCTCCTCCTTGCTCTTCCACTTCACTTTCTTCTTCACTCATAGGATCTCGTGTGATTCCAATATCTATTCTCACCTCATTTCTTATATCATTTCTTATCATTTCATAAAATCATTCCAATTACCTCCTTTATTCTAGGCATTCCTCTTTGAGGTGGCATCTTGAAAGTTTTCTAAATAACACTAATTACTTCTTCAACAAAGTGCTTGCATAAACCTCACATTCCACTTTTCTCTTTGCAACAATCCTCTCAAGTTCCTTACCACAAGTCCTAGTGTAGAATGCCTCATGTTTGATGATCTGTCCACACACTCAGGACAACTTGTTTTGATACCATTTGGTGCAAACAAGATAACTCTCAACTCACAAACCTTGTCAGGCTTGTACAATTCACAAACAAATGATAGATTGAATTGACAATTTCATTTGTCAATCAATCCCTAATTATTTTGTTTTGATTAAGGTGTCTCAACTTTAGAGTCCTCATATTGTTTCAATTGATGTCTTATTGTAACTATATAAGGTGTTAAGAGGAATTTTGTTGGAACTCTCCCCTACCTAGATTAGTATAGGAATTTGTTTCCGCTCACTCAACTTCCTTTCAGTTGGTATCAGAGCCTGGACAACCTTGATTCCTTTGTTGGGTTAGAAGGGTTTTTCGAGTTGATCTCTGTTTCAATGGGAATTTTGTAGAAGTGTGATTTTCAAAGAGATGAAACCTTCCACTGTTGAACTACAACCAGAGAAAGAGGAGAAACAAAATAAGGAGGTAGTTCAGATTCCACCTACTTTGAAGAAAGAAGAACTACACACTCCTGTAGGACCTGATGATGAGGAGAGCTCAAGAAACTCTAAAAGTTATGAAAAAGAAGATGAACCTCAACCTCATCCTTTGAGGTCTACACGAGTTAGGTGGCTACTAGAAAGGTTTGGTTATTTACTATTGGATTCCAATTGTATTTTTGCTTTGATAGTTAACACTAATGAGCCTAGGACTATTAGAGAGGCTATGGGTACGAGTAATGTAGATTCTTGGATAAAATCCATGGACGAGGAGATAGATGCATTAAAGAAAAATAAGACTTGGGCTATGGTGCCTTTTCCTATTGGACGTAAACCCATCAATTATAAATGGGTTTTCAAGAAGTGTGATCCTAATGGCAGTATTGAGAAGTATAAGGCACAGTTGGTCACTAAGGGGTTCTCACAGGTGGAGGGAATTGATTATGGGGAGATATTATCTCCTATAGCGAAGCTAACATCTATCCGACTTCTATTGTCACTTGCAACAAAATATGACTTAGAAGTGGAACAAATGTATGTAAAGACATCATTCCTTCTTGGTGATTTGGAGGAAGATATTTAAATGTCACAACTAAAGCATTTAATTGAAAAAGGTAAAGAAAATTTTGTTTGCAAATTGAAGAAGTCTATTTATGGTTTGAAATAGTCTCCTCGAATGTGGTACCATATGTTTGATACCTATGTGTTGTCATTGGGATTTCAGAGATCTAAATATGACCATTGTGTATATTTTAAATCTGATAATGGTCGAATTATCATTATTATTTTATATGTAGATGATATGTTGTTTAATGGAAATGGTAAAAGCATGATTTCAAATTTGAAGTTTCAGTTGTCAACACAGTTTGAGATGAAAGACCTAGGTGCAGCTAGGTACATTATGAGAATGGATATCATGAGAGATAAAGCTAACATAAAGCTTTGGTTAAGCTAGAGCAAGTATGTGAACTTGGTGTTGGAGAGATTGAACATGGTAGATTATAGATAGTTAGTTGTTCTTGTGATGCAGGGGGCGAAACTTTTTATGAATGATTGTCCCAAATCTCCCACTGAGATGGAGGACATGACCAAATTTCCATATGTAAGTACAGTTGGTAGTCTAATGTATGCGATGGTGTGTACAAGACCAGACATTACCCAAGCAGTGGGAGTCCTTAGCCGTTTTATGGCTAATCCTAGATGGGTGCATTGGGATGCAGTTAAAAGAGTGTTCAAATATTTGTAGGGTACTTCCAAGTATGCCTTGTGTTTTCATGGTTTTCCTACTATACCTCAACATTCTATGTGTATTCGTGGATATGTGGATTCAGATTGGGTAGGTGACATTGACAACAAAAGACCCACTAGTGGTTATGTGTTTAAGATGTTTGGTGGTGTTATCAATTGGATGAGTAAGCGGCAAGTTGTAGTTGCATTGTCCAAAATAGAGGCATAGTATATGGTAGCCACTCATGCTTGTAAGGAATCCATTTGGCTTAAGAGATTATGTTATGATATTGGTTTAGATGCAGGACATATTACTATTTATTGTGATAGTCAAAGTGCGATTTGTTTAGCAAAGAATCCTACCTTCCATGCCAAATCAAAGCACATTTGTGTTCAATATCATTTTGTTCATGATATGGTAGAAGATGGAAAGGTGAACCTGGAAAAAGCTGACACTTTGGCGAATGTTACAGATGCACTAACAAAACCATTGAGCATGGAAAAGTTCAGATGGTGTTCCGATTCTATGGGCCTTGGGGCCCTGAGAAGATGAATCCATATGACTCTCGGTAGGTCTTTGACAAGTGGGAGAATTTTGGGATTAAGGTGTCTCAACCAAGTAGAGTCCTAATATTGTTTCAATTGATGTCTTATTGTAACTGTATAAGGTGTTAAGAGGATTTTTTTTGTAACTCTCCCTTACTTAGATTAGTGTAGGAAGTTGTTTCCACTCACCTGGCTTCCTATTTCGCCCACATGAAATATCACTAACCATTTAACTAATTAAAATCCCAATGAAAATATAATTTGTGTTCATATTCATAAAAAATTCAAATAATTTTATTTATTCTTAGTTCACAGGGCAATATTTAAATTGGTAAATTTAGTAATGTTTTAGGCTTCCAAAATATATTTTCTTTGATTTTGCACTCCCTCTCAATTTGCAACTATTATTTGTAATTCTGGTCTCCACCTTTTCCATGACCCATTAGATCTTCTTCATATTTCTTCTCTCTGCTATCACCTCTTCTCTTCACCTCCTATCCACCACTCCATAGAACTCATGCCAATTTTCATTCTCTTCTTCCTCAACTATATTTGAATTTTTAATTTCAAGATGCCATTTTTAAAGATGGTGAAACTCATCCTTTCTCACCCTCTTCTCTCATTTCCAGTGGCACCTATCACTTCTCTCTTGAATTTACATATATCTTGCTTGTATGGTGCACTTTCGTATTTCATGGAAACTCCTTGTTCTTGCCTTAGCTTTTCTACCAACCATGACCTTCTATTGTTAAAGTCATCTTTGCAATTTATTGGTTCCTATGTGATGCAACATACTCTCTTGAGTTTCCTCTACAAGTCAGAGACTCTTCAGTGACATGTTTCAGTGGAATTATCTTCGCCTTTTCCTTGCTTGATCCCTCTTAACTTCCTCTAGACTGGCGATCCCCATTCCTTTTGGTATTATTTCCTCTTTGAAAATGTGAATCTTTGCATTCTTTGGTAGAAATTTCTCATACAATTCACATGCCTTGTCTATGTTAGCTGTAAAAGAATTACTTTATTTTGCCATGTCAAGTCTGTAGCTAGTTGAGCCTTAGTCAAGCCTTTCACTTCCTTTTGAATTTTTGTCAAACATCACATGCTTTGTGGTGTTTCATAATTTGGTGAGGTAATATACTAAATTCCTGTGCTATTCCCATACTGATAATGAGACCAACTATATCTTGATTTTTTATCAGAATCAAATTACCAACAAAACAATAAAAGTAATTACATCCAATCAAATGAAAATAAATCACTCAAAATTATACAATAGCTGATCTCTAGCATAAATTGAAATTCATGTCAATAAACATTAGACCTCCACAATGTATATCAAAATATGCAATTTTTTCAAATGAAATGACAAATATATCGTTTGGCCCACTTTCATGAACCGTGAAATCAAAACCAAATTGCACTCCCAAAATAAAGATCAAAACTAAAGAACAACCCAAACTAAAACAATTTTTGGGTGATTTCAATTGCATGTGCACCTGGGGCATCACTTAAGAGGGGTGCTGGGCATATTTTCCACCAAAGGGTATTCTTAGATTTTTTACTTTGAAGTTTTGAATTTTTGAAGAGCTTTCATGGTGGTTTGAGAATTTTTTATGGTTTTTGTATTATGGAATTTTTGGAAAATTTTAAGATTTTTCTTGAAAAATAATGAATTGTGATGTTTTGAATTGATGGAACTTAATGCAATGTGTTAATATGCGTTGTGGAAAAATATCACAAAAATTTGATGAAATTGGAAGTTATGCATTGATTTGTGTGCCTTAACTTGAGTGTGACAAGTGTGTTGTATCTAGGACTTAGTCCTTATGTTATGGTATTATGTATGGTTTCCTCCATTGGTGGATGTGCCCCAATACAATTTCTTATGTGTGTCATTGCGTTCATACCAATGGATTTGTGATGTGAATCATCATTGATGCTTGACTATCTTTGCTATCCTTGTGTGATATGCTTGATAAATGTTTACTTCCTGTTTGGGATGAGTGTATAACATTTCACAATGTGTCTTGTGTGAGTGTCTTTGTATCTAGTGGCATCTCCTAGCATAGTGGGAGTGAACCTTGTTGGTTTCACGTGTTAGGATGGCGTGGAAACCACTGTTGGGTTCAAAGGGTTGAGGAGCAAAGTGACATTGGTATATATATATATATCTTTATTGTTAATTTGCTTTGTAATTATTTTAATTCAGTTTAATTTGATGTTGGAAGGAAATTTGAGTCCTTTTCTTATGTAATTCAAAGTAATTGTAATATAAATTGTAAATAAACTTCTCTCATGAGACAAATTTTAATCATTTGTAATTTTAGGATTTTAACATTAATTACGTGTCTAGGTGTTGGTGTCAAGCATGATCATGAATATATAATGATGTATTTATGCCTTGGATGTTTAAAATTAACTTGGGAACATTTATTTTGGTTTAAAATTAATTTAGGTGTCTCCTAGTGAGTTAGGGTAGCTTGGTGCTATATAGGGGCAACCTAGTCAACTCAGGAGCTCCCAAACTCTTTTAGAATGTTTCTAAGTGTGTTGGGGTGGCCTTTTCATTAGTGGGGTGGCCTGGAATCACAATGGGGTACCCTAGTTGATAGTGGGGTAGCTTGGTTATGAGGGATGACAGGTTGAAAATTGCCTCTCTGGTTGGGTGGCTTGGTACTGTGTAGGGGTGACTTTGTTCCCATACATTTTCTAAAAATGTAAATAATCTTAACTACGGTTATCCAAGGGTTTTCTAAGCCTATTTCCCTTGTTGGATATTTTTTATGTCCTATATTTTATCTGTGGCACGATCATTTTCGTCGACTATGTGTTCAAATACCTAGTCAAGTTTTCCCTTTTTTAGGACTTGTTAGTTCCTCTCAGCTTTAGGACCTCAAATGGATAAAACATGTAAATGAAAGTTGTTCATCATGGTATTATGGATCTATTTATTTTCATAACTTTTATGTAAGTGTATTCATTAAGGACTTGTGGGTTCTCTTGCATCGTTTTGCATGCACTCTTCTGAAGTTGGCTATTTGGAAAACTCAGGGTTAGGGAGATCATGCACCTTGTCTTGTGAAGTCTTTGGAAGGTTTTAAACCTTCTTAGTTGGTCTTGTTAGTTTACTCAACATTCCTCATATGTATTGAGGTTTTGTGATGTAGTATCCTTCTGCTTGTGTGATGTCATGTTGCGATGAGACATCTTGGAAAGTATGTGGTTGTTTAGAAGTGACTCATCATCATTCCAATTAGT
>VDFB02000015.1:158732554-158761567 GCA_007258455.2 Sequoia sempervirens | reverse complement strand
GATTAATTTTTTATCTTTACTATTTTTGATAATTTTTCTGATTTTTTTGGATTTTTGGATTTTGGATTTTTTTTTTGTCACCAAGATGCTTGTTTGCCAGGTTTTTTCCTAAGTAACCATTTTTTTAGGACTTTTTCTGATTTTTTTTAATTTTTGGTTCTATACCTTGAAAGCATTAGGCATAAAACTTTTTTAGATGGGAGCTATTCATTGGCTCCTGCAGAGGTTCCCCTTTGGGTGTTGATAGTTGATATGCCCTTGATTTATAACTTGTTGTGATGACAAAAGGTCCTAACCAATTAGGTTTAAACTTGCCTTTGCTGCTTGGGTTTGGGACATTCTTC
The DNA here is from genome assembly GCA_007258455.2 of Sequoia sempervirens. NCBI lineage: Eukaryota > Viridiplantae > Streptophyta > Pinopsida > Cupressales > Cupressaceae > Sequoia > Sequoia sempervirens. Next base: position 158,761,223 of record VDFB02000015.1, on the reverse strand, counting down.
TAATTTTCTTTTAAGACCAGTTCTCCGACTTGGAAAGTCCTACTTCTAATTTTCTTGTTGTAGCTCCGTTTGAGTCTATTTTGATAGACTTGCAAATGATTTAGAGCATCTATGCGTCTCTCATCTAGTAACTCCAGCTCATTTAGTCTTGATACCTGATACTTTTCATCCGTGATGAGGTTTTGCAGTGATATCCTGAGGGATGGAAGCTCGATCTCAATAGGGAGAACCGCCTCTGATCCGTAGACCAAGGAGAAGGGGGTGGCGCTAGTGGGTGTGCGAATGTTGGTTCGATAAGCCCAGAGGGCAAGATTAAGCTGTAGATGCCAGTCACAACCTATGTCATTGACTATTTTCTTGAGGATTTTGAGGATGGTTTTATTTGTAGCTTTTTCTTGGCCATTGCCTTGGGGATAGTACAGGGTGGAGAAGCGATGCTTGATTTTGAATTTCTTGCACAAGTCACGAACTTCCTGGTTCTTGAATGGTGTCCCATTATCTGAGATAATGGCTTGTGGGACATCGTAACGACATATGAGATAGTTCAGGATAAATTTTGAGATCTGCTTCTTAGTTATATACATCATGGGTATGGCCTCTACCCACTTTATGAAGTACTCAGTTGTAATTATGATGAAATTGTGGCCATTGGATGACGTGGGTGTGATTTTCCCGAAGAGATTGAGTCCCCACTACGAAAAGGGCCATGGTGTGACAATGGGATGAAGCTCTTGACTTGGAGCATGGATGAGGTCCCCATGCTGCTAACATTGTAGACACTTTTTAGCATGATCATGTGCTTCTCTTTCCATTGTGGGCCAATAATATCCCATCCTCAACAATTTCTTGGTGATGGTCATTCCACTTGAGTGTGAACCACAAATACCGTTATGAACTTCAATTAGAGCTGTTAATGCCTCAGCATTTAGGCAGCGCAGTAAGGTACCTTCTATGCTTCTATGGTATAGGGTATCACCTAAGATGACAAATATGGATGCCTTTTTAACAAAGGTTCATTTTAGGTTTGAGGGTAGGTCAGCGGGTATGACTCCTATTCGAAGGTATGTATAGCTGTCATGATACCAAGGATCACTAGGACCAATGATTTCACACACATATTCCGATTCCGGTACCTCGAATATGGGAACAAGAAGCTGCTCGATTAGGAATTCATATTTTGGCATGTTGTGAGGGATATCTAATAGGGACCCAATTGTAGCCATGGCGTCTGCTGCTCTGTTGTTGGTTCTTGGAATCTGCTCAAATGTTATGTCAATGAAGGATTCTTTGAGAGTCTCCACCAATTTCTTGTATGGAGTGAGCTTGTCATCCTTGGTCTGATATTCATTATTGACCTGATTTATAATCAATTGAGAGTCTCCATACACCTTGAGAGCTATGATGTTCCATTGCACTGCTATCCTGAGGCCTATAGTCAAAGCCTCATATTCCACTATGTTGTTGGTGCAAGGAAATTCCAATCTGTATGACTTTGGTATGCAATCCCCTTGTGGGGTGATGAAGAAGACACCAGCTCCTGATCCATGTTGTATGCACTAACCATCAAAGTATAGTTTCCAATGGTTAGTTACGTTGAGGTTAAAAATGGATTCATTTGGAAATTCTAAGACAAGAGGATTCTCAGAATAAATAGGTGCTTCTGCTAGTTGATTTGCAATAACCTGGCCCTTAATGGCTTTCCGCTCTACATACTCGATGTCATACTCTGACAGTATCATTACCCATTTTTCCATTCTTCCTGTGAGCATTTCCTTTGATAGTAAATATTTGAGGGGATCAATTTTGGCGATGAGATTTATCTTATGTGCCAACATGTAATGTCTAAATTTTTGAGATGCAAACACTACTGCAAGGAAAGCTTTCTCAATGAATGAGTAGTTTAGCTCATGACCGACCATTGTCCTCCTGATATAGTAGATAGCCCTCTCTGTTCCGTTTTCATCATGCTGAGCTAGGAGAGTTCCAAGGGCCACTGCTGATGCTGATACATATAAGATCAATGGATTCTTTGGGATGGGTGGCATTAAGACTGGTGGTGTTAGTAGGTATTCCTTGATTTTGTTAAATGCCTCTTCGCACTTTGTATCCCATTTGTATGCTACCCGTTGTGGAGTAGGTGAGAATATGGATTATGCTTGTCTACCGGGTTATTGCTATAAATCATCGGATGGATTGGCCGTCGGTATGGAGGCCTCTCAAAATTGTTTAATGTCTTTGGTGCTTCCATCTCGAGGTTTTCACTTTTCTTCCGGATCCACTCGATACCTCATGGAATTATGTATCCTAGCGTTTACGATTTGCTTGTACATGCAGGGCACACTTCTTGGGATTTAGTCGACTTTGTATTCCTCGATCTGTCAAGATAGTGCTTAAGAGTTGCTTTATATGATCTTGTCTCTTTCTTGACTTAAGCTGGAATTTACGTCGACCTTAGTCTTCGACTATTTATATGGTGTAATGGGTGGAATATCGATGTCGCTGACCACTTCGTAGGTTGCTCACGCATTCTTTGGGCGAATGGCATCATGTTCCGGCGTGGAATTTTATGGACAGAAGTGAAGGCCATCTTATGTTGATCTTCTTTTTGCTATCATGATAGAACATCTAAGAATCCGTCCATTGGTACATTGGCATCTCGTAATGGCACAATAAATGCCTTCATCTGATGATGAATAAATCATGGGATATAAATTCTGAAATCTAAATTCCATTAAATCGAATCAAAGCTAAATTAGTCAATTAAATAACAATGGGTCTGGTGGGTTTCGATCAATCCCGATCCTGCGGATCAAGCCCTAGCGTAGCCGACGCAACTCCATCGCGAAGTTTATTTTTCCTTTCCCTTAAAGAGATGTTTGCTAGGGATTCTTGCTCTTCTAATAATAATGATTCCACATAGAATGTGATATCGCGAGAAGGGGTCTCCTCTATTCCTAAGGGTTGGCTGGATTTGATTGCATTTTTAGAGCCAAGGCTGGCGACTTCTCGATGAATAGCTCTTAAGGAAGATTGAATCCTTCATCCTTGGGTGCCTCAGAGAGGTTTTCACCATTGGGTACGTCCTTTATTTTTACTATTTTCTTGTCAGAGAGTGCCATAGTGTGGTTTTCACTCAAGGACTTAGATATGATTCTTAGTTTCTCACTTTTGCGACTGAAGGATTCAATTGTTTCCCCATAATAGGAATGTGTGTCCAACTCCATTATAAACCCTGCTTTGTGATCCCCTTTTGGAATGTTGTCCTACAATCCCATGAATTCTGAGAGTGCCTTGTCATTTTTTAATGTATCAAGAACCCGTGGTCCTCGTTGGTCATAGTCGATCAGTTGGGGGTACACTAAACGAATCTCATGATTTTGATGGTCTGTTTCAAAGGAGAGGGTGCTGATCATACACAGAGTGGTATCCTCAAATAACCTAGGTATATTGGTCATGGTATCCTAATCATTTCTACTAATATAGGCCTCAGTTATAAAGTTATGCATGTCTCTACCTATGGATATTGGTGAGCGTACTTCTGCTAGTATTGTCCGAGGAGAAATATTAACCGTTCTAACCAAAGGACTTCGGCCACGTATGGTTTTACTCGTAGGGGTACATCCAAGGCCAAGATTTGTTATGGGTCACGTCTCTAGCATGATAGGTATTATGAGCCCGTTGTCATTTTGTCCCAGTCTTTGATTTCTATCATAGCCCATTGTGAGCATCATTTGTAAGCCCTTGCTTGTCTCATCCATTGGTAATTCAGGTGTCGGTCTTTCATCTTGATATAGCATGTGTGATGGATCTGCTTCAATAATCTCCTGGCTAAGGTCTCCCCATCTTGTGAATTCAAGATAGTCTTCAAGAGATGTTTGTGATGTGGAAGCTTGGTTTTCTTGTGGACATCCGCGTGATCTAGGAGATTGTGGTAACTCTCCTATCACAAAAGAATTGTTAGGGAGCTTGTAGCTTCCACAACCGTCTTCCTGGATGATGAGTTTGATGTCAGAGATGGTGGGGATGGTCGGAATGGTGGGTGTCTCTGTCACAGAAGTGGATGTGAGAGTGGCGGGGTCGATGTATGGGGTGGATGGGCCCTCATCATTCTTTGGCACTTGGAGAATTTTGTAATACTTTGCTTCAATATTTTTGCAATATGAGAAAGGTTTGGGATCTCCATGGATGGTAACCTCTTGTTCATTATGTGTAAATTTCACACATTGGTGGAAGGTTGATGCTACAACTTTCATTGCATGGATCCATGGGTGTCCCAGGAGGATATTGTATGGCAAGTCGAGGTCCAAGACTTAACAAGTGGTTTCCATAAGAGTCGGCCCTACTTGAATAGGGAGTTTGATTGTGCGCTGAGACACTCTTTCTTGGTCATCATATGCTCTTATTGTGATGCCCTTTCCTTTGTCGATGGAATCTTCTAATATTTTCAACTACTTGATGAGGCTTAGGGAACATATGTTCAAACCTGCACCTCCATCCACCAAGACCCTTTTGATTTTTCTCTTGTGTACAATGGCTTCCAAGTGAAGTGCATGGTTGTGAGATGGTTGGGCGGGGAAATCTTGGTCAGAAAATGTAAGGAGATTTGGTGTTATGATATTTCTGACCATAGCTTGGAATTGCTTCGCATCGAGATTTGCGGGAATAGTGGATGAGGCTAATGCTTCCTCAAGGATCTTTCTATGGGTAGATGATATTTTTTGCAACTCCATGATGGAGATTTGCGCTAGCGTTATCTTGAGTTTTTCTAGGACATTGTAGCCATTAGGAACGGATCTAGATGAAGGGACTCTATTTGGTTGGGATGATCCTACAATGGTTACTTTGCTACCTCTTGTGGTGACTCCACAATCTTTGGCATGGGTGCCCTTGATGGTGATGACCATGCAGTATTCATTTAGGGAGGCAATGACTATTTCATACACATGATTTACACTGCCCTTCCCTTTATCATTTTTATTGCCTTTGTTACCATGATTTGGAATTGGATTCGTGTATATTTTAAGATCCTGATTTCCTGTAGGTTGTTCTACGTTAATGATTTTCTTATCGATGAGATCTTGGATGATGTTTTTGAGTCTCATGCAATTGTTTGTGGTGTGGCCTTTGATTTTATGAAATTCGCAAAGTTGATTCTTGTTATACCAAGGAGGTTTGACATCAGGTTCTTGGTAATTTTCAAATGTAGGAGGCTTGATGAGTTTTTCGTCGATCAACTTTTTCATTATGTCCTCAAGTGGTTCCCCCAAAATGGTGTATTTTCGTTTGGGATAACTTTTGCGTTGGGGTGGTCCTCTTTGATCATTGAGGTTATTGATGGTTGGATTGTTGTTGGGTTGATATGTTGTATGATGAGTGTTTTGACGTTGTGATTGGATTTGCGGTGTGGGTGTATTTTGGCGAGGACCACTAATGACCACCTTGGCATCTGCAACACCATCATTAGTAACGTTTTTGTTCCTTTCCTAGGTATGAGGTTATCATTGTAATTGGATGATGGGTGGTTGTTTTTTTGTTCATGATATGATGTTGATTTCGCAAGTTGAGTCACAAGGGCTCTTTCGATGCTAAGCGCCTTGGAGATCAATTGATCATATGTGGTGATGCCTTGAACTTTGAGATGAAATGCCAAGCGGCCTTCAAGGTTGGCTATGATGGTGCAAACTTATTGTTCTTCTGGCATGGTCCACTTGCTTCGATTGGCCTTGGATCGCCATCGTTGAAGGAATGAAGCGAAAGATTCACCCCTTCTTTGTTTTAGAGCTGAGAGTTCTTCGAGACTAACATCCATTGCAATGTTACATGCATAGTTCTTAATGAATGCGTCCCTAATTTCTTGGAATGTTCTAATGCCTGAAGGTAAGCGAGAAAACCATTCTATAGCGGGACCTGCCAAGCTTCTAGGAAATAGCCGCATCAGATAAGTATTGTCATATGCGACTTCCATGCAATGAACCTGGAATTCCCTAATGTGATCTTCAGGGTTTCCCGTCCCTCGATACTTGTCAAATTTAGGTATTTCAAATCCCTTGGGGAATGGTTTCATCTCTAGGATCCTATCAAATGGATAGGGACACAAGTTGCTTGGTGTCTTGGTTGTTCGCCCTGATTGAAGGTCAAGCACTTGTTGCGAGAGCAACCTAAGTTGTGTCGTCACATCATTTTGTGGATCAGGGGGTGGGATGAAAGTGTTTTGGGGTGTTTCAATCGTGGGATGAGTGGGTGGGTTGGTCGGTGCATTGTTCGATGGTATCTGTATGTTTTGCTGAGTGAGGTAGGCTTCTACCTGCTTTTGTATGAACAATGCTTGTTTTTGATCTTGTTGTTGTTGCACTAAGATTTGTGCTTGTTGCTATTCCAACAATGATTTTTGTTGTGCTTGTTGTTGTTCCAACAACACTTGTTGTTGGGCTGCCAATTCTACTGCTTCTTGTTGTTCTTGGTATTGCTTTAATGCTTGTTGATATGCCTACAATTGCACTGCTTGTCTTTGTGCATTGATTTGTGCTTGATATTGGGCTTGCTGTGCTTGATATTGAGATTGCACTTGAGCTTGTGCTTGTGCGACTTGTGCTTGTGTTGTTTGTTGTTGCAATAGAGCTTGTGCTTGAGAAGTCTTGTGTGTTTGTAATGCTTGTAATGCTTGAGTGGCTTGTTGTTGTTGTTGTAGTAATGCTTGGGCTTGTTGCGCTTGTAATGCGGCTTGTGCAGCTTGGGCAGCCTGTACAGCTTGAGTAGCTTGAGCAGCTTGTTGTACGATTTTTTTTTTTTGCACTTGTTAGTATCCCCTTTGAAAATAAACTTGCAATGTTGCGTCGTATTGGCTTGATGTGGTGAAAGTTGGTGGTGGTGGAGGTGGTGGTGGATTTGGAATGGTGCTTGTGGTGAGTGATAATGTCGTGTTGGTATTTTGGGTGGTGGATGGAGGTATTGGTGTGGTGGTTGGTCCTTGAGAGACCATGCTTTGTGATGTTAGGGGGGTGTTTGATGAGGTTGCAATCACTTGTGCATTCATCTTTTGTTGTTGTGATATCAACGACAAATTTTGGGTGTTTGTTGCAATGCTTTGATTGATGGTTGGGATATAGGTTTGATTGATACTTGGTAGGGGAGGAAGCCCTAAACCAAGGAGTGATGCAGATGATAACACAAATGGTGGAAGAGGTGGAAATGTAAGGGGTACAAGTTGCGAGAATGTTGTGGTGTCAAATATGCCCCCTGGTCTGAACATATCTCCCTCTTCTTATGAATTTGTGAGAAGAGGTGTTTGAGGTGTTGTGTGAAAAAATGACGATGATGGATCATGATGGAATGTGAGAGGAACATTTTTATGTAATGGGTTTTCAGGTATGCTTTGTTCCAAGGTGGTGTTTGCATCCAAATTTTGATTATTAACAAGGGGGTGTGTTTGGATTGCATTGAGAAATGCACTTCCCTTATTAACATTAGGTTGGGTTGGAGCCAACGATGTTGTGATTTGCGGAATGTTTTGCGTGATGTTTTGGAATGGGGGTGTAGATGAGATGGGAATGGTGGATGAAATTGGAGAAAATGATGTCTCCACTATGGTACTCACGTCAAAATCTGAAGGTAGTTTGGCCCCTTGTTTTGCTAGTTCAAGCATGTATAACGAAGGGTTGAGTCTCATCATGATGTTGATGATTTTATGATTCTCCAGATTTTGAATCATTTCAGTCATTTCCTCACGAGACATTCCAAAGGTAAGGCCCTCTCCTTGGTTTTCTTCTTGCGGATTTTGCGATGATAAGAGGGTTAATGGATTACTTGATTCAGCGGGATTCATTTCTGCATTTGTTTGGCTAAGATCGCTTGAAGCGGGTGTTTCTTTGTTGGATTCCATACTCTTCTTGTATTGAGATCTAGTTAGAACCATAAAACAAGGATCAATCTTCGAGAATATGGGAGATGAATCTCTTAATTCTTTGGATCGATCGTTATCTTATGCTCCAAAGTAGAAAGTTTTAGGATGTCTTAAGGATCAAAGGTGATGATATGATGATGATGACAGGGATGGATGATACGAATGTCTTTGGATTTTGATAAATTTTAAATGAAATACTAGGATTTTAGGCTTTGCAGATTTTGATTTTGATTTTGATTTGAGATTTTGTCCTTGATTTTGATTTTGATTTGCTTTTTATTTTGAACAAAAAGACCCTAAGATGTTGGACGATGATCTAAGGGATAGCTTTGTTCAAAGGATGATGATTTGAATAGGTGTGAGGAGAAGGATGCATCTACCCACACCTATTCAAACAAGATAATTTGTCTCACTAAGCATATGAAGAATGATTCATCTACATACACTAAGCTAGACAAGATGATTTTGATAATTTTGACTAAGCATATGCAAAAGGATGCATCTACACATGCCCAACAAAAGGTGATTTTGATAAAATTTTTCAAGGATTTAGTCTCAATGATTTTGATGATTTTGATTTTGCCACAAAGCCTAGTATTGAGGATGATTTCAAGATTTCCAAAAGGTGATGATGAGATGATGTTGTTTTGATGTTTTGGAGGATGGATAAAAAAGATTTTGATATGTTTTGATCCTAAGATGAACCTAAAAGGGACACTTTGTTTTCCCAGACCTAGGTATTGAAGAGCATGCAAATGCTTCTTAAAGACCTTTGTAACCAAATAATGATTTCATTTGAACACACATTTTCGGATCTTCAATCAATGATTTGTGCTTTTGGATTTGGAGTCTTCAACACATATGAAAGTTAATTTTTCTTAGCTTTGCTTAATGTCTTTATTTTTACCAAAAACACTTTCTTCAATTAGGTTTTCAAACTAAGATGTCCAATGTCTTAATTTCTTCAAACCCCACAAGATATGTTATGTGGAAATTTAATGAACTCAAGGCAAGGGTTTCCTATTGTTTACTTAAGAAGACAAATTGAGATATGATCCAATGTTTAGAAACCTCTAAGGATGTGAATCCCAAGGGAAAGCAATAACATATGGATTGAGTCAATTGTATTTTTCTTTCAAAAGGGTTTGAATTTTGGATGATGTTAAGTGTTTGTTTTTGAGATGTTTTCGATCAAGCAATGCATTTTGTAACCCAAGAATAAGTACAATCCTATGGATGTGTAAGACAATATTTTTTGGATTCCCACTTGGACAAGTCTAGCTACGCTTATCTCTAGCGAATGGTTAGATGCTTGACCCCACTGGCTCCCCTCCACGACACTCACTTATACGGGGCAACCAAGCATCAACACCCATGAAACTCCCATGGCATGTTTTCCATTTCTACTAGAAGACCATAAAAGTGTGGGGTGGCTTGAGAGCATTTGTTCTTGCACCAACAAATAGATTAAAGGATTTTGGAAAATTCTAGCACTTGGGTTCTAGTAAGGACTTTCCGTTCATGGAGATTGAACCATACGGCAAGAGTCCCCTTTCAGATCCATCTTGCTGAAATCAACCCCGTGATATTGGTGTTTACTCCAATACCCACATTTATATACCAGTTGGAAATACTCTTGGCTTTAGAGTGTTACCGGTTGAGTCATTACCTTGGGTGAGTACTTCTTCCCCAAGGCAGGCCCTCTAGGATAAACAAAAGCGAATGAAGAACACTATTTGTAACTCGATCAATCCTTATTGGCAACAAGGAAAGAGAATATACACAACAATGCCCCCAGTCACACTCACACAAGATGTTCAATTTTAAACCCAAATCGAAGTGTGGAGGTGATTGCTTTGTCTTAACCCAAAGTCATGAAAAAGGCCTTTTGATTCTCAAGATCACTATAAAGCGCGAGATAAGCGCATACGTCCTTTTTCAATGGCTTTAGTTTAAGTAAGCCCTCACAAAAAACAAAGTTACACTTGTTCTTTTTAAATCCCCAAAGCAAAATGTGAGTTCATTTTAGAGCACCAAATCACAAGTGAAAGACATTTTGTTCAATTTGTTAATCCAAGAAAAAAAATCTAGTAAGTTGTGATCCTAAGGTTCATTTTAGCCCCTTTGCAAGAAATAAACAAAAAGATTCTTTTTAAACCCAAAGGAAGATTAGTGTCCTAAGAAAGGAGAGATAACAAATTCTTAAAGAAGTGTTAAACAAACACTAAAGTGTTTAAAAACACTTTGATTTGATGAACATCCTTCTCATGCTTCTTTTTCCTTTGATTTCGATTTCCAACCTACAAAGAGGAAAAACCAGTCAGATTCTAGAAAAACACAAAAATTAAAAAGTAGAAAATAGAGGAAAAATCAGTCATAAATCAAAAGCACGTGCTAAAATTAAATTTTCCCTTTTTACTGTCTCCCAGCGTCACAACTCGTGATGGTGTCGCAGTTTGGTCTTCCAGTGGTGCCCTCAGAATGCTGCTTACCAGTCAGCGTCGCTCTGTGTCGGGACAGAGAGCTCAACTGCGTCACAATTTTCAGCCCATGTCGCAGTTTACATCCAACGTCAGAGTTTAAATTTTTTTGAAAATTTCTGCAAGTCGGCGAGTCCAGCGGTGGAGTGTAAAATTCAAAATTTTTGGCAGGACAAGTCCAGTGGTGCAGTTTGTGTTGTAAGCGGTGCCATATAGCGATGCTGATGAGCCCGTGGTGCCAAAACAATGACGCTGAGCTCCCAGCATTGGAATTTCCTGTGTGTGAAGAAAAAAGCAAAAATTTCAAGAAAAAATTAGAAATAATGATATCCAGCCCTCCTTCTAGTGCCAAATGTGTGAAACCCAACCTTGGTACCTACAAAACAAAGATAATAAACACCTCAAGTTAGATATTGCAAGCCAAAACAAGGATTCCCCATGAAATCCATTTACAACTTCAAACTAGGAAAGAAAATAACAAAGAACACAATGCAAATGACAAAAACAAGATAAAATTCTAATTAGATGTGCAAACTCATGATCCCATGGGGGAATTGGTCAATTTGATGTGAAAATTGCCCCTTTTCCAATTCCTAAGATGCAAGCTTCAAATGTTGAAGAGATTGATCAACTTTGTTGATGAAAGATGAGAACTCCAAGCCAAATCTACAAAAAAACCTAGCTATGACTCAATGATAATGGATAAAATTCAAGAGATATTTGAGCATGGTAACTTTGCTTGGATTGTGGATGATCAAATGAGGATATGAGCTCTTTATTTATAGAATTCTAGGATGGATGAATGTCCAAATTTGAGAAATGTGGGACTAACATTCATCCAATGATATGATGCCACTTGTCAAGCTATGAATGGATGATGGATGTGCAAGATTTGGGGTTTGTGCCAATAAATGCAAATATTTGAAATTAAAATTTGTTGAAATGACATGCAAGAGGGAAGGGAAAATGCAATAAATTCCACTTGGCTCAAGGCAAAGGACATGTAAGATGAAGTTATTTCCTTGTTGGATGTACATGTTGACTTGGAATTTTTGAATTCAAATTGAGAGGAATATTCAAAAGATGCCATGTGAGGAAAATAGAGATTTAATAAATGAATTAAATCTATTTTCATGTGCAACTTGCATTATTTAGAGGATGTGACATGAGATGAGTTAAATTAATCAAGGGTTAATTAATTTAATGAGGAGGTTAGATGATGTGACCTATTTGACTCAAATTTGGGTTTATTTAAATCAAATAAGAGAGGAATATGATAAGAGGCTAATTAAATAAGGATTTTGATTTATTTAATTAAAAGGGATGGTGTTAGATTAAATCAAATAAGGTTTTAATTTATTTAATTTAATGGATAGACTTTAGAGATTTAATCAAATAAATTGATTATTTAATTAAATAGGGATAATTAGATTAGATGGATTGATTTAATTAACAAGAGAGATGACTTGATTAGATAAAATGATTTATTTATTCAAGAGACGAATATTCATGAATTTAATTATATAGGGGAATTTGATTAAATGGTTAGACTGAGGGATGATTAAGGAAGAAACGATGTTAGTAAGTCAGGATCAGATGCACGATGTCAATCAGTATATTTTACGTGTCTACAGATATTACCTTGTATTTTTTTACCTGATGCACTTTCATTTCCAAAACTCAATATTCTACACTTTCCATCCTTGAACTAAAGATTGTATCACTTATCAACCATCTGACCAACACTCAAAATATTATGCTTCAAGCCTTCCACATATAGGACATCATCAATATTATGCTTACCATTAAGAGAAAGGCATCCTTTGCCATGGATCACACCAGCTGTATTATCACCAAATCTCACAACACCACCATCATATTTTTCCAAGCTTACAAACTTACTTTTGTATCCTATCATATGATGTGAACATCCACTGTCAATCACCCATTCATCTTTCTCTTCAACTCGAGCAACTAGGGATTTCTCCACATTTGTACAACTAGCATATTCAGTAGATACAAGATTATTTTCCTTGATAGCAATAAATACCCATTCCTCATCACTTCTATTTCCTTTGTCAGATTCATCATCTGTTACACCTTTATCAACAACATAGTAACATTTCTTTTGAAATCTAGGCTTGTTATGTTTTGGTTTAGGAGCTCTTTCAGGACACCTTGATGCAAAATGACCTATCTTATTGCAAGAAAAAAATTTAAGAGGAAATTTTCCTTCATACTTACCTTTTCGTCTCGGTACTCTTTGGACAATAAGTGCTTCCAGTTCTTCCAACTCTCTTTCTTCTTCTTCAATCTATCTGATTTCATCCTCATACTTGAATGTATTTCTAGATGAACTCTCACTTGGATCATATCTCTGTCTATCTCTTCTGGAAGTAGTAGCCTTAAATGCAGATTCAATCTTAGGAAGGGCATCACCAAATTCACTCAACTCAAAAGTAGTAAGCTTACCAACCAACGTATCTCTGGTTATATTTGTTACAGTCTGGAGCTCTTCAATAACACTAGCTTTGACTTTCTAAGAATTAGGAAAGGATCTAAGCACTTTAGCAACAATCTCTGTTTCATTTATCTATCCACCAACACATTTGATACCACACACCAATTCATTCACTCTTTGCATAAAAGTATTAATGTTCTCATCATCACCCATTCTCAACTTTTCATATTTCCCTTTTAGACTCTGCAACTTAGCAATCTTCACATTAGTATCACATTCATACAAGGTTTCCATCTTTTTTTAGATCTCATGAGCAATCTTCTGATCCATAACATTTTTCATCTCAGAATCAATCATAGCACTCAACAAAGCTTCCTTAGCCAAGATATTATACTCAACATCTCTAATCTCAGCAGTAGTAGTAGGACCATTCTAATGAATAACATACCTATTACATGTAATGTTCCAGGAGGGTTCACTAATGCATCTCAAATGACACTCCATTCGAGTCTTCCACAAAGAATAATTTGTTCCATCAAATCTTAGACTATCCTTCTTATAAGTCGCCATCCTGAATCACCTCAAGCTATTAAACTTCTTCCAAGGAACCTGCTCTGATACCAATTGTTGGCAACACAAGGGAAGAAAACTAAGAGGGGGGGTGAATCAGTTGTCATAGAAATTCAAAACTTATTCAAATTATTAACCTTATTCTCAAATTTGATAATTAACCATGGAATCATAAATCATCAACAGACCAGAAACACACATAACACCAAGATTTTTTTATGTGGAAACCCTGTTAGGGGAAAAACCACAGTGGAGGTCAGTCCACAAGATTATACCTTGTTAAAAGTATAAATAAATGAAATATGGGGAATGCACATGCATTCAAGCACACTATCTGGAGCTCACTGCTCAATTACAACAAGGCTAACCACCCAAAGGAAGATGCACTATCTGATATAAATAATCGGATTACATTCACAAGGATTTGAATTGATAAAGTAGCATCTGCTAATGCCTGATCACGGTTTCGGTTAAGCACATGAACAATTCTTCACTCTTCTTCACACTCTAATCTGCCTTCAAATGATTTAGATCAATAATCACACACATAGAAGCACACCACAATTCAGATAAACAATCACTTTTATATATCCACAACAAGAAATTTGATCCCTTCATGTTAGCTTCAACAAAATAATAAAATGAATATAAATTGTCAGCTCAAAATACTAAAGATTATTAATGAGAATCAACCAAAGTCGGTCACAACTTATTGAAGACCCAAATAAAAATATCCAACATGAAAAAACTTCAATTAATTACTCCTCAAAGATCCACAACACGCTACAAACACCATGTCGACCAAGAATAAGAAAAACATGAACACGCAAGAGAAAATCGCCAACCATGAGCACAACGATCAATGTGGATGTGCAACAAAGATAGAGAATGATCTAGACACATACACAAACACCAAAAATCACTAGAGAAGCATCCAAAGAAACTAAACTAACTGAAATAGCATCATCTTCAATCAGTAATACCAATTGAAGCAACAAAAAAATTGTCAGAATATAAATCTTCATAACTCGATCAAATCTTCACGTGGATCTCTAAAACTTGACATGGATAAACTAGATACACTCAGCAAAAAAACCTTTAGTCCACAACATCTGATCATCAACCTAAATAACTTAACGACATGCTAAACTTCACTTCACCACTGTCAGCCTGCAACTCATTCCATTACAATTTCTCAATATCCTCGACATATTCAAATTCAAATGAATTAATGCTAATAGTGTTGACATCAATGACAACCACATATCATCAACATAACCACAACATCCAACAAGTTAGTAGTTGCACCAAGCCAAGAGAAAGCTTCCCATTCATATTTATCCATAGAACATCGATGGTTCAAATCATCAATATCACTACCATGTTCATCTTGAATCATGGATGCAATTGGAAGTCTATTAACATGCCAAGGATGATAACCAACTATTTTTAAAACTTTCCAATTTTGTATGATCTCTTGTTTGGCAAGCCCTATATCTGTCTATATGTTTTAGAAAGGTTTGTATAACATAAGTTCAGTCCAACAAAATGTCTCAAATATTTCTATATCTTCAACAGGAACAGTATTGAACAACAAGTACACAAGGACAATTGTAGGTTGGTGTCTCAATTTCCATTTGGCCTTTTTGCATTGTTCTAAATGTGTATATAAGCGTATCGAGTCAATTAGGGATAGACCACCTAGCTCTAGAGGCCTTTGAATATAGCAATAAATATAATTTGTTGGCAGGTCTTCATTAGCATCATCTTTATTTATACAGAACCATGCTTTTTTTCCAACATTCAAATGAACATATTGTCAGCTTGAAGTGAGAAGAGGCAATTTCTATAACATATGACATGTCTCCTGTGCAGAGATGTCACACTCCACAAGAATATTCATCATGAATTTTTGATATGCAAGCAGTGCTCTATCCTCAACTATATTTGTATTTGCAAGTTTTTTCAACATATCAAGATAATTTTCTAATTTCCTCTCAGATTTAGTTGCATATTTAGAAATTTATAATTTAAAATGATTTTCCTAGAAACAACTGGTTGGTAGTCAACATTGGCATGCCAGATTGCAAGCATGGGTGGGCTATGAATATTTAGGAAATCATCATTTCTTGCTAGCTTGCAAGATTTGTTAGACTCAACATCAGATGTCAATGTAGAGGTAAGTTGTTGCTGCCAAGGCGCTTTATACTGACATTGTAATTGCTCTCCTTTTCTCCTTAAACAAGTATATTTATAGTATTTTTTGTGCCTTTGAATTTTATTTAGAAAATATTCATAATCTATGATTGGATCACTAGAAAGAATTTGGCTCGTGGAAAGCAAGCATGAATTTTGTTCAGAACAATGATACATTCTGAGCAATCTTTGTGTAGGGAAACATGGTTTCCAAGCTGAAACATATTTGTCAAAAAAAGTGCCTTGCCATGGTAACATCATGGTGATTGGACCAATCAAGAGTGTCCATGTTGGGGGCTTCTAGAAGCCATAAAAAACCATGCACATGTGCAACACCATGATGTTGCCATTTATATCTATACCAATAATCTTTTGCATGCAAAATCTTCTCAATCACCTCTTCATAGAAAATCGAGAATCTATGATGCACATATAAAGATGTTATATGTGGATTTTGAACAAAACTATCTATTAGTGTCTTTGTTGAAGGCTCCATTGCCAAATGAGCCACAAAAGAGAAAAAATTTCATAGATTAGCCCATTTTGTGTCTACATAACTTAAAGTGAAAAAAGGGTAGGTATGCCAAGTTGTTCAATCATTGTAGATAGTTGGGATCGACAAGAGCTCCAAAATGCATCATCTACTTAGCTATCTAGCCATCAGGAGCAGTTTGAGGACATTCACGCAATGCAGACAATGACTTGTGGATTCTGTCTTCCAAATCCACTCTAACAATGACATGAACAGTTTATTGGCTGCGATGTCTCATTATCAAGTTGTAGAGGAAGTACCTAAACCTGACATGTTTTTGAAATTTGTGATCAAAATATCTCATTAAGTGGAGGGCATATTCATGAAAGTGAATTTGAACTTTCCTCGGTTGGAGGGGAAGTGCTGCTCTAGTGGGAAACAATGTTGGAAAGACCATTGTAAATAAACCTTCGGTGTTGTATTCATTAATAGGAGAAGAGATAATTTCAGGCCAACACAAAATATCCTACTCTTTTTTTTCAAATTGTAATACCTGTTTGATTGCTTGGAGCTCTCGTCTAGAATTTGGAAAGGAAGGGATAAATGATGAAAAGTTTGAATAGACATTTTCATCTTGAGCAACATTTGTTGAGCTGGTTGATGGCATTAGGTCTTCATCATAAACTTGCTCTATTGTATGCAAGAAATTGGAGACATCAACAACAACATCAGGTAAAATATTAAGAGCCTCAACATCAATCTCAACATCTTTGTAGTATTTGTCATATTGAATTTTGTATTTCAATGCATCCATGACATGATGTTTATTAACATAGCAAACATAATTACCATCTTCAATAGTGGTTCATCGTATGATCACAACCTCAAGGTCTTACAATCAGCGTGATAAAATTTTTGCTATGCTAAAGATATCTTGAGGAAAACTTATCGTGTGACCACTGTATTTAAATTGACCTCCTCTAGTGTGGGACACTTGTAAAACTAGAGCCACACTAGCTAAAGTGGTGGATTCCTTTTTTAAAATAGCATATTACACATGTTGTTGCTGACCTCGACATGTGAGTGCACATCCCTATGTAGCTTTCTATACATATCTAACAAATAAAAAGGTTTGAAAGTGCATCTATGCAGTGTTGGAACCACTTTATCATAGAAAGGTAGCAATCATTGAATATTTATTTCAAGTGTTCTGGCTGTGCTGGCACAATAGGGGGATTACTTTGAGATTGTATATAAGGGGTGGCATCCACCATTGCCAATGGGCACTATGAGGGAAGATTGACAGTAGGCAGACCTGTAGCTGTGCATGGTGCAGTTATCCTTTGTTCCATGTATTTTGTATGGTGCTTCGCACAAATTCCTCTCTATGTTGGCTATAGTACAAATAGTTTTGTTGCTATTTTTTAGCCTTTTTAAATTCAACAATTGATTGGGCTGTGGAACTTGAATGTACTCGCACAACCTGCGAGTATACATACAAGCTCAACCATATTAGTATATATGAATATACATGTATAACCATAGATATATTTAAAGTAGTAATTACACATAAACATGTAACAAAATATATATGTGTATCCATGTGTATATAAATGTATATCTATGGATGATAACAAAACGAATAACATAGTTTAAACATTGGAATATATAAAAATATATACAGAAGGATTTTACAGTTTTTGGTGTTAACCATTTCCACTATTTCACTATTGTTATATCCCCCATTTAGAAGAATACAATATTGGATGTACGCAACCAACCATAAAATATGTTTGTGGAAGCCAAGTGTATATAAGGATTTGTGTAGGCATGAATCTATGCAAGAACAAATATATGGCATTAAAACAAAAACCACACAACCCATGGTCGGTATCCTCCACACCATTTTTTTTCCATCGCGGAGGCTCACAAACTCTAGCAAAACCCCTGACCAAGAACATTATGAAACACCCATGCTGAATTTCATGGAATTCCATCACACATCACACAATAACAAAGCAAGGAAAAATCTACTGTCTTCATATCTGATCTATCATATTCTACTATTTTGACAATACAACTTAATCAAAGTATACTTTCCCACACTGCAGCATTGAATATTGCACTTACTTCAATTGCCACCATCACACAACAGTGACAGGATGCATTAACCCTTGCATGAGCAAACACTTACCATTTAGCTTCTTCATATACATATGCATATACATATACATACACATACATATACATATACATATACATATACATATACATATACATATACATATACATATACATATACATATACATATACATACACATATACACATATACCATTTAGCTTCTTCATATACATATGCATATACATACACATACACATACATATACATATACATATACATATACACATACATATACATATACATATACATATACATATACATATACATACATATACATATACACATACATATACATACACATACATATATATATATACATACGTATACATATACATATAAATATACATGAAAGGGATGTTTTTATATGCTAGAAAATATCTATGCCTATCTCCTTGCACATCTATATGCTTTGTCAGGTTCACCTATGTGTGTATACACCTTAAAGTGAAGAAAACTAGAAACAATAACACCAAATTTGCAACAGGTATAACAATTAGGATTATAATTAAGGTTAGGCTAGGGTTAGGGTTCAATTATGGCTCATTCAATAACTTCACTAAGGTTCATTCAATAAGGGTTTAATTAGGGTTAGGGTTAAATTATGGTTAGGGTTGGAGTTAGGGTTCAATTACTTGTTCAGGATTATTATTTATTTTAGGGTTAGGGTTCAATTATAGTTATTTAGGGTTATGATACAATTAAGGTTAGGGCTCAATTAAGGTTAGGATTGAATTAGGATTAGGGTTAATTAGCATTCAATTAGGGTTCTAGGGTTCAATTACAACAACAGTTAGGATTAGAGTTCAATTAGTGTTGAGTTATGGTTAGAATAAGAGTTGAATTAGGTTAGGGTTAGGGTTTAATTAGGATTAAGGTTTAATTAGGGATATGATTAGGGATAGGGTTAAATTAGGGTTAGGGTTAGGGTTTAGTTAGGATTGTAAGATAAATCTTCAAAGGGTTAGGTTTCAATTATGGTTAGGTTAAGGTTAAGTTTTACTTAGGATTAAGGTTAGGTTTAACATTCAATTTTGGTTAGGGTTTAATAAAGGATAAAGTTAGGGTTCAATTAGGCTTATACTTAGAATTAGGGTTACCATTAGAATTAGGGTTAGTGTTAGAAATATGATTATGATCAAGGTTAGGGCTCAATTATAGTTCAATTAGGGTTAGGGTTAGGGTTCTACAATAAAGTTTGGGGTCATGGTAAGGGTTAGGGTTAGCATCAGGGTTCAATTAGGGTTACAATTATGATAACATTAGGGTTAGGGTTCAATTAGGATTCAATCAAGGTTAGGGTTAGGGATCAAGCTGAATTAGGGTTTGATTTGCAGCAACTCCAACATCATATATAAAGACATGTGACATGCTATGGTCTCAACGCCCTTACGAGGTAGTGATGAGTTGCACTCTCCTCTCCCTATCGGTTGAGAGCACCTGTGGGGGCCCTCGATCTATCAAGTGCCTCTCCCTAACCCTCCAAGTATTTTCTTAGGAGAGGGGTGGGGGAGTGTCATCAACCATCGTCCTCCTATCTATAATAGTAGGGGTTAGAATTTGGACCCCTAAGATCCTATCCCATTGGTCCAGTTCCCCCTCCCCACTATAAATAGTTTGGATAGGTGGAAAGTTTGATTAGTTTGAATAGGGTTTATGCCACTATTGTGTGTGGTGATGATAGATTCACCACTCCAGCACTACAATTGGACATTGCGGGCTGGGCATCGAGGAAAAATACAATGACAAGGAACCATAGGCTCACTAGGCCAAGGAAGGCTACCCTTTCTCGCGATAGAAGACTAATGAGAGTGGTATGCAATAAGAGGTGACTGAATGGGTTTCAACTAAAATTCATGGGTGAAAGGAACAATGAACTTTACTTTAGGCACCCCCTAGGGCAACCCCTATCCACTGCCCCCACTATAGAAAAGGCCCTATAGATAGTAGGGAGGGGGCAAGGCCCGTATTCAAACTATCCACCATTTCAATAGTGTAGTGGGGGGGCCATTATGGAGTAGGGACCCCCTAGCATGAAGTCTTGATTTTCTACTCTATTGATTGTGATACCATGGTGGCTGTGATTAGTTACTGAGTGGGGGGGAATTCAAGGGGCCTCCCACCCCAATCGAACATGCCAATTGGGTGGGTGGGAAGTAATACCAAACCCACTAAATTAGACTTAAGGTTTCATTAAGTTTAGAGTTTAATTAGGTTAATGATAAATATTAAAGTTAAGTTTCAATTAGGGTTATAGTTTAATTATGGTAAGGATTAAGGTTAGGGTTAAGTCTCAATTAGGGTTAGGGTTATGTTTGCGATACAAATAGTATTATGTTTAAGGTTTAATTAGGGTTAGGATTATGATTCAATTAGGTTAGGGTTATAATTCAATATGGATTGTAGTCATTCTAACACTATCATTATTTCTAGCCCCAACCCTAACTCTAAATCTATCTCTAATCTTAACCCTAATTCTAAATCTAGAAATAATTTTAATTGTAACTTTAAACCTAACCATATTTCTATCCCTAACCCTAACTCTAAAGTAAAGCTAATTATAACACTAATTTTAGATCTAACCCTAACCTTAGCCTCAACCCTTAAACTAACACATATTCTAACTAGAACTCTAATCCTAACCATAACTCTAATATTAACCCTACTCTTAACCCTAATTCTAAAACTCACTAATTTTAAATGTAACCCTAATCTTTCTCCTATTACTAACCCTAACCCCAACCCTAAAACGAACACTAATTCTAACTCTAACTCAAACCCTAACTTTAAGTCTAACCCAAAACCTAACTTTGACACTAACACTATTTCTAACCTAGACCCTAACTCTAAATCTATCTCTAACCCTAACCCTAACCCTAACCAATATTCTAAAACTAACATTAATTCTAATTGTAACCTTGACCTTAACCCTAAACCTAAATATAAACCTTAACCTAACTCCAAAAATAACACTAATTTTAATTCTAACCCTAACCCCAACCTTAACCTTAATTATATTTGTAACCCTAACCCTAATCCTAATTCTAACCGTAATCTTCACCCTAATCCTAACCTTAACCCTAATACTAACCTTAACCCTAACCCTAATCCTAATTGTATCTTTAACATTTATCCTAACCCTTAACACTAACCCTAACTTTATTCTTAACCATAATCCTATTGCCAAGCCTAATTATATCTCTAATAATAATCATAAAACTAATTATATCTCTAATATTAACGCTACCCTTAACCATAACCCTAATCAAAAACCACATTTTATATTTAACCTTAACCCTAACCCTAACACTGTACCCAACCCTAACTCTAGTTCAAACCCTAACCCTTACCCTAATCTAAACCCAAACCCTTACCAAATCATAACCCTAATCCATATTTTATCTATAATTCTAACCCTAACTCTAACCTTATCCATATCCCTAAATCTAACTCAAACCCTAGTCCTAACCGTCACATGTATTCTATCTCTAATTCTAACCATAACCCTAAACTAAAAGTCTAATTCTAACCCTAACCCTAGCCCTATTTCTATCTCTAACCCTAAATTTAAACCTAATCCTAACCCTAACCCTAACCCTAACCCTAACCCTAACCCTAACCATAACCTTATCCCATCCATAACTCTAATCCTAACCCTAAACCTAACCCTAATCCTTATTCTATCCCTAAACCTAATCCTAATGTTAATTATAATCCAAACCGTAACACTAACCCTAACCCTAACGTTAACCATAACCTTACTATTAACCCTAATTTTATCTCTAACCCTTTCCCTAACCCTAATTCTATCTCTAAACCTAACCCTAACCCTAACCCTAACCTTATCCATAACCATAACCTTAATCCCAATTTTATCTCTAATCCTAACCCTAACTCTAACCATAACCCTATCACCAATCACAATCTCAAACCTTAACCTTAACCTTATTCATAACCCTAACTGTAACCCTTACCCTAGTTATTTTTTCTTCCATGTTGCGTTGCAAATGCTACTAACATATATACATAATTTTTTTATTAATAATATATATAAAAACATCGAGAGATATCCTACTCGAGATGTCTATTTTTTAATCAATCTGTTACATAAAAGTGCAATAGACACCTTGAGAAGGATATCTCTAGGCATTTTTATATATATTATTAATAAATTATATATATATATATATATATATATATATATATATATATATATATATATATATATATATATATATGCTATATGCTATATATATATATATATATATATATATATATATATATATATGGCAATAGCTTTATATTAATACTTTATCCATTTTATAATTTAAATAGGCCATCAGATTACTATGGGGTAATTTCTTTTAGGTCCTTGGAGAGACTAGCTATATCCTTGTGTTAGAGGTGTGGGTAGCAAGCATGCAAATGCTCTAGATGATTTTGAAGTAAAAAATGTTCTTTTTAATGAATCAATTAAAGAGATTTTTTTTTCCTATATGTGAATGGTCATTTGATGAATGTTTGATGATTTTAGGATGTGAATTAATGTATTTAAATACTAGTGTGTAGCAATAATGTTGCAAAGCATGTACCAAACCAAATCATGGTGAGAAGAAAATGGGTGGGAATTTGAAAATTTGAATCTTTGAGGCTAGATCCATAGGTGTAAGATTGATATGTGCTTGTGGGGGAGACATGATAGGGTAGTGGGATCTATGTCAGGAGTGAATGTCTAGGCATAGGGGATATAATAAATGTTAGGTGTATTGGAATATGTGTAGAAACAAATGATATAAGGTCACATGCACAAGAATGTGTGTAAAGGGGGATTGGGGAATGAGTCCAACTTCACACAAGATTGTGTCATTTTCGACCTGTATTTTCCTTAAAACATTATCTTAAAATGTGCCCAAAACTAAATAGGAATTGGCATTGGCTATATATTGTAAACATACAATTTTTTTGATTGAATCAAGTTTTAAAGCCGAGAGTCATTGTCTTCCTTAATGCAACCAATGTTTTGTTTGTATCTTTTAGTTGTCCTTGTTAATTTTTAAAATGTTAATTGCATTGAAGGCAATCCATATATGAATCGAATTGGATGGCAACGTAGATCAACGATCCACATTTATGGAGAGACGTGCAAGATGATTGCAACGTTTGAAGTTTTCAGATAATTTTCACTTTTTTTGTTGTTTTATTTTTTACTTGTCGTTTTTTCGTTCACAAGCAACTAGATGATTCTCGATGTAATAAGCACTAATAATGATTTATTTGACTTTATTAGAGAGTTCAAAGCATTTGGAGGATTTATTTGAAAAAATATTTTATTATATTCTTTATGTAAAAAAATTAAGACTTATTTTATTTTATATTAAACTTTTTAAACTTAAAATTTTAGCTTTCATTTATTTATAACATATACAAATAATAAATATAATGTATACATAATTAATTATATATTTAGAACTTTTGAAGTATATATTTTTTGATTTGTAAAAGTGGGGGTGTGGGACCCCACACATATATATATTTTCAGAGAAAAAATATATATTTATCCAATAGGGCTTCAAGATCTTTATAACAGGTTTGTATTGTTATAAAAATTGGGCTTGAGATAGCAAAGCCCATATGACATGACAAACCTATTTATTCAACTATTTGACTAGATATTTATTCGGTGATAATACAACAAAATACCTATTAACCATTATCAAACATAATTTACCATTTCTAAAGAAGTCTCAGTTAGCCATTACTGCGTCATTTTCATATGAGTTTATGTTCCAAACAAAGGGCCAGTTTGTATCTCCAAAGTGGGTGATTCTTGCACCCGTCTTTATGAAATCAATGCCCATCTTTGCCTTGGAGCGCCATGAATTACCATTAGATCCTATTGTATGAATTATAAATGGGATCCACAATCCCTGGAAAAAAATTGTGAGGAGGCCAAATTAATCTGTTCAGATGTAGGCTGAGACTAGGCATTGCACTATCCAAGCAACTCTTCATATCTCCACACCATTTCATCTTCACTAGCTTACCCATTAGCATTTTCACACACTCCATTTTCTCCCTACATTCGAGCAATGCAACACAAAAGATGGAAGCCACATCAAAAGTAACATTATATCTATGAGAAGTACTTACATATTGGTCACCCAACGCCATCTTGATGAAAACAAGGAAGCCAGATCAAAATTAACATTATATCTGTGAGAAGTACTTACATATTGGTCACCCAACACCATCTTGATGAAAAAATGGAAGCCACATAAAAATTAACATTATATCTTTGAGGAGTACTTACATATTGGTCACCCAACACCATCTTGATGAAAACATGGAAGCCACATCAAAATTAACATTATATCTATGAGAAGTACTTACATATTGGTCACCCAACACCATCTTGATGGCATGTAACATAATCAAGGATCTGGTCTTGAAAACCTTCTTTAGTCTAGCTTCTATGATTTTTCGCTTGAATGTCATTTGGCGAGTCTATGTAGATAAAAAAATATATGTGCCCATGGTTGGGTTGCATAACACAATGCATTAAGTGAGACAACAATATTAGGATTTGTAAGGGGGTGGAAATAATTGCTCAACATATATGCAAAATAGGAAGGATGGTGTTTGTAGAAATACAGTCATAGAGATAAACCATTTGAGTAGTGGATTGTATATTAACAAGGTAGCCCCTTGAAATAGTGTTTCTTCTTCCATGGAGATTGGTCAGTAAGACCATAGAGATTTTCTATTCAGGTAGTTGTATTTTCCAGTGAAGCATTCTTGTAACCATTGAAGTTCCTTTGCTTAAGGCATATTTGTAACCAGTGAGGTTCCTTTTTCAATGAGGCATACTTGTAACTAGTGAGGTTCCTTTTCCAATGAGACACAAAAAGTAGCCAGTGAGGCTCTGTAATCAGTGGGATTTTATTAAGCTAGTGAGAGAATTTTCCCTGAGTGGTTTTTTATCCTTATGAGGGGTTTCCACTCATAAAAATACTATGTTATGGTTCTTTTGTGATCTATGTGGTTATCATGATTTGTGCAACTCAGTCTTGCAGCTTCTTTTATGTACTTTGTAACATTTGAGTTTTTCATGTGGCTTTAGGATTTGATATTGACTATCACATTTGAATACATTCTTGAAATTGAACATTCCATGGTTACAAAGAAATTATGTGTTTTGAAAAATAATTGAATTAAATTTGATTATTAAAACTTTGATTCACCTCCCTCTCAATGTTTTTCGTACTCCAACACAACCGTGATGGAGATGATGTGCAATATGCATCATCTTCCAGCCCCAACACAACATTTAAACTTGGTGCAAGCAATAAATATTGTGCAAGAGCCTCCACCATGGCGCATCATATCTTGGAAGGAATCATTGGACAACTCTCAAAGCCAAACTCAAGTCGAGAAAGGTTTTGTTTAGCGCTTCTTACAAGGCACTACACTCTAAATAAATTCAGTAGGCCCCATGGCCAAACTTGACACTCCAATCAAGCTTGGTGCAACCATCTAAAAAAAACAATATCACTCTTTTGGAACTGTCCATATCTCCATCTCATTTCCCATGTAACAAATGGCGCAACTCCAAAAAATAACAGAGATGTCAGTAGATATTTGTTGCGCCAATGTTGCCATACGAATTGATGTGGCAATGAGGCCCACAATTGATCCAAACTCTCTTAGAGCCACTCGATCTTGAGCACAAAATCAATAGATAGCGAGAAATGCCAGAAGTACTTTCATTAAAACATTGGGCCATTGGTATTATGTAAGCTGATGTGGGAGTGGGTTCCAAGATTATCATTTCACATGAAAGTTTATTAATTAAAACAGGCTTGCAATTTTCTTTTAAAATTTATAAGGAGGAGTCGATGGTGGGTAGGGTAACTTTGAGTGAGGGGCCCACGTCATCAACATTCGAGTTAGACAATTTTTTTTTGCCATGTCTCTTGATGTTGAGTTGGCATCCCTCCATTTTTTTTGGGTGAAAATTGGGCACGTTTATCAATATTTTTAGAATATTTTTCAAAAATCACAAAAAAGAGCCAATAAAAAGTCACAGACCGATAATGGGCCACTAAGTCATGTAATATTGGTATGTTGATGTGGCATTACATGATTGGTCAATTTGTGTATTTTTTGAATTAAAGTGATTGGTAGTTGGATATTAAGTGTAAATTTATTGGCACTTTTATTGCCTAAAAGTGGTCCCCGGACTGTCGAAAGTTGGGCCCCAGGCTGTCCAAAACTATACCCACAATAGGTCCCATACCCACGATGAGCTCCTCTCCTTTAGTACTTGCTTAATTTGTTTTTTTTTTTGTAAAAAAAAAGTTAATATTGAAACAAGCAAACAAATTACATAG
This sequence comes from Sequoia sempervirens, assembly GCA_007258455.2. NCBI lineage: Eukaryota > Viridiplantae > Streptophyta > Pinopsida > Cupressales > Cupressaceae > Sequoia > Sequoia sempervirens. The sequence continues at coordinate 158,734,574 of VDFB02000015.1, read as the reverse complement.
ATAGAATCAAAGCAGCAATCCGAACAGCTGCAGAAAATGCTGCTACTGCAGCAAAACATGATATGATAGGGGAAAAAATTAATTAGTTATTGTAATAATATTTCTTAATATTTTTTTGAAGTAAAGATATATTTTTTCAGTAAAATTAATTTTTAAATTATTATTTGACAATCTATTTGAGTATTATATTTTAACTTTTATTCTAATTGGTTGTAAATTTTTACCTGTTATTATTGATTTGGATGGTAGTGTTATTACTAGAAAATATGAGGAATCTTTTGGCCACTCAATTAGCATGTATTATTTCCACAAGATAACCGTGAAGCACATCCACATTCATTTTTTAACTATATTTTATTTATTAATTTTCTTTTTGTTCTCTATTTATTTGCTAGGAATCAATATGTATAATTTGAAACGAAAGAATTGTGGGTGTTTCAAAATGGTCAATTTATGTAGTGGTAGACATCCTTTTTGTTCATTTTGACAAATTGTTTGTTCAAGATCCAAGGTTTACAAATCTTGCAAATTGCATTTGTAAGCATGTTTTGTAGTCCTTAACATAAGTTAAATTGTCCAACATTGAACTAGACTATACATCATACAAAAATGTTGAGGTAGTTGTTGATCTACAAGAATAACGAAGATGACATTAAAGGGCTTCATTTGACATATTTGTGAAAATTTCTCTAATTGTGAAACTAAACCCATCAGGATCAATTACGAAGTATTCTAGAGTTTGAGTAATTCTCCTCTTGATATCTTGTAATTTGATGAAGGAATAATTCTCATAGCACATGGACAACCAATCTCTACCGCCCTTGGCATATCCACACTCTTAGCGAGTACTAGCATTTACTTCTCGTGAACACCTAAAGCATTCCTCTACAATTGTGTCTCCTCAACATTAGAGGAGACCATACGCTCTTTATGGAGTTTTCCTAGAGATGGAGGTATTGAAACCATTTGTTGATGACGTATTCATTACACGATTATTAAGAACTATGTTCAAGTTGCTCTCAAATTTAGTGCTTGTATAGTTATTGTCTTTGCATATACAAATGTATCACTCAATTGACAACAATGCATAATAAAAACACACCACAAAATAATTGTTAATATTTTACATTGTAGGGGATCTTTTTATTGTCTTCCCATTAAAATTCTTTCAAAAACTAAGATTTATAAAATTATTGTAAAGATGATATTTCATTGTTTTCTTCAATTTTTAGATGATAGACCTTACCAAATTTACTTTGTCCACGCATTTAATGCCTTCTTCAAATTTCAAAATTTTCACTAAAAATTACAACCTTTGAAAACATAATAATTTAGTTTAAAAATATTTCCTTCAAAGTTTTCTAATCAAATGCCAAATGCATTGAATAATTCTCAGATTACAAAAGGTGTGAAAAAGATGGATATTTTGTAAAAAAAATATTGTTGAGACGATCACAATTTAAATAGTGTAAGTCCTCATTTACTATTAATTAAGGCCTTTAACTATATATATATATATATATATATATATATATATAAAATTTAATTTAATTTTATTTCATGTGATCTCTTATTAGCTTTAACTCAATAAAAAAATTCTTTCTATTAAAGATCATCTACAGTTACCATAGATTGATGAAATAATTTCTCCGTGCAAGAATTTAGATTGATTTGTGATTTGGGTAGAAAAAGTCGGTTGATACTTCCAAAACTATTGGACCAAGCATGGAAATTGAGGAATAAAATAGATTATTAAAGTTGGTTGATACTTACATTATTTGTTTTATCAGAATGTCATTGTAAACACATGGTGAGTTCTTCATTTTAGTATTGCAATAAAAGAAGTTATATAGTTCATAGGGGAAAGGGCTGAGTAGTTGTCATGGCTTAGTGATCAGAGGCAGGGACAGTATTTGTTTTCACCCTTTATTTTGGTAGAGTTTTTGTAATGAAGGCGTATCAATGTTTTCGAGGCATTTGAGAGACTTGTCATTCTTGCCCACTCTCATGCTTAGTGTTC
>VDFB02000015.1:158643933-158732454 GCA_007258455.2 Sequoia sempervirens | reverse complement strand
TATATGTATATGTATATGTATATGTATATGTATGTGTATGTGTATGTATATGCATATGTATATGCTGAAGCTAAATGGTAAGTGTTTTCTCATGCAAGGGTTAATGCATCCTGTCACTGTTGTGTGATGGTGGCAATTGAAGTAAGTGCAATATTCAATGCTGCAGTGTGGGAAAGTATACTTTGATTAAGTTGTATTGTCAAAATAGTAGAATATGATAGATCAGATATGAAGACAGTAGATTTTTCCCTGCTTTGTTATTGTGTGATGTGTGATGGAATTCCATGAAATTCAGCGTCGGTGTTTCATAATGTTCTTGGTCAGGGGTTTTGCTAGAGTTTGTGAGCCTCCACGATGGAAAAAAAATGGTGTGGAGGATACCGACCATGGGTTGTGTGGTTTTTGTTTTAATGCCATATATTTGTTCTTGCATAGATTCATGCCTACACAAATCCTTATATACACTTGGCTTCCACAAACATATTTTATGGTTGGTTGCGTACATCCAATATTGTATTCTTCTAAATGGGGGATATAACAATAGTGAAATAGTGGAAATGGTTAACACCAAAAACTGTAAAATCCTTCTGTATATATTTTTATATATTCCAATGTTTAAACTATGTTATTTGTTTTGTTATCATCCATAGATATAAATTTATATACACATGGATACACATATATTTTGTTACATGTTTATGTGTAATTACTACTTTAAATATATCTATGGTTATACATGTATATTCATAAATACTAATATGGTTGAGCTTGTATGTATACTCGCAGGTTGTGCGAGTACATTCAAGTTCCACGGCCCAATCAATTGTTGAATTTAAAAAGGCTAAAAAATAGCAACAAAACTATTTGTACTATAGCCAACATAGAGAGGAATTTGTGCGAAGCACCATACAAAATACATGGAACAAAGGCTAACTGCACCATGCACAGCTACAGGTCTGCCTACTGTCAATCTTCCCTCATAGTGACCATTGGCAATGGTAGATGCCACCCCTTATATACAATCTCAAATTAATCCCCCTATTGTGCCAGCACAACAACAACACTTGAAATAAATATTCAATGATTGCTACCTTTCTACGATAAAGTGGTTTCAACATTGCATAGATGCACTTTCAAACCTTTTTGTTTGTTAGATATGTACAGAAAGCTACATAGGGATGTGCACTCACATGTCGAGGTCAGCAACAACATGTGTAAGATGCTATTTTAAAAAAGGAACCCACCACTTTAGCTAGGGTGGCTCTAGTTTTACAAGTGTCCCACACTCTAGAGGAGGTCAATTTAAATACAGTGGTCACACGATAAGTTTTCCTCAAGATATCTTGAGCATAGCAAAAATTTTATCACGCTAATTGCAAGACCTTGAGGTTGTGATCATACGATGAACCACTATTGAAGGTGGTAATTATGTTTGCTATGTTAATAAATATCATGTCATGGATGCATTGAAATACAAAATTCAATATGACAAATACTACAAAGATGTTGAGATTGATGTTGAGGCTCTTAATATGTTACCTGATGTTGTTGTTGATGTCTCCAATTTTTTGCATACGATAGAGCAAGTTTATGATGAAGACCTAATGCCATCAACCAGCTCAACAAATGTTGCTCAAGATGAAAATGTCTATTCAAAATTTTCATCATTTATCCCTTCCTTTCCAAATTCTAGACAAGAGCTCCAAGCAATCAAACAGGTATTACAATTTGAAAAAAAAGAGTAGGATATTTTGTGTTGGCCTGAAATTAGCTCTTCTCCTGTTAATGAATACAACACCGAAGGTTTATTTACAATGGTCTTTCCAACATTGTTTCCCACTGGAGCAGCACTTCCCCTCCAACCAAGGAAAGTTTGAATTCACTTGCATGAATATGCCCTCCACTTAATGAGATATTTTGACCATAAATTTCAAAAACATGTTAGGTTTAGGTACTTCCTCTACAACTTGATAATGAGACATCATAGCCAATAAACTGTTCATGTCATTGTTAGAGTGGATTTGGAAGACATAATCCATAGGTCATTGTCTGCATTGCGTGAATGTCCTCAAACTGCTCCTGATGGCTAGATAGCTAAGTAGATGATGCATTTTGGTGCATTATTGCATGGGACCCATTCTTTTTGGAGCTCTTGTCGAGCCAAGCTATCTACAATGATTGAACAACTTGGCATACCTACCCTTTTTTCACTTTAAGTTATGTAGACACAAAATGGGCTAATCTACGAATTTTTTTCTCTTTTGTGGCTCATTTGGCAATGGAGCCTTCAACAAAGACACTAATAGATAGTTTTGTTCAAAATCCACATATAACATCTTTATATGTGCATCATAGATTCTCGATTTTCTATGAAGAGGTGATTGAGAAGATTTTTCATGCAAAAGATTATTGGTATAGATATAAATGGCAACATCATGGCGTTGCACATGTGCATGGTTTTTTATGGCTTCTAGAAGCCCCCAACAGGGACACTCTTGATTGGTCCAATCACCATGATGTTACCATGGCAAGGCACTTTTTTGACAGATATGTTTCAGCTTGGAAACCACGTTGCCAGGCTACACAAAGATTGCTCAAAATGTATCATTGTTTTGAACAAAATTCATGCTTGCTTTCCACAAGCCAAATTCTTTCTAGTGATCCAATCATAGATTATGAATATTTTCTAAATAAAATTCAAAGGCACACAAAATACTATAAATATACTTGTTTAAGGAGAAAAGGAGAGCAATTACAATGTTAGTATAAAGTGCCTTGGCAGCAACAACTTACCTCTACATTGACATCTGATGTTGAGTCTAACAAATCCTGCAAGCTAGCAAGAAATGATGATTTCCTAAATATTCATAGCCCACCCATGCTTGCAATCTGGCATGCCAATGTTGACTACCAACCAGTTGTTTCTAGGCAAATCATTTTAAATTATAAATTTCTAAATATGCAACTAAATCTGAGAGGAAATCAGAAAATTATCTTGATATGTTGAAAAAACTTGCAAATACAAATATATAGTTGAGGATAGAGCACTGCTTGCATATCAAAAATTCATGATGAATATTCTTGTGGAGCGTGACATCTCTGTACAGGAGACATGCGATATGTTATAGAAATTGCCTCTTCTCACTTCAAGCTGACAATATGTTCATTTGAATGTTGGAAAAAAAGCATGGTTCTGTATAAATAAAGATGATGTTGATGAAGACCTGCCAACAAATTATATTTATTGCTATATTCAAAGGCCTCTAGAGCTAGGTAGTCTATCCCTAATTGACTTGATCCGCTTATATACACATTTAGAATAGCGCAAAAAGGCCAAATGGAAATTGAGACACCAACTTGCAATTGTCCTTGTGTACTTGTTGTTCAATACTGTTCCTGTTGAAGATATAGAAATATTTGAGACATTTTGTTGGACTGAACTTATGTTATACAAACCTTTCTAAAACATATAGATAGATATAGGGCTTGCCAAACAAGAGATCATACAAAATTGGAAAGTTTTAAAAACAGTTGATTATCATCCTTGGCATGTTAATAGACTTCCTATTGCATCCATGATTCAAGAAGAACATGGTAGTGATATTGATGATTTGAACCATCGATGTTCTATGGATAAATATGAATGGGAAGCTTTCTCTTGGCTTGGTGCAACTACTAACTTGTTGGATGTTGTGGTTATGTTGATGATATGTGGTTGTCATTTATTTCAACACTATTAGCATTAATTCATTTGAAGTTGTATATGTCGAGGATATTGAGAAATTGTAATGGAATGAGTTGCAGGATGACAGTGGTGAAGTGAAGTTTAGCATGTCGGTAAGTTATTTACATTGATGATCAGATGTTGTGGACTAAAAAATTTTTTGCTGAGTGTATCTAGTTTATCCACGTCAAGTTTTAGAGATCCATGTGAAGATTTGATCGAGTTATGAAGATTTATATTCTGACAAATTTTGTGTTGCTTCAATTGGTATTACTGATTGAAGATGATGCTATTTCAGTTAGTTTAGTTGCTTTGGATGCTTCTCTAGTGATTTTTGGTGTTTTTGGACGTGTCTAGATCATTCTCTATCTTTGTTGCACGTCCACATTGATCGTTGTGCTCGTGGTTGGCGATTTTCTCTTGCGTGTTCATGTTTTTCTTGTTCTTGGTCGACATGGTGTTTGTAGCGTGTTATGGATCTTTGAGGAGTAATTAATTGAAGTTTTTTCATGTTGGATATTTTGATTTGGGTCTTCAATAAGTTGTGACTGACTTTGGTTGATTCTCATTAATAATCTTTAGTGTTTTGAGCCGACAGTTTATATTCATTTTATTATTTTGTTGAAGCTAACATGAAGGGATCAAATTTCTTGTTGTGGATATATAAGAGTGATTGTTTATCTGAATTGTGGTGTGCTTCTATGTGTGTGATTATTGATCTAAATCATTTGAAGGTAGATTAGAGTGTGAAGAAGTGTGAAGAATTGTTCATGTGCTTAACCAGAACCGTGATCAGGCATTAGCAGATGCTACTTTATCAATTCAAATCCTTGCGAATGTAATCCAATTATTTATATAAGATAGTGTGTCTTCCTTTGGGTGGTTAGCCTTGTTGTAATTGAGCAGTGAGCTCCAGATAGTGTGCCTGAATGCATGTGCATTCCCCATATTTCATTTCTTTATACTTTTAACAAGGTATAATCTTGTGGACTGACCTCCACCATGGTTTTCCCCTAACAGGGTTTCCACATAAAAAAATCTTGGTGTTATGTGTGTTTCTGGTCTATTGATGATTTATGATTCCATGGTTAATTATCAAATTTGAGAATAAGGTTAATAATTTGAATAAGTTTTGAATTTCTATGACAACTAATTCACCCCCCGTCTTAGTTGTCTTCCCTTGTGTTGCCAACAATTGGTATCAGAGCAGGTTCCTTGGAAGAAGTTTAATAGCTTGAGGTGATTCAAGATGGCGACTTATAAGAAGGATAGTCTGATATTTGATGGAAAAAATTAAACTTTGTGGAAGACTCGAATGGAGTGTCATTTGAGATGCATTGGTGAACCCTTCTGGAACATTACATGTACTAGGTATGTTATTCCTTAGAATGGTCCTACTACTACTGCTGAGATTAGAGATGTTGAGTATAATATCTTGGCTAAGGAAGCTTTGTTGAGTGCTATGATTGATTCTAAGATGAAAAATGTTATGGATCAGAAGATTGCTGATGAGATCTAAAAAAAGATGGTAACCTTGTATGAATGTGATACTAATGTGAAGATTGCTAAGTTGCAGAGTCTAAAAGGGAAATATGAAAAGTTGAGAATGGGTGATGATGAGAACATTAATACTTTTATGCAAAGAGTGAATGAATTGGTGTGTGGTATCAAATGTGTTGGTGGATAGACAGATGAAACAGAGATTGTTGCTAAAGTGCTTAGATCCTTTCCTGATTCTTAGAAAGTCAAAGCTAGTGTTATTAAAGAGCTCCAGACTGTAACAAATATAACTAGAGATACATTGGTTGGTAAGCTTACTTCTTTTGAGTTGAGTGAATTTGGTGATGCCCTTCCTAAGGTTGAATCTGCATTTAAGGCTACTACTTCCAGAAGAGATAGACAAAGATATGATCCAAGTGAGAGTTCATCTAGAAATACATTCAAGTATGAGGATGAAAACAGATAGATTGAAGAAGAAGAAAGAGAGTTGGAAGAACTGGAAGCACTTATTGTAAAAAGAGTACCGAGACGAAAAGGTAAGTATGAAGGAAAAATTCCTCTTAAATGTTTTTCTTGCAATAAGATAGGTCATTTTGCATCAAGGTGTTCGGAAAGAGCTCCTAAACCAAAACATAACAAGCCTAGATTTCAAAAGAAATGTTACTATGTTGTTGATGAAGGTGTAACAGATGATGAATCTAACAAAGGAAATAGAAGTGATGAGGAATGGGTATTTATTGCTATCAAGGAAAATAATCTTGTATCTACTGAATATGCTAGTTGTACAAATGTGGAGAAATCCCTAGTTGCTCGAGTTGAAGAGAAAGATGAATGGGTGATTGAAAGTGGATGTTCACATCATATGATAGGATACAAAAGTAAGTTTGTAAGCTTGGAAAAATATGATGGTGGTGTTGTGAGATTTGGTGATAATACAGCTGGTGTGATCCATGGCAAAGGATGCATTTCTCTTGATGGTAAGCAAAATACTGATGATGTCCTATATGTGGAAGGCTTGAAGTATAATATTTTGAGTGTTGGTCAGATGGTTGATAAGTGATACAATCTTTAGTTCAAGGATGGAAAGTGTAGAATATTGAGTTTTGGAAATGAAAGTGCATCAGGTACAAAAATACAAGGTAATATATGTAGACACGTAAAATATACTAATTGACATCATGCATCTGATCCTGACTTACTAACATCATTTCTTCCTTAATCATCACTTGGTCTAACCATTTAATCAAATTCCCCTAATGATTAAATTCATCAATATTCGTCTCTTGAATAAATAAATCATTTTATCTAATCAAGTCATCTCTCTTGTTAATTAAATCAATCCATCTAATCTAATTATCCCTATTTAATTAAATAATCAATTTATTTGATTAAATCTCTAAAGTCTATCCATTAAATTAAATAAATTAAAACCTTATTTGATTTAATCTAACACCATCCCTTTTAATTAAATAAATCAAAATCTTTATTTAATTACCTCATCATATTCCTCTCTTATTTGATTTAATTTAAATCCATAAATTTGAGTCAAATAGGTCACATCATCTAACCTTCCTATTAAATTAATTAAACCTTGATTAATTTAACCTCATCTCATGTCCCATCCTCTAAATAATGCAAGTTGCATATGAAAATAGATTTAATTCATTTATTAAATCTCTATTTTCCTCCAAGCATCTTTTGGAATATTCTCTCAATTTGAATTCAAAAATTCCAAGTCATGTACATCCAACAAGGATATAACTTCATCTTACATGTCCTTTGCCTTAGCAGGCAAGTGGCATTTATTGCATTTTCCTTTCCCTCTTGCATGTCATTTCAACAAATTTTAATTTCAATATTTGCATTTATTGGCACAAACCCCAAATCTTGCACATCCATCATCCATTCATAGCTTGACAAGTGGCATCATATCATTGGATGAATGTTAGTCCCACATTTCTCAAATTTGGACATTCATCCATCCTAGAATTCTATAAATAAAGAGCTCATATCCTCATTTGATCATCCACAATCCAAGCAAAGTTACCATGCTCAAATATCTCTTAAATTTTATCCATTCTCATTGAGTCATAGCTAGGTTTTTTTGCAGATTTGGCTTGGAGTTCTCATCTTTCATCAACAAAGTGGATCAATCTCTTCAACATTCGAAGCTTGCATCTTAGGAATTGGAAAAGGGCCAATTTTCACATCAAATTGGCACCAATTCCCCCATGGGATCATGAGTTTGCACATCTAATTAGAATTTTATCTTGTTTTTGTCATTTGCATTGTGTTCTTTGTTATTTTCTTTCCTAGTTTGAAGTTGTAAATGGATTTCATGGGGAATCCTTATTTTGGCTTGCAATATCTAACTTGAGGTGTTTATTATCTTTGTTTTGCAGGTACCAAGGTTGGGTTTCACACATTTGGCACTAGAAGGAGGGTTGGATATCATTATTTCTAATCTTTTCTTGAAATTTCTGATTTTTTCTTCACACAGAAAATTCCAACGCTGGGAGCTCAGTGTCGTTGTTTTGGCACCGTGGGCTCATCAGCGTCGCTATATGGCACTGCTTAAAACACAAATTGCGCCACTAGACTTGTCCCGCCAAAAATTTTGAATTTTAAACTCCACCACTGGACTCGCCGACTTGCAGAAATTTTCAAAAAATTTTAAACTTCGACGCTGGATGTAAACTGCGAAGCGGGCTGAAAATTGCGACGCAGTTGAGCTCTCTGTCTCGACACAGAGCGACGTTGACTGGTAAGCGGCATTCTGAGGGCACCACTGGAAGACCAAACTATGACACCATCACGAGTTGTGATGCTGGGAGACAGTAAAAAGGGAAAATTTAATTTTAGCACGTGCTTTTGATTTATGATTGATTTTTCCTCTATTTTCTGCTTTTTAATTTCTGTGTTTTTCCAGAATCTGACTGGTTTTTCCTCTTTGTAGGTTGGAAATCGAAATCAAAGGAAAGAGAAGCATGAGAAGGATGTTCATCAAATCAAAGTGTTTTTAAACACTTTAGTGTTTGTTTAACACTTCTTTAAGAATTTGTTATCTCTCCTTTCTTAGGACACTAATCTTCCTGTTTAAAAAGAATCTTTTTGTTTATTTCTTGCAAAGGGGCTAAAATGAACCTTAGGATCACAACTTACTAGATTTTTTTTCTTGGATTAACAAATTGAACAAAATTTCTTTCACTTGTGATTTGGTGCTCTAAAATGAACTCACATTTTGCTTTGGGGATTTAAAAAGAACAAGTGTAACTTTGTTCTTTGTGAGGGCTTACTTAAACTAAAGCCATTGAAAAAGGACGTATGCGCTTCTCTCGCGCTTTATAGCGATCTTGAGAATCAAAAGACCTTTTTCATGACTTTGGGTTAAGACAAAGCAATCACCTCCACACTTCAATTTGGGTTTAAAATTGAACATCTTGTGTGAGTGTGACTGGGGGCATTGTTGCGTATATTCTCTTTCCTTGTTGCCAATAAGGATTGATCGAGTTACAAATAGTGTTCTTCATTCGCTTTTGTTTATCCTAGAGGGCCTGCCTTGGGGAAAAAGTACTCACCCAAGGGAACGACTCAACCGGTAACACTCTAAATCCAAGAGTATTTCCAACCGGTATATAAATGTGGGTATTGGAGTAAACACCAATATCACAGGGTTGATTCTGGCAAGATGGATCTGAAAGGGGACTCTTGTGTATGGTTCAATCTCCATGAACGGAAAGTCCTTACTAAAACCCAGTGCTAGAATTTTCCAAAATCCTTTAATCTATTTTTGGTGCAAGAAAAGACGTTCTCAAGCCACCCCACACTTTTACGGTCTTCTAGTAGAAATGGAAAACATGCCATGGGAGTTTCATGGGTGTTGATGCTTGGCTGCCTCATATAAGTGAGTGTCGTGGAGGGGAGCCAGTGGGGTCAAGCATCTAACCATTCACTAGAGATAAGCATAGCTGGACTTGTCCAAGTGGGAATCCAACAAATATTGTCTTACACATCCATAGGATTGTACTTATTCTTGGGTTACAAAATGCATTGCTTGATCAAAAACATCTCAAAAACAAACACTTAACATCATCCAAAATTCAAACCCTTTTGAAAGACAAATACAATTGACTCAATCCATATGTTATTGCTTTCCCTTGGGATTCACATCCTTAGAGGTTTCTAAACATTGGATCATATCTCAATTTGTCTTCTTAAGTAAACAATAGGAAACCCTTTCCTTGAGTTCATTAAATTTCCACATAACATATCTTGCGGGGTTTGAAGAAATTAAGACATTGGACATCTTAGTTTGAAAACCTAATTGAAGAAAGTGTTTCTGGTAAAAATAAAGACATTAAGCAAAGCTAAGCAAAATTAACTTTCATATGTGTTGAAGACTCCAAATCCAAAAGCACAAATCATTGATTGAAGATCCAAAAATGTGTGTTCGAATGAAATCATTATTTGGTTACAAAGGTCTTTAAGAAGCATTTGCATGCTATTCAATACCTAGGTCTGGGCAAACAAAGTGTCCCTTTTAGGTTCATCTTAGGATAAAAACATATCAAAATATTTTTCATTCATCCTCCAAAAAATCAAAACAACATCATCTCATCATCACCTTTTGGAAATCTTGAAATCATCCTTAATACTAGGCTTTGTGGCGAAATCAAAATCATCAAAATCATTGAGACTAAATCCTTGAAAAAATTTATCAAAATCACCTTTTGTTGGGCATGTGTAGATGCATCCTTTTGCATATGCTTAGTTAAAATTATCAAAATCATCTTGTCTAGCTTAGTGTATGTAGAAGAATCCTTCTTCATATGCTTAGTGAGACAAATTATCTTGTTTGAATAGGTGTGGGTAGATGCATCCTTCTCCTCACACATATTCAAATCATCATCCTTTGAACAAAGCTATCCCTTAGATCATCGTCCAACATCTTAGGGTCTTTTTGTTCAAAATCAAAAGCAAATCAAAATCAAAATCAAGGACAAAATCTCAAATCAAAATCTGCAAAGCCTAAAATCCTAGTATTTCATTTAAAATTTATCAAAATCCAAAGACATTCGTATCATCCATCCTTGTCATCATCATCATATCATCACCTTTGATCCTTAAGACATCCTAAAACTTTCTACTTTGGAGCATAAGATAATGATCGACCAAAGAATTAAGAGATTCATCTCCCATATTCTTGAAGATTGATCCTTGTTTTATGGTTCTAACTAGATCTCAATACAAGAAGAGTATGGAAGCCAACAAAGAAACACCTGCTTCAAGCAATCTTAGCCAAACAAACGCAGAAATGAATCCCGCTGAATCAACTAATCTATTGACCCTCTCGTCATCGCAAAATCCGCAAGAAGAAAACCAAGGAGAGGACCTTACCTTTGGAATGTCTCGTGAGGAAATGACTAAAATGATTCAAAATCTAGAGAATCATAAAATCATCAACATCATGATGAGACTCAACCCTTCGTTATACATGCTTGAACTAGCAAAAGAAGGGGCCAAACTACCTTCAGATTTTGACATGAGTACCATAGTGGAGACATCATTTCCTCCAATTTCATCCACCATTCCCATCTCATCTACACCCCCATTCCAAAACATCACGCAAAACATTCTACAAATCACAACATCGTTGGCTCCAACCCAACCCAATGTTAATAAGGGAAGTGCATTTCTCAATGCAATCCAAACACACCCCCTTGTTAATAATCAAAATTTGGATGCAAATACCACCTTGGAACAAAGCATACCTGAAAAACCATTCCATAAAAATGTTCCTCTCACATTCCATCATGATCCATCATCGTCTTTTTTTCACGCAACACCTCAAACACCTCTTCTCACAAATTCACAAGAAGAGGGAGATATGTTCGGACCAAGGGGCATATTTGACACCACAACATTCTCGCAACAACTTGTACCCCTTACATTTCCACCTCTTCCACCATTGCCATTATCATCTACATCACTCCTTGGTTTAGGGCTTCCTCCCCTACCAAGTATCAATCAAACCTATATCCCAACCATCAATCAAAGCATTGCAACAAACACCCAAAATTTGTCGTTGATATCGCAACAACAAAAGACGAATGCACAAGTGATTGCAACCTCATCAAACACCCCCCTAACATCACAAAGCATGGTCTCTCAAGAACCAACCACCACACCAATACTTCCATCCACCACCCAAAATACCAACACGACATTATCACTCACCACAAGCATCATTCCAAATCCACCACCACCTCCACCACCACCAACTTTCACCACATCAAGCCAATACAACGCAATATTGCAAGTTTTTTTTCAAAGGGGATACCAACAAGTGCAAAAACAAAAAGTTGTACAACAAGCTGCTCAAGCTACTCAAGTTGTACAGGCTGCCCAAGCTGCACAAACTGCATTACAAGTGCAACAAGCCCAAGCATTACTACAACAACAAGTCGCTCAAGCATTACAAGCATTACAAGCACACAAGACTGCTCAAGCACAAGCTCTATTGCAACAACAAACAACACAAGCACAAGTTGTACAAGCACAAGCTCAAGCGCAAGCTTAATATCAAGCACAGCAAGCCCAATATCAAGCACAAATCAATGCGCAAAGACAAGCAGCGCAATTGCAGGCATATCAACAAGCATTAAAGCAATACCAAGAACAACAAGAAGCAGCAGAATTGGCAGCCCAACAACAAGTGTTGTTGGAACAACAACAAGCACAACAAAAAGTGTTGTTGGAATAGCAACAAGCACAAATCTTAGTGCAACAACAACAAGATCAAAAACAAGCATTGCTCATACAAAAGCAGGTAGAAGCCTACCTAGCTCAGCAAAACATACAGATACCATCAAACAATGCACCGACCAACCCACCCACTCAACCCACGATTGAAACACCCCAAAACACTTTCATCCCACCCCCTGATCCACAAAATGATGTGACGACACAACTCAGGTTGCTCTTGCAACAAGTGCTTGACCTTCAATCAGGGCGAACAACCAAGACACCAAGCAACTTGTGTCCCTATCCATTTGATAGGATCCTAGAGATGAAACCATTCCCCAAGGGATTTGAAATACCTAAATTTGACAAATATCGAGGGACGGGAAACCCTGAAGATCACATCAGGGAATTCCAGGTTCATTGCATGGAAGTCGAATATGACAATACTTATCTGATGCGGCTATTTCCTAGAAGCTTGGCAGGTCCCGCTATAGAATGGTTTTCTCACTTACCTTCAGGCATTAGAACATTCCAAGAAATTAGGGACACATTCATTAAGAACTATGCATGTAACATTGCAATGGATGTTAGTCTCGAAGAACTCTTAGCTCTAAAACAAAGAAGGGGTGAATCTTTCACTTCATTCCTTCAACGATGGCGATCCAAGGCCAATCGGAGCAAGTGGACCATGCCAGAAGAACAACAAGTTTGCACCATTATATCCAACCTTGAAAGCTACTTGGCATTTCATCTCAAAGTTCAAGGCATCACCACATATGATCAATTGATCTCCAAGGCGCTTAGCATCGAAAGAGCCCTTGTGACTCAACTTGTGAAATCAACATCATATCATGAACAACAAAACAACCACCCATCATCCAATTACAACGATAAACCTCGTACCTGGGCAAGGAACAAAAATGTTACTAATGATGGTGTTGTAGATGCCAAGGTGGTCATTAGTGGTCCTCGCCAAAATACACCCACACCACAAATCCAATCACAACGTCAAAACACTCATCACACAACATATCAACCCAACAACAATCCAACCATCAATAACCTCAATGATCAAAGAGGACCACCCCAATGCAAAAGTTATCCCAAATGAAAATACACCATTTTGGGGGAACCACTTGAGGACATAATGAAAAAGTTGATCGACGAAAAACTCATCGAGCCTCCTACATTTGAAAATTACCAAGAACCTGATGTCAAACCTCCTTGGTATAAGGAGAATCAACTTTGCGAATTTCATAAAATCAAAGGCCACACCACAAACAATTGCATGAGACTCAAAAACATCATCCAAGATCTCATCGATAAGAAAATCATAAACGTAGAACAACCTACAGGAAATCAGGATCTTAAAATATACACGAATCCAATGCCAAATCATGGTAACAAAGGCAATAAAAATGATAAAGGGAAGGGTAGTGTAAATCATGTGTATGAAATAGTCATTGCCTCCCTAAATGAAGACTACATGGTCATCACCATCAAGGGCGCCCATGCCGAAGATTGTGGAGTCACCACAAGAGGCGGCAAAGTAACCATTGCAGGATCATCCTAACCAAATAGAGTCCCTGCATCTAGATCTGTTCCTAATGGCTACAATGTCCTAGAAAAACTCAAGAGAACGCCAGTGTAAATCTCCATCATGGAGTTGCAAAAAATATCATCTACCCATAGAAAGATCCTTGAGGAAGCATTAGCCTCATCCATTGTTCCTGCAAATCTTTTTGCGAAGCAATTCCAAGCTATGGTCAGAAATATCATAACACCTAATCTCCTTACATTTTCTGACCAAGATTTCCCCGCCCAACCATCTCACAACCATGCACTTCACTTGGAAGCCATTGTACACAAGAGCAAAATCAAAAGGGTCTTGGTGGATGGAGGTGCAGGTTTGAACATATGTACCCTAAGCCTCATCAAGCAATTGAAAATATTAGAAGATTTCATCAACAAAGGAAAGGGCATCACAATAAGAGCATATGATGACCAAGAAAGAGTGTCTCAGTGCACAATCAAACTCCCTATTCAAGTAGGGCCGACTCTTATGGAAGCCACTTGTTAAGTCTTGGACCTCGACTTGCCATACAATATCCTCCTGGGACACCCATGGATCCATGCGATGAAAGTTGTAGCATCAACCTTCCACCAATATGTGAAATTTACACATAATGGACAAGAGGTTACCATCCATGGAGATCCCAAACCTTTCTCATATTGCAAAAATATTGAAGCAAAGTATTACAAAATTCCCCAAGTGCCAAAGAATGATGAGGGCCCATCCACACCATACATCGACCCTGCCACTCTCACGTCCACTTCTGCGACAAAGACACCCACCATTCCCACCATCCCCACCATCTCTGACATCAAACTCATCATCCAAGAATATGGTTGTGGAAGCTACAAGCTCCCTAACAATTCTTTTGTGATAGGAGAGTTACCACAATCTCCTAGATCACGTGGATGTCCACAAGAAAACCAAGCTTCCACATCACAAACATCTCCTGAAGACTATCCTGAATTCACAAGATGGGGAGACCTTGGCCAGGAGATTATTGAAGTAGATCCATCACACATGCTATATTAAGATGAAAGACCGACACCTAAATTACCAATGGATGAGACAAGCAAGGGCTTACAAATGATGCTCACAATGGGCTACGACAGAAATCAAAGACTGGGACAAAATGACAACAGGCTCATAATACCTATCATGCCAAAGACACGACCCATAACAAATCTTGGCCTTGGATGTACCCCTCTGAGTATAACCATACATGGTTGAAGTCCTCTGGTTAGAACGGTTAATATTTCTCCTCGGCCAATACTAGCAGAAGTACGCTCACCAATATCCATAGGTAGAGACATGCATAACTTTATAACTGAGGCCTATATTAGTAGCAATGACGAGGATACCATGACCAATATACCTAGGTTATTTGAGGATACCACTTTGTGTATGATCAGCACCCTCTCCTTTGAAACAGACCATCAAAATCATGAGATCCGTTTAGTGTACCCCTAACTGATCGACTATGATCAACGAGGACCACCGGTTCTTGATACATTAAAAAATGACGAGGCACTCTCGGAATTCATGGAATTGCGGGACAAAATTCCAAAAGGGGATCACAAAGCAGGGTTTATAATGGAGTTGGACACACATTCCTATTATGGGGAAACAATTGAATCCTTCAGTCGCAAAAGTGAGAAACTAAGAATCATATCTAAGTCCTTGAGTGAAAACCACACTGTGGCACTCTTTGACAAGAAAATAGTAAAAATAAAGGACGTACCCAACGATGAAAACCCCTCTAAGGCACCCAAGGATGAAGGATTCAATCTTCCCTTAAGAGCTATTCATCAGGAGAAGTCAACAATCTTGGCCGAAAAATGCAATCCAGTCAACCTAAGAATAGAGGAGACCCCGCATATCACATTCTATGTGGTATCATTATTATCAGAAGAGCAAGAACTCCTAGCAGTATTCCTAAGGGAAAGGCAAATAAACTTCACATGGATTTATGCTGACATGCCAGGGCTTGATCCAGAGACTGTGGTTCATCACTTAGCAGTGTATCTAGAAGCAAAACTGGTCAAACAAAAGCTTCAAAAAATGCATCCTCAAATCGCCTTATTAGTCAAAATGGAGCTCAAAAATTTGTTAGATGCAGGATTTATCCGACCAATCAATTATCTAGAATGGGTGTCAAATTTGGTACCTATTTCAAAACCTAATGGAGCCATCAGAATCTGTACAAACTTCAGAGATTTGAACAAGGCATGTCCCAAGGATGATTTCCTGCTTCCCAACATCGACATGATAGTAGACATGACAGCAGGACATGAGATGCTATCACTAATGGACGGATTCTTAGGATACAACCAAATCATGATAGCAAAAGAAGATCAACATAAGATGGATTTCACTTGTCCATGGGGGACCTACTACTGGAACATGATGCCATTCGGCCTAAAGAATGCAGGAGAAACCTACCAAAGGGCCATGACGTTGATATTCCACGACATGATTCATAAAACAGTCGAAGACTATGTTGACGAAATTCTAGCTAAGTCAAGAAAGAGACAAGATCATATAGCAATCCTAAGCGATATATTTGACAGACTGGAGGAATACAAAGTCAGACTAAATCCCAAGAAGTGTGTCTTCGGCATACAATCAGGTAAATTGCTAGGATACATAGTCTCCATGAGGGGTATCGAGGTGGATCTGGCAAAAGTGAAAGCAATCCTCAAAATGGAAGCACCAAAGACATTAAAACAATTGAGAGGCCTCCAAGGCCGACTTCAATCCATCTGATGATTTATAGCACAACTGGCAGACAAGCATAATCCATATTCTCACCTACTCCACAAGGGGGTAGCATACAAATGGGATACAAAGTGTGAAGAGGCATTTAACAAAATCAAGGAATACCTACAGAAACCACCAGTCTTAATGCCACCCATCCCAAAGAAGCCATTGATCTTATATGTATCAGCATCAGCAGTGGCCCTTGGAGCTCTCCTAGCTCAGCATGATGAAAACAGAACGGAGAGGGCTATCTACTATATCAGGAGGACAATGGTCAGTCATGAGCTAAACTACTAATTCATTGAGAAAGCTTTCCTTGCAGTAGTGTTTGCATCTCAAAAATTCAGACATTACATGTTGGCACATAAGATAAAGCTCATCGCCAAAATTGATCCCCTCAAATATTTACTATCAAAGGCAATGCTCACAGGAAGAATGGAAAAATGAGTAATGATACTATCAGAGTATGACATCGAGTATGTAGAGTGGAAAGCCATTAAGGGCCAGGTTATTGCAGATCAACTAGCAGAAGCACCTATTTATTCTGAGAATCCTCTTGTCTCAGAATTTCCAAATGAATCCATTTTTAACCTCAACGTAACTAACCATTGGAAACTATACTTTGATGGTTCATGCACACAACATGGATCAGGAGCTTGTGTCTTCTTCATCACCCCACAAGGGGATTGCATACCAAAGTCATACAGATTGGAATTTCCTTGCACCAACAACATAGTGGAATATGAGGCTTTGACTATAGGCCTCAGGATAGCAGTGCAATGGAACATCATAGCTCTCAAGGTGTATGGAGACTCTCAATTGATTATAAATTAGGTCAATAATGAATATCATACCAAGGATGACAAGCTCACTCCATACAAGAAATTGGTGGAGACTCTTAAAGAATCCTTCATTGACATAACATTTGAGCAGATTCCAAGAACCAACAACAGAGCAGCAGACGCCATGGCTACAATTGGGTCCCTATTAGATATCCCTCACAACATGTCAAAATATGAATTCCTGATTGAGCATCTTCTTGTTCCCACATTCGAGGTACCGGAATCAGAATATGTGTGTGAAATTGTTGGTCCTAGTGATCCTTGGTATCATGACAGCTATACATACCTTCAAATAGGAGTCATACCCGCTGACCTACCGTCAAACCTAAAATGAACCTTTGTTAAAAAGGCATCCATATTTGTCATCTTAGGTGATACCCTATACCGTAGAAGCATAGAAGGTACCTTACTACACTGCCTAAATACTGAGGAGGCATTAACTGCTCTAATCGAAGTTCATAACGGTATTTGTGGTTCACACTCAAGTGGAATGACCATCACCAAAAAATTGTTGAGGATGGGATATTATTGGCCCACAATGGAAAGAGAAGCACATGATCATGCTAAAAAGTGTCTACAATGTCAACAGCATGGGGACCTCATCCATGCTCCAACTCAAGAGCTTCATCCCATTGTCACACCATGGCCCTTTTCGCAATGGGGACTCAATCTCTTTGGGAAAATCACACCCACCTCATCCAATGGCCACAAGTTCATCATAATTGCAACTGATTACTTCACAAAGTGGGTAGAGGCCATACCCATGATGTATATAACTAAGAAGCAGATCTCAAAATTCATCCTGAACTATCTCATCTATCGTTACGGTGTCCCACAAGCCATTATCTCAGATAATGGGACACCATTCAAGAACCAAGAATTTCGTGACTTGTACGAGAAATTCAAAATCAAGCATCGCTTCTCCACCCCGTACTATCCCCAAGGAAATGGCCAAGCAGAAGCTACAAATAAAACTATCCTCAAAATCCTCAAGAAAACAGTCAATGACGCAGGTTGTGACTGGCATCTACAGCTTAATCCCACCCTCTGGGCTTATCGAACCAACATCCGCACACCCACTAGCGCCACCCAATTCTCCTTGGTCTACGGATCAGAGGCGGTTCTCCCTATTGAGATCGAGCTTCCATCCCTCAGGATATCACTGCAAAACCTCATCACGGATGAAGAGTATCGGGTATCAAGACTAAATGAGCTAGAGTTACTAGATGAGAGACGCATAGATGCTCTAAATCATTTGCAAGTCTATCAAAATAGACTCAAATGGAGCTACAACAAGAAAATCAGAAGTAGGACTTTCCAAGTCGGAGAACTGGTCTTAAAAGAAAATCAGAAGAATGTCCCAAACCCAAGCAGCAAAGGCAAGTTCGAACCTAATTGGTTAGGACCTTTCGTCATCACAACAAGTTATAAATCGGGGGCATATCAACTATCAACACCCGAAGGGGAACCTCTATAGGAGCCAATGAATAGCTCCCATCTAAAAAGTTTTATGCCTAATGCTTTCAAGGTATAGAACCAAAAATCCAAAAAATTAGAAAAAGTCCTGAAAAAATGGTTACTTAGGCAAAAACCTGGAAACAAGCATCTTGGTGACAAAAAAATCAAAAAATCAAAAAATCAAAAAAAATAAGAAAAATTATCAAAAACAGTAAAGATAAAAAATCGTCCTATAGTGAAAACCACTTCAGTGGCACTTTGGACAGGTACCTTGGTGAAAACCTAGCAAACAGGCGCCTTGCATAAATAAGCACCTTCCATCCACCAGGATCTTTGCGGCTTGTTCAGCATCATCCCTCAATTTCCCTTCCATCATCCATCGCATTCAGGTCTCCATCCATCACTCATCCACTCGCATACATACCATAGCTTGGTCTTGTTTTCGTATCATCATCCCTCCTAGTACTACTCGGCCCATCCTCAAGGTCAGTTTGTCCTGCCTTTATCGAAGTAGTCTATTGCATCACGTTGGGGGCATGTTCTTATTCGATCAGATTCGTGCATGATCTTAAAGTCCTCAAAATCCAAAAATCCAAAAACATCAGAAAATCAGAAAATCCAAAAACATCAGAAAATCCAAAAATCCAAAAACATCAAAAAATCCAAAAATCCAAAAACATCGAAAATCCAAAAATCCAAAAACATTGAAAAATCAGAAAATCCAAAAGCATTCCAAAACATATCAAAATCCAAAAACATGTCAAAAAGTCAGTTGAAAAAGTTGAAAACAAGGTCGTCTTGTCAAACTATGTCATCTCTGAGCTTGAACGTAGGCAAGGTTGATCTTTGATCATCCCCCGAGACATTTAGGTCAATCCTATAGGAGTCTGTCATAATAAACTGACATCTCGTCATGTATATCATCATCTATAAATCGGTCAAGTTGTCGGTCAAACTACGTGGTCTACGTGTATAACATAGGCAAGGTTAATCTGTTGATCAGCCCTCGAGACCCCTAGGATAGGTCTTTAGGTTAGTCTCTTGGTCAAAATCTCAAGAAACCCCAAAAACATTGAAAATCAAAAATCAAAACATTTGCAAAATCTCAAAAAATCCCAAAAACATTCGAAAATCAAAAAATTAAAACATTTGCAAAATCTCAAAAAACACAAAAAAAAGAAACAGCCTCAAAACATTGCAAAACTCCAAAAACATCCAAATATTTGGAAAAATCCATCTGTCTCATCTTGCTTGCACCCGCAATAACACCACTCATAATAAACTGATCGTCATCATCAACCTTTGGTGAAACAGTTAGAAACAAGTCTAGCAGATTAAAAGTAAAACTCCAATCGTCAAGTCTTAAGTCTAAGTCAATGTGTAAGAAAATTGGTCATCTCTTCGTATTGGTAACTTATCATCCAGTCAGTCCCATATCAATCATCCCTTAGAACACTTTGGATAAACGAAATGACGTGTTGCCATCCACTAACATGTCCTAGGATGAATCCTTCCTACAATGGGCATTATCTTTTGGCAATAAGTTTTGATTCTTATCCTTAGAAAACACATCCTTTTCCCATTAACGGTATTGAAGAGCATCAATTTGTTTGTTTACTTGGTCTTTATCTTTTGACTTATCTTATTTTGCGCTCATTCCAAGGATGTCTCGATGATATCCTAAAACAGAGGATTTAGAGAAATAGGAATGGGGCAACGATCATTATCTTTTATCTACTATGCTTGTTGGACGTTCTTGTAATATAACCTCGACAAATACTTGCTTTGTTAGGTATGTATGGAAGAGGTCTAGGGAAACTTGTTGACTATTGCATGGATAGGTTTACCTTTCCATGTTTTGGTTTGAGGTGTCTAAAATTTCTGAAGTGCATCCTAGCAAGGTTTCCGTATGTCAGGTGTGAACAAGAATACTCCTATCTGCTTGTCAAGTCAAAGTTCATCTCACTAGGTACAACACCATCCTGGTTTTCTATACCTTGATGCATCGTACCACGTGTGTTATCAAACATAAGGAAATCGGCCCTTTGAAAATCCCAATTCCTCGGCAAGTAATCATCATCATCATCATTATCATTTGCATCATCTTCTATCTCTTTGAAATGACTTCTTTTCTTACTAACTGCACTAAATAGGTACTATGACAGTTGTTCATCATCGCCATCATCGTCATCAATTCTGCATCCACAAATCATTGGAATATCACATAGGAATCATAAACACATTTGCATAAACATATCATATAGGAAACATACGCATTGCATTTTTATCATCATATAAACAAGTTATCATAAACATTCTTCATAGATAGATACACCCATGTCATTGCATTTCATCCAGTACATTGCATCTCATGGTATTATATCAATAAACATTCATTTGCATTTCATAACCATTTCATGTCACCATCTATCATCTAAATCATCGCATAACATCTTTAGAAGCATTTCATAATCCCTTTTCGCATAATCAATAGGTATATAAGCCTTTAATTCATTAGGCATACATACTTCATAACATAAATAACATCATATCATCACATTGCGTTCACATTATGCATCAGCATATCACTTTGCATTAACATATCATTGTATCACATACATCATCATTAATTATGTTTAGGATAATAACATTTGTTATTCTAAGCATCTCATTAAACCATCTCATTATGCAGTAGCACCATTTCATTAGCATCATATTACGACCATCGCATTTTCATATTTCATTATGCATATCATCTCATAAATAACATCATAAAACATTTATTATGTAAATCATTCCACATAGGCATAGACGTATAAAATTGATATATGCATCCATTCATTAACATTTCATAAGCATAATTTACATATCATTTTGCATATCATTTCACATATCGGACCATTGCATTTTGCATTATCATATACCATCACATCTGCATATCATACGTTAACATAATATAGATTTGTTAAGTTATAATCATAACGCATGTATCATCATTAGAAATAAATGCATCCATAAAAGACATCATTACAAAGCATATAGAAATAAACCATCCATGCATAAAAGGGAACACAAGGCATCACATCAAAATCATCATCATATATCATCAATAATGTCATTGTCATAGTACAAAGAATAAATTGGATCATTGTACATATATGTCAATCAGTACCAAAAAAATGCCCATCAGGCTATCAAAAATGAGCCCAATAGGCACAAAAAGCGTGTAACATCTCGATCAGGCTTGGTCCCCGTGAATGCTACCCTCGCCCCTGTCACTGTGACCCTCTGGTGGTCTCTGGCTAGCCCACTCTGAGTACTCAGGGACCTAATATGCTCTAGGTACGGTATCATGATAAGCCCGACGATAGTACTCTATCTCTCGGATGGCATCCCTATAAGATCATACTGGCACTGTACCCTAGGAAGAGGAGGTTGTCATACTATCGATCTATTGTCTGCGGCCTAGCTCTGTAGCTGCCTGTAGCTCTGTAGCCTATCTCTACTGCACAACCTGATCCCTCCCTACTCTAAGCTGCTCACTCTCGGCCCTCACCTGATCTCTCTCAGTTGTCACGGCCTGAACCTGGGCCTACACTTGTGCAATCAGGGTGTCTCGTGCGTCAACCTGTCTTGCTGACTGTACCCGTGGTTGCACATGAGGCTAATCCTCACCCTTAGCTCGTGGTGGTGGGACTAGTGAATCCTACTGCTAATTCCTCATATGAACATCCCTGTGACCTGGCGGGACTAGGGGCACACCTAGTGGATCCTGTCGAATATCAACCCTCGGTCCTCGCCCCTGTCCTCTCCCTCTACTTCTGACTCTGTGTGGATCTGGATCCTCACCTAGAACGATCAATCGAAGTGGAGGTCTTAACCAGTCCCTGTAGGCCTGAGTGGTGTCGGGATCTACTAGGCCCTAATCATAAGCCCATAATCAGGATACCAAGTGCCTGAAGCTGTCAACCACCTCTAAAGCGAGAATGTTGTGTCCCCATGACACCTGTGTCATGATGCATGCAAAGATGACTACATAGTCATTAGCAGGCCAATCCTGCAACTCTCTGAACTAACGTTGTACGCACCTAGGCAAGTACCTCTCGATCATCATATGCTATTGCCCCTACATGTATCGGTCCTGGCAGAAATAAAAGAGTTGATCAGCATCATTGACCCATCCAGGCCGACCAAGGTACGGTCTCCAAGTGAATACAAGCATCTCATCTAGGACCCACCTCCAATGGGGGATCCCATGCTCACCAGTGTGTGTAAAGGACACACCACCTTTGTATCGTGCCATGAGGGCATCCTTTGCCCCCATCGGAATTAGAATGACACATGGCCATAGAACAAAAATGTGCTCCCACACCCAGACGTGAAGTAGTGTCACTCCAGCCCCCAGCGCTCTGTCGTCCATGTATACATATTCGTGCAAGTCTCTGTAGAGTGAGGCGAGAAGTACAGGCCCCCATGTGAAATGAATAGGCTTGTCTCAAATCATCTGCTCCCAGCAATACCCCCAGCTGGGACTGAAATATCGCCCTCATCAGTCTGGGGCAATGAGACCTGAAATAATAGCTGCAACTGCCCAGCAGTAGGGAGGTGCAATAACCCTGTAGCGCTCTAGCTCAATATGTCCCTCGCAGTAGATGATGTCCCGTGTGGTGAGGACTCTGGTGTAGGCCTCGCATCCCTCGTCCATGTCAAAGATCACCCATCAGCCATGAATAGGCAATCGTAAAATGCGCCAAACGTCCTCCAGAGCGACGGCAGCCTCACTAGTGGGAAGATGAAATGACGATGTCTTGCTTTGCCATCTCTCAACTAGCACTGATAACATCCCCAAATGAGTGCGCATGGGCGCCACATACGCAATGTGCCATAAT
This sequence comes from Sequoia sempervirens, assembly GCA_007258455.2. NCBI lineage: Eukaryota > Viridiplantae > Streptophyta > Pinopsida > Cupressales > Cupressaceae > Sequoia > Sequoia sempervirens. The sequence goes on along the minus strand of VDFB02000015.1, from coordinate 158,708,964 downwards.
CTCGCGGTCCCTAGTCAATCCTGGTCCCTATCGCTTAAGTCTCGTAAGACGCTAGCTAAATCTCGCGAACGGTGCTCCCGAGAGTAGAGCTCCCTCACCGCATCCTGCATCAAGGAAGGTCAGCATGTTAAAAAAATTCAAAATTCATGGTTGAACGCTCCAAGCTCACCTCCAGCGTCGCAGTTTGTGATGGCGTCACAGTTTGATTTTACTCAAACTTCGATGCTCGAGCCCTAAAAATTGCAAAATGGTGCCGCCGCGGCGCACTTTACCCAAACCAACCCGTCGAGCCCAAGCCCAGCGTCAGAGTTTCTAAACTCCTAACTGCACCGCTGCGGTGCAAAATGGCTTGGCGCGGCATAGTTTAAATGTCGAGCAACGCCATATAGCGCCGCTGGAGGCAAGCTCCCCTTTTAAAGCAGTAATTAATGCATTAAATGAAAAGATAAAGCTTTAGTAAGGGTCACATACTGGTGCCCCGATGCCGGCTGGCCGCTGGTATGTCTGAACTCGATCAGTGATGTGTAGGGGAAGCTGTCATTGTGCCATATTGCCAAAAAGTTAGAGCTCAAATCTCAAGGTTGCTAGTGTAGGTGTATGCAAATGACTTGAAAGTGACCCCTCGGGCCCCTTTTAAGCCTAAAAATTAGGGTTTTTTAACCCTAAATAGTTGTCCTGCTAGGGTTTTCGACCCTTGAACCTATTTTGGTCTGACTGAGGATTGTTTTTTATTGTTTTATTGCGTTTAGACATGTTTTTAGCCTCTCGAACCCCTTTCGGACTTGTCGGGTACTTTGTCATCTTGTTTTCGCGAGATCACCCAAAAAATTAAAATTTTCGTTCAATCTCTTGAGGGGGCATTATAATGGCATGTTTTCTCTCGCCATGCAGCAATGGGGCAATTTTTTAAAATAGCAAAAAAAATTGGCTTTGATCGAGATTGTTTATTCTTTGAACCAATGCAACGAGTGCATTGCTTCAAAGAGGGGTAAAATGTAGACACGTAAAATATACTGATTGACATCGTGCATCTAATCATGACTTACTAACATCGTTTCTTCCTTAATCATCCCTCGGTCTAACCATTTAATCAAATTCCCCTATCTGATTAAATTCAGCAATATTCGTCTCTTGAATAAATAAATCATTTTATCTAATCAAGTCATCTCTCTTGTTAATTAAATCAATCTATCTGATCTAATTATCCCTATTTAATTAAATAATCAATTTATTTGATTAAATCTCTAAAGTCTATCCATTAAATTAAATAAATTAAAACCTTATTTGATTTAATCTAACACCATCCCTTTTAATTAAATAAATCAAAATCTATTATCATAAATCCTTGAGTCAAATAGGTCACATCATCTAACCTCTCCTATTAAATTAATTAACCCTTGATTAATTTAACCTCATCTCATGTCACATCCTCTAGATAATGCAAGTTGCACATGAAAATAGATTTAATTCATTTATTAAATCTCTATTTTCCTCACAGGGCATCTTTTGGAATATTCTCTCAATTTGAATTCAAAAATTCCAAGTCAACATGTACATCCAACAAGGAAATAACTTCATCTTACATGTCCTTTGCTTTGATCCAAGTGGCATTTATTGCATTTTCCCTTCCCTCTTGCATGTCATTTCAACAAATTTGAATTTCAAATATTGGCATTTATTGGCACAAACCCCAAATCTTGCACATCCATCATCCATTCATAGCTTAAAAAGTGGCATCATATCATTGGATGAATGTTAGTCCCACATTTCTCAAATTTGGACATTCATCCATCCTAGAATTCTATAAATAAAGAGCTCATATCCTCATTTGATCATCCACAATCCAAGCAAAGTTACCATGCTCAAATATCTCTTGAATTTTATCCATTATCATTGAGTCATAGCTAGGTTTTTTTGCAGATTTGGCTTGGAGTTCTCATCTTTCATCAACAAAGTGGATCAATCTCTTCAACATTCAAAGCTTGCATCTTAGGAATTGGGAAAGGGCCAATTTTCACATCAAATTGGCACCAATTCCCCCATGGGATCATGAGTTTGCACATCTAATTAGGATTTTATCTTTTTTTTGTCATTTGCATTGTGTTCTTTGTTATTTTCTTTCCTAGTTTGAAGTTGTAAATGGATTTCATGGGGAATCCTTGTTTTGGCTTACAATATCTAACTTGAGGTGTTTATTCTCTTTGTTTTGCAAGTACCAAGGTTGGGCTTCACACAATATCTTTCACTTGAGTGCTGCTAGTAAAAGTTGTTTGATTGCTCAAGTTGATGAAAGTTGGTTATGGCATAGGAGAATGTGTCATGTTAACTTTGATAATATTGTCAAGATAAGTTATACTAAGGTTGTGAGAGATCTACCTAAGTTGGTGAAACCTACTAATTCCATATGCAAGGAATGTCAATTAGGAAAGCTAACTAGAATTTCATTTTGGAGCAAAAAGTATTGTTCAAATGAAATGTTGGAGCTTGTGCATATTGATCTGTGTGGTCCCCCTAAGGTCGAAAGTTTACAAGGTTATAGGTATTTCATGTTACTCATTGATGATTATTCTAGAATGGTATGGGTTACTTTCTTAAGGGAGAAATATGAAGCACTGGAAAAGTTCAAGATCTTAAGGCCATGGTTGAGACAGAGACAAGTCTGAAGATTAAATGTCTGAGATCATATAGAGGTGGTGAATTCACTTCTGATGAATTTAATTCCTTTTGTTAAGAACATGGAATAAAGAGACAATTATCTGCACCATGGATCCCTCAACAAAATGGAGTTTTGGAAAGGAAGAATAGAACAATTGAAGATGCTACTAGAACTATGATGTTGGAAGGAAATGTCCCTCATATCTACTGGAGAGAAGTTATGAGTACTTCTATGTACACACTCAACCAGGTACAAATCAAAGGAGATAATGGTAAGACCCCTTTGAGCTATGGACTGGTCAAAATCCTACTGTTAAATATTTCAAGATATTTCAAAGCAAATTTTATATCAAAAGAGACAAACATATAGGAAAGTTTGATGGTAGGAGTGATGAAGGTATCTTTCTGGGTTATTCTACTAAAAGAAAGGCCTACCAGTGTTACAATAAAAGATTGAGGGAAATGGTTGAAAGAGAAAATGTCAAGGTTGATGAAGACTTAGGTACAACATCCGAAACTTGTGGATATGACTCTGATGATAAAAATGATAGTACAAACAAAGGAAAGCAAGTTCAAACTACAAATCAAGTGCAAATCATTCTCATGAATCGGGAAAATCAAGAGGAAGGAGAAACTAGTGGAAGTGCATAAGAGAGAACACAAGAGACTAAAGTTGAAGAACACCCTAAGAAGACTTCAAGGTATGTAATATTGAATCAGTCAGAAGATCAGATTATAGGTGATAAGAACAAAGGTGTCCAAACTAGGAGAAAGATTGCAGAAGAATACTGCTTGATTTCGAAGACTGGGCCTACTAGTGTGAATGAAGCATGTAAAGATGAACATTGGGTTGAAGCAATGGAAGAGGAGTTAAAACAGATTGAGAAGAATGATACAAGGATTCATGTTCCAAGACCTAAAGATAAGAATGTCATTGGAACTAAATGGGTCTTTAGAAACAAACTGAATGAGCAGGGTGAAGTGATTAGAAACAAAGCAAGATTGGTGTGTAAAGGATATTCACAGATGGAAGGAATTGATTTTGAAGATACTTTTTCCCTTATTGCTAGAATTGATATTGCAAGATTATTTATTGCCTATGTTGCCTACAAGAACTACAAGGTTTATCAAATGGATGTCAAGTTAGCTTTTCTAAATGGCGAACTGGAAGAAGAGGTGTATGTTGAGAAACCTAATGGATTTCAGTTGACAGATAAGGGAGATATGGTGTGTTAGTTGAAGAGAGCATTGTATGGACTCAAGCAAGCCCCTAGAGAATGGTATTCCAAATTAGACAAGTATTTGTTGAAGCTTGGATTTAACAAAGGTACTGCTGATAGTAATTTGTATTTCAAGATTGATCATAATAAAGATTTGATTGTTGAAGTCTTTGTTGATGATATCATTTTTGGAGATAATGGTTTGTGCATGAAGTTTGATAATGAGATGCAAAATGAATTTGAGATGTCTATGATTGGTGAGATGAAATTCTTTTTTGGATTGCAAATCACTCAGTTAGATAAAGGGATTTTTATATCTCAATCCATGTATGTGAAGGAATTGTTGAAGAAGTTCGGTATGGAAGATTCAAATCCAGTCGGTAAACCCATGGTGACCAGATGCAAGTTGACAATAGAAGATGATTCTTTGAAAGAAAATTAGACTAGATACAGATCAATGATTGGTGGATTGTTGTATTTAACTCAAACTAGGCCTAATATCATGAATGATGTATTTATTGTTGCTAGATTTCAAGCTGATCCAAAGGAATCTCATGTGACTGTTGTGAAGAGAATTTTCAGATACTTGAAGGGAATAGTTGACCTTGGCCTATGGTATCCTAAATATGATGATGTTCCTTTGAGTACCTTTACTAATGTTGATTGGGTAGGAGATGTAAATGACAGGAAAAGTACTAGTGGTGGAGCATTTTTCTTGGGTAAGAAGTTGATTTCATGGTTAAGTAAGAAGAAAAATATTATTTCCTTATCTACTGCAAAGTCTAAATACATTGTTGCTACTAACAATTGCACTCAAGTCCTATGGATGAAGCAAATGTTGAAGGATATTAGACTTGTGTATAATAAGCCTATTGCTATATTCTATGATAACTCAAGTGCTATTAACACTTCTAAGAATTTGGTGTTGCATTCAAAGACAAAGCATATCTATTATGTTTCACTTTTTGAGAGAAAAGGTAAGTGAAAAGGAAGTCGGAATGGAGTATGTGCCTACTAAGGAGTAGATTGCTGACATCTTTACCAAACCATTGCCTAAGGATACTTTTGAGTATCTTAGAGGGAAGTTAGGGGTGGTTACCCCTCCTAATCAAAACTAAGGATGCATTGCATTGCATTAGTCTGTAAATTTCATAGACATATCTTGTTTTGGATTGTTGTGGTGGCTGCTACTTAGGAGGAGTAGTCAGATGTTCAGATGCTCAGATATGTGGTTCATATTTTGTATGGAGCTTAGAGATCTTTTTCATTGATGTCAAAGGGGGGGAAGATCATGTGAAAAAAAAATTGTAATCAATGTTAACAAGGGGGAGAAGATCATGTGAAAGAGTTGAGGAGAAAATGAGTCAGAACCTAAAGTGGAGTAAGTGTCAAGAGTTTTTTGTGTTGATGGTGTTTTTCACATTATGTGTTGCCATCAATGCCAAAGGGAGAGATTGTTGGATTTTCTAGTTGTGTTGTTGATATGTGGTTGTCATCGATGTCAACACTATTAGCATTAATTCATTTGAAGTTGTATATGTCGAGGATATTGAGAAAATTGTAATGGAATGAGTTGTAGGCTGATAGTGGTGAACTGAAGTTCAGAATGTCAGTAAGTTTTGTACATTAATGATCAGAGGTTGTGGACTAAAGGGTTTGTTGTTGATCATATCTAGTTTATCCATGTCAATTTTCAGAGATCTGCATGAAGATTTGATTGAGTTATGAAGATTTATATTATGACAGTTTTTTTGTTGCTTCAGTTGGTATTACTGATTGAGGATGATGCTATTTCAATTAGTTCAGTTGTTGTGGGTGCTTCTCTGGTGATTTTTTGTGTTTCTGTATGTTTCTAGATCATGCTCTATCTTTTTTGCACATCTGCATTGATCGTTGTTCTTGTGGTTGGAAATTTTCTCTTGTGTGTTCATGTTTTTCTTGTTCTTGGCCGACATGGTGTTTGTAGCGTGTTGTAGATATTTGAGGAGCAATTAATTGAAATGTTTTCATGTTGGAGATGTTGATTTGGATCTTCACTAAGTTTTGATGGACCTTGGTTTATTCGCATTAATAATCTTTAGTTTTTTGGACCAACAGTTTATATTCATTTTATTATTTTGTTGAAGTTGACATGAAGGGATCAAATTTCTTGTTGCGGATATATAAGAGAAATTGTTTATTTTAATTGTGGTATGCTTCTATGTGTGCGATTATTGATCTAAATCATTCAAAGGTAGAGCAGAGTGTGAAGAAGAGTGAAGAAGAGTGAAGAAGAGTGAAGAATTGTTCATGTCTTTAACCGGAACTATGATCAGGCATTAGCAGATGCTACTTTATTAATTCAAATCCCTATGGATGTAATCTAATTCTTTCTGTAAGATAGTGTGTCTTCCTTTGGGTGGTTATCCTTGTTGTAATTGAGCAGTGAGCTCTAAGCAGTGTGCTTGAATGCATGTGCATTCCCCATATTTCATTTCTTTATACTTTTAATAGGGTATAATCTTATGGACTGACCTCCATCGTGGTTTTTCCCCTAATAGGGTTTCCACACAAAAAAATATTGGTGTTATGTGTGTTTCTAATGTGTTAATGATTTATTCTTTCATATTTAATTATCATATCTAAGAATAAGGTTAATAAGTTGAATAAGTTTTGAATTTCTATGACAACTGATTCACCCCCCCTCTCAGTTGTCTTCCCTTGTGTTGCCAACATAACTTTAGTATAAATTAGCTCCAGTTGTTGGGCAGGTGGGACTTTGATATGAACCATTCATGGAATACAAACCATGTGCCTGAACAACTTCATAATATTTCTTTGCAATTCATACCATTAGCCAAGGCATATCATTAGCAAGCTACGATACAATTTTTTCCTGTAAATACATCATCCCATCAGCTTTCACCAAAATAACAGTTGGCTCTTCAAATCATTCAGTCCCATCACATGCAACCTTCCCCCAAAGGCCCTCTCTGCATGATCATTCAAGGGACAGCTGGAACAGGAAAATACTTTTTGATAAATTATATTAGACAACAAATAAACACATCTACTACTGGATCCAATAGCTCATTGCTCACATTGGCCCCCATAAGTGTTGTTGTGTACTGTGCCATAGAAAAATGGCCCCTTGTCATTTTCATGGCCTTTTAGGTCTCGTTCCATGATGTTTGGGCTATTTTGCTCTAATTTTATGTTGTAATGTGGCTTGAACATGCATATTTAGGTACTAAAATTCAAATAATGGCATCTTATGAAGGTGTTGTGAAGTGTTGTAAAACATTTCTACACTCTTCTAAACTCTATTATTCAATACAATTAACCTAAAAATCACCTTTTCATCTATAATCAAGTCCTATTTCAAAGTGTTGTAAAATCTTGTAACAAGATTTTGCTAGAAAGATACATTGCACAAGTCATCTGGTGTTGTCATTGATGGAAACCCTAGTCATTGATTCAATCTGCACATCAGTATTTGATCATACCAAAAGTCAGATCGAAGTTTATGATTAACTATCAAGCTAGAACAAAGCATCTAACATAATTATGTTCATTGATTCATATGAAATTTTTTTTGTTATCATTTTGAGTTGTGGATCTCAAGAAAATTTGTTTGATGTATGATCCATGTATACTTGAATCTTCGAGCCTCGTATCAATCCGTATGCAAGTTAGAAGATGCGGTTGATTGATTTTATGTTTAACAGTGCAAGAAGGCCGACTAAGTGAATATAGTGTGTCGTGGATATTCAAAGAGTAATTGTTTAAGTGTTTTTGTGTTTAATCATGTTGATGTAGGTCCTCACTATGTTGTGGCCAATTTTGGTGGGTGTGCATTGAAAATTAATTGTGGATTGAGTCGATAGTTTGTAAATATTTTCTATTTTGTTAAAGCCGACATGTAGCGATTAAATATTTAGTCACAGATATATATAAGTGATTGATTATATCATTTTGATGGATGTACAAAGTGTGTTGATGTGTGTTGCAAAAGTTGGAAGGATTGAAGATCGATTGTGCACAGTTTCACTTGTGCAAAAAAGGATTTCAGATGCGAATTAAAGCAGACAGAGTAGAAGAGAAAAATCAGATAGAAGGTCAAGAATGCGATTGAAGTGCTTAACCAGAACTGTAATTAGGAATTTGTAGATGCTACTTTCTCAGTTCAAATCTTTTGGATGTATTCCAAATATTTTTGTAAGATAGTGAGTTTCCATTTTTTATTTGAGCAATGAGCTCTAGGAAGTTGCCTAAATGCATGTGCATTCCTTTTGTAAACACTTATTTGAGTATACTCAAATCATATTGTGGATTGACCTCCATCATGGTTTTTCCCCTAACAAGGTTTCCACATAAAAAATCCTTGTGTTATGGTGTTGTGGTTGCTTGTCTTATGTTCATGCATCTTTCTTTTTGTTGAATGTTACAAGTGATTTAAAGATCAAATTAATAAAGTTAAAAATTGTAGAACAATGATTCACCCCCCCCCTCTCAGTGTTACATGATTCCAACAATTGGTATTAGAGCCTAGTTCCTTGGAAGAAGTTTAAAATCTTGGGGAAGATCTAGGAAAGTGATTCAATGGATTCAAGCAGTCTTCAACAACAACTTTTGGTGGCACTAGATGATCTTGATCAATCAAAATCTGAAGTTTGGGAATTGCAGGCAAGTCTCATGAATGTTGAGAAATTCATTCAATCATTGAAAGATAAAATCAATAAGTCTTGGGAGAAGAGAAGGGAACTTCATGATCAGATCAAGCAAAAAGAAAGTAAAAGCATTGAAGATGAACAACTGAGTCAAGCCCTGAAGGAAAAGACTAAAGAATGTGAAAAGTTTTCTAGAGATAATGTAGTCCTAAAGCATGAGATGGAATCTATTATGATGAGGATGACCAAGGAGATTGAAGACAGAAAGAAGAATGAAGAGAATCTTGCTCAGTCCTTGAAAGAGAAATTTGAAGAATGCAGCTGAATTACTGATGGATTCAATCAGTTGGAGCTTGAATTGAAACAATCCATAATTAATGAAGAAGAGCTTGAAAAGTAGATTGTTGATCTCAAAGATGAACTGGCTACTACAAATGAATTTAGGGATAATTTCAAGATTAGCTCAGCCAACCTTGATGAACTGGTTAAAATTCAGAGGACTAGAAGTGACAAGCGAGGTCTTGGATATGAGGAAGGAGAAAGTTTTGAATCTGGAAAGAGGAGATCCAAGCAAGGAAATCAGATGAACAGAGCTGGAAGGTATCCGGTAAGACAACCTAATGCTCAAAGGTTCAATGGTTACTATTTTGTTTCCAATAAATTTGGTCATATGGGTGCTCAATGTAGAACTAGAATGAATTCAAGTGGTCCATCATTTTCCAGTTAGTGTTTCAATTACAATAAGTATGGTCATAATTCAAATGAATGCAGAAATATGTCAAATAAATTTTTCAATAGAGATGTCAGATGTTATACATGCAATAGATTTGGCCATATTGCTAACCAGTGTAGATCAAGAGAAAATCAATGGAACAACTGGTTTGGACAAAGAAATGTGGTGTGCTACAATTGCAACAAATCTGATCACATTGCTAGATTTTGCAGAAGTAGAAAGGGTCTGGTAAATCAAGGGAAAAACATGTAGAAAGATGAAAAAGAAAAAGGAAAAGTTACTACAGATGAGATCAGGAAGCAAATGAAGAAGATATGGGTGAAGAAGAGTCCTTCTGTTGTAGGAAATGATTCCACACCAGAATTAGGTTCTAGTAATTCCTCCAAGAATTAGATTAAGGCCTCTGACCAAGGGAGATTTCTCAAGAAAATCCTTCAAACCCCCTTGTTGGTAGTTGGTACCAAGATATGGATGAGTGTAGTGATTGCATTGATGATCTATAGATGTTGAAATAGTTGGAGAGAGTATTTATGCAGAGTTGAAGGTCTGTGGAAGAGTTATCTTTCACAAAGTATGGAAACAGGGTATCTGGATGAGTTAGGGAAAAAGTATTTATTGCGACAAAAAGTTAGGTGTATGAATGAAAAAAGGTCATTTGTATTCTTCATTTGTCACTTTACACTTTGAGAAGAAGAAGTTTGGAGAGCTCTGCAAGTGAATTGTGGTGAGATTCAAGTGTGAAGATGATTCAGTGATCAAACCCTAGTCCAGGGAAAAGGTATTTATCAGGAAAACTTGTGAACTTGTGAATTTGTGAAAATGGTTGCTCTGTTGGTAGTTGATATCAAGGATAGATCCCATCCAAAATTCAAGTGGAATCCTTTCAAATCTATTGAGATAGAGCCCTTAGGTGCATTTTCATCCATTTCGTGCGGCATCTTGCATATTGAAGACATTAGGGCATACATTCATGCATATTGAGGAGTTAGGGAGCTCGTAGTTGTTGAATTTGTATACAAATCATATAGTTGGAGAATATTTCAAGGTAAAGCTTGAATTCAAAACCTTAGAGGAGAATAAATTCATGTAGATTGTAAAATTTCTCATGTTTGAAGAAAACGAGTGGGTCTAGTATATTTTGAGTTGAGTTCATGTTGAATTTATGTGGTTGAGTCAACATTTTAAGATTACAAAAGAATCCATAAGCATTGTTACTGGTTGAAATTCCTCCAGTGGATTGTCGATCTTGAAGTACATGAAGAATCAAACAGTTACTGATGCAACTAGTTCAGTGTTTGATAAAAGAGCTATAACAATTGATGATATTATTGAAGTGGATGTAAAATTTGCATCTACGGTCATTGGTTACAAGATCTATCATTCCATCCGAGATAATTTTGTATCCGGTATAGATATCAATGCAGCATATCAGATGGTGAAGGAGAATGCAAAGTATGATCTATGTGAGTTACTTTGGAGTCAGCTTATTCAGAATCTTGGTAAGATCAAGAAAGATAAGAATAATTCCTTTAAGTATGGTAATATGTTGTTGTGTCTATTCTACTTTATGAATGAAGTTTCAGGATTTGGAAAATTATAATGGCAAGCTAACAAATTGGTAGCTATTCAAATTAGAGAGATCTTGCACAGAGTTGGTGATAGTAAGACAAGGAAAATTGTTAGCTTGGGATATTTCAAGAGTTTTCAGAGTGAGATGCAAGCAAGAGAAAGAATTCCTAAGTCTATTGTGGAGAAGTACAAGGACAATATCTACTTTATGGTTGACATTGATCAATGCTTGATGGAAGTAGCAAATCCTAGAATGGTTTGGATTATGCCAATGGGCTATGAAGTTGAGGAGAACATCTTGGAAATATATGCACAACATTTGTTGAGTAAACCTCAGGATCTGACAGAAGAGAAGTTTGGAACCTATGAAGAAAAAGATATGCAAGTACATGAGCAGTTGAAGAAACCTATGATAGTCTGGAAGGTAAGGAAGGAAGTTGAAGCCTTTATAGAGAGCATGGGTATATCTACAAAAGCAGTGAGAGAAGCTAGAAGAAAGAGAGAACAAGCTGAAGAAGAGCCTACTAGAACTAAATTTTCTAGTCTAGCGGCATCCTCTATCTGAACTAGATCTACAAGAAGCTCTACTCTCTCATCCAGTCCAGCAAAGAAGTCAAGTCCTGTGAAATCTCAAGCCAAGTCAACCAGTAGAGAAGGAAAGAGGAAGAAGGATAAAAGAAAAAGAGTTTATGTTGCAGTTGAGGAAGATGAGGAAACAAAATCTGATGAAGAAGTGAGAGAAATTAAGCATTAGGGCACAAAGGCAACAAAATTCTCTAAGGACAAGCCCTCCAGTGAAGAGGAAAAAGCAAAGAAGAAGATGAAAACTAACAAACCAAGTATGTATGTAAAGGAAAATGAGAGAGGCATAATCAAGGATGGTAATCTTAAGCCACTATGTGAATGGTATGATACCTTTGATGGTGCTAGTCAAAGAATTCTTGAAGAAGCAACAATAAATTATTTTAATGCTTTCAATTTGACTCTCATTGAGATCATGTCAAAGTTGCCTAAGGGACTATATGAAGTTTTGGAAATGAGGAGATTGAATGCAAGAACTGAAAATGAGTAGATGAGAGAGCGCATTCTTGCAGATTTATGTTTGATGATGTCTATTGAGGAAATGATGACAATTCTTAATGGTGCTAAGAAGGATTTCAAGAGAAAAACAAGAGTAAACAAGCTTATGATTGGTCAGACTAAAGAGGTAGCAAAAGAAACTGAAAGAATTCTAAAGGAAGTTTTGTTAAAGAACATAATCAATGTTGTTTTTGAAGGCCATGATGAAGATATTGCATCAAGTCCAGTGGTTGAAGAGGTAAAGGAAGATATAGTTGAGGACACTCAAATTCCTCTTGATGTGCATGATATAGAATTTCCTATGGAGATTGAAGCTCCCAAAGATGTGACAGCTAAAGAAGTTGAGATTCTTAAAGACAAGCAAGAATCTATAGTTGAGGAAACAATGATTGAAGAAAAGAAGGTTGAAGTAAAGGAAGCACATGTGGAAGCAAGAGACACTGCAGAGGCAATGAAGAAATTTATGGAAGAGCAATAGGAAGAGTTTGACCTTGAATTGGGTGAAGGTCCTATTAATTTGGCTACTTTGTCTCCAATTCAGAAATTGAAAGTTGCATCATTTGCTCAGGCGAAGGATAGGGAAGAATTGTTGAAGTCTCACATTGACGATAGTGAGCTATTAAGTCTTGCATCAGACATCTTGGAGAGAATCATGCCTTCTCATGGTAAGGATCCATCTGGTTCTCCCTCCGATGAGTTGAAGAAGCCTATTAATTCTATAAGTACTCATTTTGAGTCCCTTGAGAAGTCAGTTGAGGACAAGGTACAAAAGGAATTTGATGATAAAAGGTTCAATAGGGTAAAGTGCATGATTGCTAATGACAAATCATTATTAGCTACCTATGTGAATAATATTCAAAGTGCACTATCTGAAGGAGGAAAGATCTATAAGTCATGTTTATCTTTGTCTAAATTTATTAAGGACAATGAGAAGAAGATTAAGGATCATGAGAACTAGTTAGCTAATATTTCTAAAGCCTTTGATCCTTTAACTATTTTTGTTGGAAAGCAAGAAGGTCAGGTTATATCCCTATTTGACAAGATAAAGAGTTTGAAGCATGATAATGATAGAATTCTAGAAAGAGCATGTGAGCTTAGAGGTCTAATTGGTCCAAAGATGGAAACAATGTTGAGTGCATTGAAGGAAGCACAATAAGCTTTGGTGATCAGTGATCCGGTGAATCTTGAGTCTGTAGAGATGCAATCTTATCTATTTTTTGGTCACATGACTATCTTGGAGAGTCTCAAGAAGGGTTGGGACACAAGTTTGAACCTGTTGAAGAACAATTTTGCAGATCTATTCAAGTCTATGTAAGTTAGTGAGGCGTGTTTGTACAACTTGCTTATAGAAATTTTGTATGTGGATTTCCCGTCTTTTTCATTGATGTCAAAGGGGGAGAGTAGATCAGTGAAAAATGTATATTCATCTCAGGGGGAGTTGTAATTTTGAGCTGTGATTAAAGATCTTTTTGAAGTTTTGGAGATTCCAGTGTATTTATGTTGGTACCGATTCCGACACTTAGTCATTTTTCACTAAGTGTTTCCATCAATGCCAAAGGGGGAGATTGTTGGAAAGAGACACTGCACAAGTTATCTGGTGTTGTCGTTGATGGAAACCCTAGTAAGTGATTTGATCCGCACATCAGTATTTGATTATACCGGAAGTCAAATCGAGGTTTTGTGATTAACTATCAAGCTAGAACAGAGCATTCGACAGAATTGTGTTCATCAATTCATGTGCAATTTTTTTATTATAATTTTGAGTTGTGGATCTTAGGGAAGGTCGTTCGATGTATGATCCATGTTATCCTTGAATCTTAGAGCCTCATATCAATCTGTGTGCAAGTTAGAAGATTCGATTGATTGATTTTATGTTTAACAATGCAAGAAGGCCGACTAAGTGAATATAGCGTGTCGCAGATATTCGAAGAGTAATTGTTTAAGTGTTTTTGTGTTCAATCATGTTTATTTAGGTCCTCACTATGTTACAGTGGCCAACTTTGGTGGGTGCGTATTGAAAATTTATTGTGGATTGAGCCAACAGTTTGTAAATATTTTCTATTTTGTTGAAGCCGATATGTAGTGATTAAATTTTTAGTCACGGATATATATAAGTGATCGATTATATCATTTTGATGAATGTACAAAGTGTATTGATGTGTGTTGTGAAATTCAAAATAATTGAAGAGTGATTGCATGCACAGTTTCACTTGTTCACAAAAGGATTTGAGATGTGAATTAAAGCAGACAGAGCAGAAGAGTAGAATCAAACAGAAGGTCAAGAATGCGATTGAAGTTCTTAACCAGAACTATAATCAAGCATTTGTAGATGCTACTTTCCCAGTTCAAATCTTTTGGATGTATTCCAAATATTTTTCTAAGATAGTGAGTCTTCATTTTGTATTTGAGCAATAAGCTTTAGGCAGTGTGCCTAAATTCGTGTGCATTACTTTTGTAAACACTTATTTGAGTATACTCATATCATATTGTGGATTGACCTCCACTGTGGTTTTTCCCCTAATAAGGTTTCCACGTAAAAAATCCTTGTGTTATGGTGTTGTGGTTGCTTGTCTTATGTTCATGCATCTTTCTTTTGGTTGAATGTTATAAGTGCTTTAAAGATCAGATTAATAAAGTTAAAAATTGCAAAACACCGATTCACCCCCCTCTTAGTGTTCCTTGATTCCAATAGATTTCACACTTTTCTAGGATCAATTTCACTATTTACACCTTTCTCATGCTTTATTTGACCACTTTATGCCCTTATAAGGCTTAATTAAGTGTATATTTTAATGTAAACCCGACAAATAATATTAAATGTAACTTAATTCTTGACACCCATTTTTAGGTCCTAGGTGGGACCCATTCACCATGGGTGACAAATGAGTACCCCTTGGCTCCAAATTCAAAATATTTCAAATTTTCTTTTGGGTGTTTATTTAAAATCACCTTATGTCAACCTATGATGAGGTATCATTGGGTTACTAAGGCACAAGAATGTATAAATAAGTGTTTTTACATCCATTTCAACCCCCTTTCATTAAAGCATTCATCAAGTTCACTTATTCACTCATTCAAGCATATTGCATCACCTAATCAAGCATTCATCAAGCATTTTGAAGCATCCATTGACACAACTTCATATTTTCTTCAACAAGGGTTTGGTAAGTTGATATAATTTGTGTGTTATTTGTTTATCATTCTCTTTCATCTCATTATTTCATTAAGGGTTTGATTACCAAAGTGGAGTTTGACCAAGACAAACCCCTATTTGCTAACCCCAAACCATTTTTCCCCTCTTGCATGTGTGTTTGTAGACTTTTGTATGCAAATTTAACAAGAATTTTGGTGTTGAAGAGTGGCCAACAATTCAACAAGGTGCTTCAAGTCAAATCAACCACATTTCAAGCTTGGAGAAGGTATTTTGTCTGTTTCCTGCAAAATTGACTTCGGCAACCCGGAAAGCAGACATCCTCAAATCTGGTGTTACAGAATTGTCTCCTAATTTCTCAAAATTTTGGGAGAGGATTGATTCACCACCAGTGGTGAATGATTCCCACCTTTAGGCTGAAAATCTAAGTTTTGTCAAATTCTAGATCCCAACACTCAGAAACTGGTTCCTAGCAGTTTTCATCAGAAGCAAGACTAATTTGCCACCCTGGCTGAATGAGTCCCACTGGTGATTTTTTGTGATTCTAGATAGCATTCAACAGATTCTAGATTCCTCAATTCCTATCCAAGTGCACTCTGATTCATCTCATTTCCTTTTGTTTTGCATTTATTCATTCATAGTTCATTGTTTGCATATCACATTATGTTTTCCAACATAGCATAAATCTTAGATTTTTCATTCATAATCCATCATATATTTCACTTAATTGCACTTCTAAGTTCATTCCATTTATTCTAAATAATATCATACATTGCATAATTTGAATGAACCTAGTTAGCATTTTTGGCCTACCTCTCTCCTTTTAGGTGCAAAACCCTAGAAGAGTTAGAGAGTCTTGTGGAGCCAAAAATTGACAATTCATGGACAACATATGCGCCTCCACAATCCATACATCCCTATGGATTCCCATAAAGAATATGAATCCCTTACAAGGTCATGTATTGACAATATTCCAAGAACAATTTAAATATATTCAATACATTTTGATAGATGAAATGAGTTTTCTAGGCCCGAAGTTGCTATTGAAAATAGATAGTCGATTGTGCCAAGCATTCCCTGATAACCAGAGGGAGCCATTTGGAAGTGTTTTTATCATCCTTTTTGGTGATCTTGCCTAGTTACCACCTATCATGGATACCCCTATTTATGCTTCACGGTCATCAGTTGTAGCCTTATGGCATACTTTCATAGTCTCAGTCACATTGGACACTATTTTCTGCCAAAAAGGAGATAGCCCTTCCCAACAAAAGTTTCAGGAAATCCTTCTCCATATAAGAAATGGTAGGCTCTCCACGATGACTAAGAAGAGCTTATGAAACAAACAAATAAAATGCTCTCAGCCATAGAAAGAGAACAATTTGATGTTGCAACACATTTGTTTTCCACAAATGACTTAGTCGTATTCCACAACAAAAAAATGATTAAACAATTAAACCTACCCATAGCCATTAGCATTTCTCAAGTAGCACAACAACAAACATTTGATCATGGAGATGATGACCAACTTCTTCCAGAACTGCTACTTTGTGTTGGTGAACAAGCGATGCTAACAACAAATTTATGGATTCAAGTTGGCCTGGTCAATGGATCCCTTGGTCTTGTTACAACTATTGTGTACAATGCACATTGTAAACCACCAAATCCTCCTGATTATGTTGTTGTTCGCTTCCAAAATTACATTGGTCCACCATGGGACCTAGAAAACCCAAGAGACATCCCCATCCTAGTTATAACTCAAGGTAGTCGAACACAAATTCCACTCACCATGGCATGGGGAATCACAATACATAAAGTACAAGGCTTAACATTAGACAGAGCAATGATAAACATAGGTAGCAAAGAGAAGAAAGGGTTGAATTTTATAGCTATCTCTCATGTTAAATCAATTGAAAGACTCTACATTGATCCAATATTCTCATTTGAGAGATACTCTAGACTTAGCAACAACAAATACACTACTCAACGTCACAATGAAGAGGCGCTTTTGGAACAACTCCAGCACCTGCCAAATGCTTCTGCCCCCAACTCATGCTCTGGCTTATAGAAAAGTCCCTAGAATAATTATTCTCGCATTTGGTCCAAACTGTATACCATCCTCTTTTCAAGGATTTCTAAGTTAAATTTTACAAAACCATACCATGTAATAATCTGTGTAAAATGAATATAATGACAAAGATGGACAAAGATACTAGGCAACAATATGAAGGGGACAAAACTTGTACAATCCAGTGGCATGTTTTGATCATTAAATTCTATTAAAGTATATATATTCAACTATTCCACAAACTTTTTCAACAATATCCTATTGTATTCCATTGATTTGTTTTGAATTATGCACCTACGCTTTGTTTCCCATTTTATGTGCATATATACTATGTGTTTGACTACCACGTTAAATTTCCCCCATTTATTCAATGCTTTACATCCTCTTTAGCTTTACACATTAAAGATAATTTTATTCCTATTTACTATCTTATGTACCTTCAGCAATACAGTTTTTGTTAAATTCGGTATGCAAATATGCACCCATAAATATTAATCTGTTGACTTCTCGTTTCAACATTTTGTTGTGTCATACTTTTTGTATATATGGCATTCAGAAGAATACACTATTTTGTATATTCCACCTATCCATGTTTTTCCAAGTGTTTTTAAATTCCATGATGTCAATTCTTTATCAGCATACCTACAATTCTCTTTCAACCAATTTTAACATGATGTACTCTAAACATATAGTTGCAGTTGTTACAGATTGATACATATGCATATATAAATAACTTCAAGTGTCAAAGATGCATAGAGATTGCAACCAACAATAAGTAAAACTCGAAAGTTCTATAATTCAATAATGTGTTTTGAACATTCCAATATATTAAACTATATATGCACATACTCTAGAAACATTCTAAAAAAAAATTGTGTTTTGTTTCACTAATAAGTTTAAAATTCTACAACCGTGTTGTGTTTTCTATTTTTTCTGCCCATATACCCTGAGTTTTAACATTTTTGCTTCATGCTTTGCTTCCACATATTCTCATGTCTTCTTGTTAGCTTTTCTATAACTTTATTTCATTGAAATAGCTACAAATGTTTATCTACAAAATTCTCTTTTTCATCATTTCACTATTTCACTCTTCCTGTATATTGCATCCAAAAATATATAGTCTTGTCTAGATTGCTTTTTGTTTTTCTCATATATGATAAAACTCCATGCTATTTGTGACAAGTTGCCCAGGCCTGTTTACAATGATGATAGAGTTTGTTTACCACGTGGTTTTTTGATTGTGGAACTGGTTTCCTTGTTCAACGAAAACAGAATGGTAGGTTTTCACTCCCATTAGGGTTGATACATCCTAGCATTGTTGTGCAATGCCACACAAGGGAGTACATGTAATATTCATTGTTCTAATATGAGGATGTCTATTGTTTTGCTTCCATTGTGAAATAACGCGCTATGGTGTTGATTTCATAGCATGCTACTAAACAAAGTGGCCATCCACCTCCATTAGATACCAGATTGGAGAGCTTTCCAATTGTTCTGGTCCGTAGTCTACATCATTTTGGATTCTACTATTGTTGTAAGTTATTTTTCAATGCCTTTTTGCCATTCCATATGCATCTAACCAGAGACATATATTTTAATATGTTCAAATGAAATGTTGCTTTGCAGTAATATCATGTTGGGCTCAATGCAAACATAGATGAAGAATGAGATATGAAGCCCATGTCTCAGACAATTGGTACCTGAAAGATGACCATAGTTGTAAGTGTAAACAAGGTTTGTTTTATAGATTTATATTTTCCTCAGCTATACATTCAACCCTTTTCTTCCTCCATGGCTAGATAGTCTCCATATATTTGTTGCTATATATATACATTCATGCATGGATTCTTACATGCACTTGACTACAATAAATATAGTCTATTGTACACATTACATTTTTCCATGTTCGTATAGTTTCCTTTCCAGCTAATCAAAAAAATATCTAGATGTGCCAAGAAATTATAACCACGGCTGCTCTGATGGAAACCCCGATGGAAATTTCAAACAAAAAGCTAATAGGTAAAATCCAATTGTTATATAGATTGCTTGTTTTGTATTAATACGTTTCATGATATTCTCTTTCTCTCATCTCTTTGAAGCTATCTGTAACAAGGTCTTTATTGTCGTAGTTTACTTGTTCTATTTTTCATCAAACATAAGATTTCAACCTCTACCTTTTGATTAGTTTCTTTTTTTTTTGGCCCGTGTATGCTCCATGCCCTTTGCCTATTGTTCATTGTTATCTGTGTTCATCCTTAGTGCTATATGCATTTTGTACAACAAAAGCTCTGTATAAGAAACTCTCCATATCTATGGTTTGCAGCTTGTACTGTCTAGATGTTAAACTTCCATATAAAATTTGTTTTAGATGATCTGCCATTTGAGAGATTCTAAAATAATTGTTACAAAAACATTTGAGAGTCATAGGTAAATGACATATGGTCAAAAAATCCACATCAAATACAAGTTTAAGAGAGGTAAAAAAAACATACATAGGCCAAAAAAATTGAAAAAAGGTGAATGGTTCCTATTGATATCCTATTTATGTGTGATTCTAAAGTCTTATTCTAATACATCTTTCAATTGTTACATAGGTTGCTTGTCTTGTACCACTATGTTTGAAGATACTCTTTTTCCCTCATCTGTTTCAAGCTCCTTATAACAAATTGTTAATTGTCATGGTTATTTTGTTTGGATGGAACATGTTATATGTGTTCTATCAATATGCTCCATGATATTTATTTCCCCTCATCTGTTTGAAGTTCTGTATGACAAACTATTCTTCATGGTACTCTTCTTTTCAAATCCCCATAACAAATTGTTCATTGTCATAGTTTGCCTCTTTTATGTTACATATTTTAAAATTCTATTTAATGTGGCTTTTATCTATAATATTTAGCACCAAATAAGTGTCATTCTAATACCTATTATATAAGTGGAAAGACACTTAATAATCATAGGAAAAGCACAGATGGTCAGAAACCCACATTAAATAGACCTTAACACCATGGAGAATAGAATAGGGGAGCTACAATAATGAACAGTTTGTTATGAGCAAGTGGATATTGATACAACACAAGCAATCTATGTAATAGTTGGCTCCTCAATTCAAAATTCAAGCTACATTATTGGGCACTGAATATTATAGACAAAATAGAGGAATTGTAAAAGAACTATTAGAAAAACACTTAAGAATCACAGGTAGATGGCACATGATTGAAAACCCACATTAAACATATTAATACAACATAACCAGTCTATGTAACAGTTGAGTTGTCAATTGAAAATTTGAGCTACATTCTTTGGCAGTCAACCCACATTAAATACAAGTGGTAAATCCAATGGGCTCCAATACCCTACACAAAATGGGTATTAACGCCATAGACTTAATTGAAAATTTGAGGTACATTACTTGCAAGTAAATATTATAGGTGAATAGAGAAATTATAAAAGAGCTATTAGAATAACACTTAATAGCCACTAAACTAATTTTATCTCCAAAATGTTTATGCTTTCATACTAGCCCTATATATATATATATATATATATATATATATATATATATATATATATATATATATATATATATATATATATATATATATATATATATATATATATATATATATATATATATATATATATATATATATATATATATATATATATATATATATATGCAATTACTCTATGTTAATCTACAATTGCTCCTATGTTAATGGGTATAATGCCAAAGGTGCATAGAGATAACTACAAAGAATAAACGAAGGGCAAAAAAATTACTAACCCTGACCATATTTTCTGATGAAAGAAAGAAGATTTAGCTATAATTTCTCCATCCATACAGAGACATAATCTCTTTGAAGTCTCCAAAATGGGTATAATGACAAAGATATAAAAATATAACAAGGAATAATAAGTAGACAATGAAAGAAATGAACAATAAATTAGTCACTCTAACACCTCTTATATACAATTTCTCAATTTGTCTTCAATATTTATTGCCAAAGAACATGATATTATTTTTTTCTGATCTATTTCAACTAGAGAGTCATCCACAAAGCTTCATTCTGCACACTATAAAGACTTTATAATGACTAAAAAGGTGCATAAAGATTCACAAAGATAACTGAAACAATAAACCAAGGGCAAAAAAATTACAACGATCTCTCATTTTAACTGTAATTTGTCCATCGAAAACATAGCGATAATCTCTTTAAAGTCTACAAAATGGGTGTAATGCCGAAGATATAAACATATATAACAAGAAGACATGAACAATAAATTAATCATCTATGCAAAATACCCATGCAAAATGACTTTAATTACATCACATGCCTAAGATGTGTATGCAAAAATATGTTTGCGAAACATGGGCACATACAACAACCCATATCCAGTGATGTTTTTTACTATAGTATTCTCTGGAATGAAGACCACAATGGCTCTTTCAACAATACAACTTAATCAATATATTTTCTTGCACATTTTGGAGCACATCTATGTTAAAACTCTCTAATGAGAATTCAACCAAAAATAATATATGTACATGTAAGTATATGTATATGTATATGTATACATATATGTATGTGTATGTGTATATATGTATATGTATATGTGTATGTATGCATATGTATATGTGTATGTATATGTATGTATATGTATATGTATGTATGTCTATGGATATGTATATGTATATGTATATGTATATGCATATGTATATGTATATGTATATGTATTTGTATATGTATATGTCTAACCTCTTTTATTGTAGATTTATAATGTTGCACAGATACAATAGGCATCCAAAAAAATAGTGCACTCTAAATTGTCTATTTCAAATTGTTTAATGCTCCAACAACTCAATCCAATGCTACTCGCACTTGTTAAACATGATCAAAAATACATGTAAGTACAAAAATTTTCCATTATCAATAAATAAATTTGGTGAACCAATTGTAAATATTATTGATTAATTCCAATTTTAGATTGTTTATATTGATTTTACCCATATATTTACTATTTTTTATGGTTTGTTCCTAATCTTGCTTGCCCATCCACTGACATACCCCTCTCTTCTATTTGCAGGTACTAGGCTAAAGCATACAAAAGCACCCCAAAATTATGATGCTTGTTTTTTACAAAGTTGTTGCAAAAAAAAACATTTCAATATGGCAGATCATATACGAAAACACTAGATTTTGCTCAACTTTGATATTGTGTGATGTATAATGGAACTCCAAAAACTTTCTGTGGACGTTTCATACTTTTCTCACTCAAGGGTTTGGCTAGAGTCCTCGAGGCTCCATGATGCCAATATGGTAGGGTGGATCATAGTGAGTGTGGCTTTTGTGTTTTGGCTTTTAATGACATATATTTAAATATACATAGATACATGTGTACACAAATTCTTACATACACTTGGCTTCAACAAACATTGTTTATAACTATAGACACGTAAAATATACTGATTGATCTCGTACACTTGATCTTGATTACTAACACCAGTTCATCCTAAATCATCTCCTTTACTAACAATTTAATCGAATAGCCCTTATTTGATTAAATTCATCACATTTCATCTCTTAATTAAATAAATCAATTTTATCTGATTAAGTCATCATCTTCTCTTAATTAAATAAATCATTTTATTTAATTAATCCTATAGTCCCTCTTTTAATTAAATAATTCATTTTTTTAAATTAATCTCTAAAGTCATCTCCTTTAAATAAATCAATCTTTATTTGATTTAAATCTAACACCATCCTCTTTAATTAAATAAATCAAACTTTACTTAATTAAGTCTAAAATCATTATTCCTCTCACTTTGATTTAAATCAATCCAAAAATATAAATCAAAATGTCACATCAACTAATCTCCCTCTAAATTAATCAAATCCCAATTAATCCTAATCTTAATCCATCAAATCCTCTAGCTTTTGCAACTTGCTCATGAAAATCATTTTAATTGATTTATTAAATCTCCTTTTTCATTCAAAAAGGCATCAAAGGATGTAATATTCCTCAAATTTGAAATCTTCCCCCAAAAGTACTTGTCCATCCAACAAGGCATTAAAGGCCTCTTACATGTCCTTTTCTTGAGCCAAGTGATATTAACCCTGGACATCTTTCATCTCATCTTTCAAGCCATCTTTTGAATTTCAAATTTCCCCTTCTTTGCACATTGCCCAAAATGTGCTCCATCTCTCTTCAATAGCATGTTGACAAGTGGCACTTGGCCATTGGATGTTGAATGATCCCATATTCATCCATTTTGCCTCATTCTTCAACATTCTCATCTATAAATGAGAGGCTTTTCTTTGTATTTTGGATCCACAACTTAGAGAAAAGTTACTATCTTCATATTTGGAGCAAATTTATCCATTTTCATAGCATTTTCCATCATCATAACTAGGTTATTGCGGATTTCATCAAGGAAGCATATTGTTCATCATCATCAAGTGGATCAATCTTCATCAAGATTGTAAAGGAGTTGGGAAATGGCCAATTTCCACGTCAAATTGGCACCAATTCCCCCATGGCATTGAGAGTTTGCATGCTTAAATAGGATTTAATTGCTTTTCTTATTTTTTTCTTCATTTCTTTCCTATTTTGAGCATTGTAGATGAATCTCATGGGGAATCTTAGTTCTAACTTGCATATGGATCTAATATTGTGTTTGTTTGCTATGTTTGTGCAGGTTTAGGATTGGGCTTCACAACAACATGTTTCTTATGTCACAGCAAGTGGTAGGGAACCACTTGAGACTTTCGTCATGTCACAACAAAATAAAGCATATCTTTTATTCATTTATTCTAAGAATCCAAAAAAAATTGTATTGTGTCACCGCACTCTTCTCTTCCTGAGGTCTATTTATTTGTTTCTAATAAAAATGGTGTCAAAGTCTTCAATTGCACTATGAAGTAATTCATTAAAAATTGATATTTTAATTTCGAATTTCCTTGTAATTGACTACTTTTGAATCCTTTATACTTGTCTCCATTTTATTTCACTAATACTAACCCAAAAAACACTTACATACTAAAACTTTAATTTACAAAATTATGCACTAAATAGTAATTATAAAAAGTATCCAATATTAAACATCTTTCTTTCTTCAAAAATATGTGATACCCAAAGTTATTGATTCAAAGTTATTGACTACCTTTGTTAAACAATACTTTTTAATGCAATATTAGTAATTAAAGGCATGGGTAATAACTCTTTAAAAAATATTCCTTGTATTTGTATGCATATGTATCTTAACATAATTAAATAATAATTAATTGATTGATTGAATAACCTAGACAAAAAGCTAAAACATACATGTGCATCTAGGGCTAATAAATATAAAACTAAAATAAAGATAAAATTATCTCATACCTGAAATTTTGGCATGAAACTATTGTTGTTAGGAAAAAAAATATTTAAAAATTTAAATTTAATTTATATTTTTCAGTTATCATTTTTAAAGAATAAATTTATTAAAAAATTGTATTTGTTGAGAATTAATTTACTATATTCCTAGCATTATTAAGTAAAATCTATTACATATTAATGAAATAAAAATTATTGATGATTACTTGCTTAAAATTAAAATTAATGGATACATTGTAACTAATTAGACTCATTCAACATGGCCTACGGTTTTATTTTGCATTTTCATGCACAGATCAATTTCTCATCTTCGTGGAAAAGGTTTGTACTCTCCCACCCATAGCCAATGAGATATGAACTAACCTCACGTTACTTCCTATTGACTAATTAACACGCTTCCCATTTCTCAACTCAATCAAATAATATTTGTAAATATTATCATTTTTTTATATTTCTCTTTCCTTTCCACAAAAATGTTTCTTACTTCTTGCCCACTGAATAGCCATTTGCGGTGTACCCCTATCAGTTGATTGTTGCATGCCTATGCATGCGACTACTAGTATAAAATAATATTAATATTTTATGTAACTGCTTTTTTAAAAATATGAAGTAAAAAATGATTTGTTTAAAATAATGACTATCATGTAGAATTAAGAGGAATATTAAGTACATATAGTAATAATAAGGCATTAATGCAATAAATTTAAAGATCACATTCTTGTAGGTTAAAGATAGTGGTGACATGAAAAACAAACATGTAGTTAAAAGAAGCCAATCCTCCATTCAATAGTTTTCCCATTCATGGGGAAACACATAGTTGTGGCTAATTATTTGAGTTATTCACAATGGCCATAATATTTTTTCAAACATTAATGGCCAACAAACAAGTGGAAAAAGAGTCCCATAAACCCAACACGGCGTATTTCCATTAATTCCATGATAAGGAGACTAACAATGACCAACACTCGGGATCATTTTTATCTCCCTCTCTATTTATACCTCATTATCTCTATCTCTCTATATATATCCCTTTCTCTACCTCTCTCTATACATCACTTCCTCTATCTTTATCTATCTCTCCATCTCCCCCTCTCTCATTTTCTTCCTCTTTCTCCCTCTCCCTATTCCTCTCTCCTTATTCTCTCTCTCACCCTCTCTATCTTTCCCAAGTTATATCTATCTCTCTATCTCTCCTTTATATCCCTATCCGTCCCTCTTTCTATTGCTATCTCTCCCTCTCCCTATCTCTCTCCCTTATCTTAATCTCCATCTCTCCCTCCATCTCCACCTCCATATCCATCTTCATCTCCATCTTCATCTATATATACATCTCCATCTGAATCACCATCTCCACCTCTATCTCCATCTCTATCTATATCTATATCTCTATCTCTATCTTTTTCTCTATCTCTCTCCCATATCTCTATATCTCCTTACCGAGCTCCCTACATCTCCCTCTCTTCCCCCTCTATCTTTCCCACTATATCTATCTATCTATCTCTTAGTCTCTATCTCTCCCTCTATCCCCTTATCTCTCCCTCTCTTCTCTCTCCCTCTCTCCCTATCACTCCCTCTTTCTATATCTCTCTACTTATCTATCCTCTTTATTTCTCTCCCTCCCCCTATCTCTATATATATAATATCCCTTTCTATCTCTATCACCATATCTCTTTCTCACTCACACACACACACACACACACACACTTCCCCCTCTCTCTATATCTCTACATCTCTATCTCTCCCTCTCTATTATTTTTCTATCAGTTAACACCTCCTTTATCTCTCACTCTTGCTCCCTCTATCAGATTTTATCTTCCCATTCCTCTCTATATATATCCCTCTCTACCCCTATCTATGTATCACTTTCTATATATATTTATCTTTCTATCTCTCCATCTCTGTCTCTCTCATTGTCTCCCTCTTTCTATCTCTATTTCTCCCTCTCCCTTTCTCTCACCCCCTCTATCATTCCCAATTTCTATCTATTTATCTCTCTTTATTTCCTTCCCTATCTCTCCCTCTTTCTATCCCTATCTCTCCTTATCTCTCTATCAGTCCCTCTTTCTATATCTATCTAATTCTCTCACCTCTCTCTACTTCTCTCCCTCCCTCTCCCTACTTCTCTATCTATTTATGTTAATCTATCTCTATCTCTATCTTTAATAAAAATTGGTCTATCACCAATGTCATGTTAACCATATATTTCTTTCCATATCTTTCTCTAGCTCTATCTCCCTATCTCTCTATCTCTCTCCCTATCTCTATATCTCTTTCCCTGGGTAAACCCACAAAAGTGGCTTACAATTCGAATGAGGAAGGAAAACTTGTAAAAAATAATCCCATGCCAAAAAAAATCACTTTGGGGGTTTGAAAAAATTAGTTGGTTCGAGCGAACCCATTTAATGCATGTACGAACCAATCAGCCAGAAAAAAAAATGGAAACCCCTTTATGGAATGAACTAGGGTTCCAATGAACCCTGGTTCACTTGAACCCTTGGGGGTTCACTCAAACCCCCTGGTTCAGGCAAACCCCCTTTTCCCTGATTTTTGACCTTGTTCACAAAAAAAACAAAAATTTTGCACTTCGGAGCTCAAGTTGAAGATGAAAATGGCAAACTTCATAGACCCAACTAGAATTAGGTAGTCCTCAGAACGAACTATCCAATGAATATAATTTTAATATGTTTTGGTTTTATTATGTATTTTTTTTTTAGTTTTATTAAAAATAGGTTTTTCACTGAAAATCAAGCTCTTTGTTCTACAATTGTGAAAAATATGAGTGCACTAGATATTGAAGTCCTTGATCCAACAACAACAAAAAAATGAATTTTGATACATACAAAATTTACGTGTTATACGGTCATGCTATGTTTGAATTATAATTGGTTTTAACTTCAAAACTTGATTAAAAAAAAATATTCAATAAAAAACTATCTAACCAAGTAGAACTAGATATCGGAGTTAAAAATCTAAATTCGAAAGAATTATAATTTTATCCTTCATGGAAAAAAGTTATGCATTATATGGTGAGCATCACTTTTTAAAAATGTTGTTTTCTGAAAAAAACTAGTTTTTGGGGAGATGGAAAAAGTGCAATCTGATTCCAAAATTTTTGAAATAAATATATTTAGAATCTACAGATGAAATTTTGAAACTCTAGTTTGCATCATCTTCAAATTCTTCATGGTTTAGCCGCTATAGGTGTTTGAAAGTGAATATTTAGTTTAAAAAAAAATTCAATGTCCAGTTTGGCCAAAAATTGTAAACCACTATTGTGGGATCACCCCCTATCCCTCTCTATTTCCCTCTATCACCCTTTATCTCTATCTCTCCCCCTCCCTCTTTGACTTCCTCTCTATCTATTGAGCTATATCTCCCTCTATCCCCTATTCTCTCCCTCACTCTCTCTATCTCTCCCCATCTCTCCCTCCCTCCCTCAATCCATCCCTATCCCCTATTTATCTCTCTATCTCTACCTCTCTCTCCCTTTCTCTTCCCATATATATCTATCTCTCCCACTTTCTATCTCCCTTTATCTCTCCCTATTTATCTCTCCCTCTCTCAATCTTTATTTTCCTATATCTACTTCTTTATATTTGTTTGTCTCTCCCTCCCTCTCACCCTCTTTATGCCTCCTTATATATCTATCTCTTTATCACTATATCTCACCATTTATATATATCTCTCCCTCTCCCTCTTCATCTATATCTCTTTATGTCTTCCTCCCTATATCCCCATCTCTCTCTATATTTATCTCTTCCTCTACCTCTATCTATCTCTCTATCCATTTCTCCCCATTTTCATCTCTCCCTCTATCTTCCTCTCTCCCTCTCTATCTCTAGAAATCTCTCTCTCTATCCATCTATCACTCCCCCTCTCTCTCCATCTCCCTCTTCTTACAGCTCTATATCTATATCTCTTTGCCCCTCTATCTATATCTCTTCATATTTCTTCTTTCATCTATCCCTCTATCTCAATCTCATTATCTCTTCATCTCTCTCTACCACTATATCTCTCCCTCTCTCTTTGTCCATCACTCCTTATCTCTATCTTTATCTTTCTATCTCTCCCTCTCTTTCCCTCTCTATATATTTATCTATTCCATCTCTCACTATCCCTCTTTCCTCTCTCTCTATCTCTCACTCCCCTCTATCAATATCCTTCTCCTTCTCAATCTCCAGATCCATCTATATCTCTATCTTCCACTATATATTGTCGATTTTTTATATAGTATTTGTGATTATAAGTTTTATTTTGGTAATATATTTACACTATATATTGTCATTCAATAATTTTTATGTAAACAAAAATAATCAAATTTTAATAAAGATGGATCCATACTTGAACAGATGAGAACCTATGAATGTTATATAAAAAAGCATAAATGAATTCATTAACAAGTGATTTATTTCATATAAAATAATATAATTATCCACTACAAGTGTGTCATTTATAAAATAAGGTGTTTATTTAGACAAGTATTGTTGTCATAGTTAAAAATATATTCTTTAAGTGTACAAATATTGGGATGACAATTTCATATTAATAGTTTTTCCTATCAAAAATATAAAATTTGTGCACAATAAATACCTTATATTTTCCCATGAAATGTGAAGAATTTTCAAAAAATATATAATCATTTAAAGTTGAATATAAGTTGTATTTATAATAATAATGTGTTGTTTTTATAATAACAAATAATATTTTATTCATTCACCTACTAGTCCCTTTGTGTTGGATATAAAAGTTAGAGATAACAAGATTTATGGTTATTAAAATGTATTGAGATCCTTAGGTTTCATTTAAGTTATTTTTTAAATAAATGTATGATCTTGTTCAAACAAAAAATGATATTTTTGTTGGAGTTGATAGTGAACCCCACAACTCCAAGAAATCCCTACAACTAATTATCCTTCTTTCACTAGTACAATAATTTATTTTTTCTATCTTTTGGAGAGGAGTTTTTTCCATGTGGTTTTCTCCTTTTCTCTAGTTATGAGAGTTTCATTTATTTTTTTACATGGGTACCTCATCAAGACTTGTTTTCAAGACCTATCCGAGCATCTCCTCTTTGTTGACAGCCACATCAACTCCAACAATTTTTTTGTTCAACTATTAGGGATACCATGATTAAGTTTTGGTCAACTCTTTAAAAAGTCAAACTATGACAATTTTCATAGATGTGATGATTTCACAAATTGCATGATGAGTCACACCTCCAAACATTAGCTATTGATAGATAAGAGGTCAATTAACATTCTAAAAGAATGGAGGTCCTACAATATTCTATGCAACCACTAAATTCTCACAAAGTTAGCCTACACAACTACTAGTACCTCTCCCTATGTTTTGTTTTAGTAGGTAAAGGGGTTTTTGAAAGGGTTAAAAATCCTTTATAAAATAAGAAAAATATGGGACAAACATTATAGTTGCAATAAAATGGTAAGGACAAGAAACAACATCAAATGACTAGGCAATTTTTAACCATACCTAACAATTTGTATGCCCTCGTCCTAAGCACAAGATTACGATTTTTTTAAGACCTTTATTCATTCTTTGTATGATGTTCTAAGAAACCTCATTATAGTAAATTTGGGCAAATTATCTCTTACCATCTTGCATATATTAAAAAAGACACTTTTCTTTACACTAATATACTATATATCCACATTATTTATCATATAAAATGGTGTACAATAATACACAAACTAACTATTTTATCAACTCCACATCACATGAGAACGTCACATACTATTTTTAAAAAACAAGCAATATTCAAAAACTTAGTAGTTGATTGGGATGGTATTGATATTAGCCTAAAGAAAAGCCTTGATGATATCATATAATTTTTATTAAAAAAAGGTGATGGATCACCTATAAATTATAATATACTAAAAAACTTTTTAAAAAATTACAAGATATTTGGAGATGCAAGGGACCCAGTCCCATAGTAGCATTGTGAGCCTAGAGATATAAATCTAATAGGAATAAAAAACTATAGTTATTTACATATATTTTCATGATGGAATTGATGGTATGTTATTGAGGAAGTGAGGTGGTGCGGGTTCTAGTGTAAGTAAAGAGAAAAAGGATGTGGATGGTGGTGGGTAGGGACCATGTCTATAGAGGAAGTAGAGTGAAGAAAAAAATTAGAATCCATCTACACAAATGAATCCCTAATTTTTTCCTTGTGTGTAGATAAAATGAAGACAACAACACTATTGTAGGTGACCCTAGTTTGGAATGCACTAAAGACACAAGAAACAATATGAGTGTTGGAAATAATTTCATGGGTAAGAGTCCACTAGAGGGGTCTCCCCCATTGCATTATCATATGCTATTATATCATAAAAATAGATCAATAGAATGACCAAGTAATCTTAAACATATACAAAAATGCCATTATCTCCAAGAAATCTAAGTCTTGTAAAAATCCATGTATTTGGAGAGAGAGACTAATGTGATGTATGAATAATAAATTAACTTTGAATTGTCCCTTATAATTTCTCTCCCAAGACTTATTTGAGGGTTTTCTCTAAGTGAGGGAAGTATATATAAAAGACACTTTTTAGTAGTTAAATCAAGAAATTCTACTGTGGGTAGTTCCCATTTATATGCAGGTAGATAAATTCTCATGTTCCTCAACACTATTCCTCAATATATAGTAGCCTAAATTAAAAAGGATATGGGTAAAAAATGGATATTAAGGGGGGCATATTGATGCAATGCTAGAGGAAGAAAAATACAAACTCAGTCTCATTTGTCAAAACTTTAACATTCCTTGTTTGTCCTTGCAACTAGGACTCATTTTCCCTTTGCCAAAGCCTTGCTTCAAAACACCTAAACAGAGAATCAAGCTTAAAACTTCTTGTTGAACCTTCTCAACACCTTAGGCAACACAAAAATGACTGACCCAAACTCGCTCTTATCTCAGATATCACAAATATGTGAATTCACAAGGTGGACTGTCCTTAACTTGCTTTTAGGCCTATTTAGACCTCATTCCCAAAACAACAATTTCCCAAAGCCAAATCTCATTTTGTCAAACACCACTACCAAATTTATTTATTTCTACACAAGCACTTCAGACCATCCCCCAATATTACTTCATGATGATTCATCAAACATGTATCCTAAACCTCCATTCTAGATTCCAAATTAGGATGTTACATCACTGTCATGACTGGACAGTCACCTACTTTCAACACAAAACTTGAGCTTTTACCAATTAAAAATAGAGAATGGATCTAAACACTTCCAAACACCCTTTCAAAACAAACTTTCTCAAAAGGAGTACCTTATACATCATTAAAAACTCAAATCCTTGATTGTACATAGTGCATTACCAGATTTTATACAAAATATAGTCCTAGGGTATCATTAGAATTTCCCAAAACCTCATTCTTTCACTCTAAAAATTTGAAATATCTTAGAATACATTAAAACTCTTTACTCACCAATTTTTAGGGGATTTTAACGGTAGAAACTTGAGAAATGCAATTTAAAGTGCACATTGCCAACCCTAAGTCAAGGTTTTACCTGTTTTTACAAAAACTACCATATCTCACTTAAAAATCCATCAAATCACATGAAACAAAGTTTATTGAAAATTATATTCACAGGGAATTCACCTTGAGTGGAGGAGGAAAGTATATTTTCACAAAATGTGGTCATACAATGGCTTGAATCCCAGATTTTGCAGGAAAATAATAATAAATTTGAAGATTTCATCAAATTTCTTATTCATTTATCAACTCCCAACCTTCCTCAAATTTTTGAGGCTACATCATGCTTTAAATAACCAAAAAACCACCTAAAACTATCCCTACAAAGTTACTTGTCTCTTGGTATTCCATGATTTTACATATTTTTGCATTCTTACAAAACTGTCTTGACAATATTTTATCAATTTTTACAACCTTAGCATTTTATGCCCAACTGACTTTAAAGAGACAAATTAGACCCTAAACAAGTTTAATATGGCCATCTAGGCCTTATGAAAACATTATACTATTAACTCTAAATCAAAATCCTACAGTTGCCTCTTGGAGGCATGATCATGCTTGGGTGCACCTGCACCACATATACAAAAAGAGTTCAATTGAAAACATATGGAAGTGTGGTATGGTCCAACCATATTTTATAGTAATTTTTGGTCCAAATGATGATGGAAGTGGTGAAGAAGAGTTAATATGCACATGCCTTGGGATTTTTTGGATCTTGGTTGAGATTAACATCAACTTTCCCAACTTTAGTTCCCACATTATAAATTTTAATTGAGAGGATGGACCAATTATAATTGGAGGATATATTGGTACATATGTGCCTCTTTTGTAGTTTATCTAATAGTTACAATCTTGTTTCTCTTTCTTTAAATAGTTCTCTTATTAGATAATGTTTCTATATGGATGATGTGGATTTATGTTTCAAAATTTCTTAATTTTGTTCAACACATATAAACTATTATTACCATAGTTCCCAATAATATCACACAAATATTCATTTTCTTGATGTAACTAACCTAAACACTTACCTAGAAAAATTTACAAAAGGTACTACATGTACCAAATAGGAGAATTTGACTCGTCCCATTCACCCATGGTTCCAAAAAATCCTTAGCTTGAAAAATAATTAGAAACTTCAACCTCCCTAGACACATAATGATACAATAACTAAAATAGACCTAATACATAATCACTTGAATGAATATTTTTACATCCCCCATATTTCAAATATGGCGATGACATGATTTTTGAGGATACCATATATATATTAAAATTTGAACAATCTACAAACCAAAATCTTGTTGGTTAGATCTTTCGTTCCTAAATAGAACTTGAATAATCATTTGAGCTATAGATTGAATATAATAACCTAGAACATATAAAACTACTTTGTAATATTATAACCTATCCCAATGCTTATCTATACATGTTCAAAATATATATAATAAATCTCCCATATAAGTCAATGAGAAGCTTAAAACCAAACTATATGAGATTTAAAAAAAAAAACATAAATATTTGTCTACTTCAAGTAGTTCTCCAAAAAATTTAACAATTAAAAAATGTTATAGTGGAACTATATATTCATGATCTGATTTATAGAACCAAGTCAGTATGTCCCAAAGCTAACTTCACTTTACCTTCCATATGTACACTATCATTAATTTTACCACTTAATTTGAAATGTTCTAGTTAAAGATATATTTTAGATAGTTATATAGCTAGATCGAAAGTAGTCCATGGACTAGTATCATACCACCTTAACCACATATAAGAGGTCACTTTTTATTCTAAATTAATATATTTCGGCTTCAAACATATTGGAGGAACTTATCAAAGTGTCATGGATTATTTTACCCATGATATATATGATAAGGATTTAATTGGAAAATAAAACAAATGACATAACTTGTGATCTAACTATTCCCTAAATAGGTAAATTTAAATCTAATTAAATTTATTCAACAAAAAAGATATATATTATTTAAAACAATAATAATTAAATTATGTAGCAATAATTAATCCATCAAATATTATTAACATGAATATGCATCAATAACTTGATGATGAAAACACTTATAACATTTTTATGTGGTAATAATTAAATCAATTAAACATTTAAAATAATGAGTACAAATAAAAAATTTTAACACATATTTGTAAATCACAGAGAGGCTACTATCTAATACTCAAAGGAATAGTTATAGGTCCAGGATCTCCACAGCAAGTCCAAGCACCCCTAGAGGAAACTGGTTCTTACATAGAACCCAACCTACCTCACGAAATAATTAACATAGCCCTAGCCAAGACACTCCCAGGTGTGCTTTGAACCCCGAGTTGGACACACATTGTGTACCCCTTCTCCAAATACCTCAATGTCAGCCAATGACCCTAACCTTCACTCCTTTGTGTCCTTTGAATTTATATTTTCCTCTTTCTCTTCTCTCCTTGAATTTTCTCCATGACCCTTTCCAAGTCTCACATAAATGCTTTATATAAGCTCTAAGAGGTGGTTTCCAAACCATTACACCCTTTTCCAAAGGTTTCCTTTTTATAATTATTTAAATAAATAGTCATTCTTCCACTTTTTAAAGAGTGTTTATACATATTCCCTATGAATTTCTCTTTTAATCAAAGGATCATAATATGATCCTTATTTTCTATCTCCCTTTTAATTCTAAAGAATTTTTCTCTTCTCTTGGGGAAAAAGTCTCATAACATAGCTAAATTATCTACCTTCAACATATATTCAAAAACCTAATAAAATATAAATCTGAAATAAGCCTTAAGAAATGTGTCTTTAATTCACTACATAATAAAACTTCTTGAATTTATAGTCATTAAAATGTATATCTTACATATCATGGTTGGGTGCAAGAAGTTGATTTCGCTTTTAATGGAGGTCTTGTGGAGAGTAAAATATTGATAGAAATTATGGGTATGCATTTTGTAAACAATGTGTATCATTTAGAAATGAATGCATAAACCAAAATTCCTACCTATATTCCAAATGAGTTACTGTTATGGTTTGGTATCCTATTCTTAAACAAGTACATGTTATAAAAATAAATTGGTATATATTTCTATTTAGACCATGTACGAATTCCTTAGAATAGGTACATTCCATCTAATTTCTAATTTGAAACCTATAATTTTTCTTTTTGATTTAATCTTGGAAATACAACCCTTAGTTTTGTACCTACAAGTACAATTTCATGTTAATAACAAGAGAAAATATAACTTTAGCAACATGGTTGATGAATTTTTTACATGATTCTTATTTATTAATTAATTTTTAAATAAAAGGGACTCATAAGCATAAATTGACATATATTATTATTTTTCTAATAATTTTTTATTTTAAACTTTTTTCTTTCTTAAATATATGTCTAAGCATTCTAGAAATTATTCTCTATATGATATAAAAACATGTTACAATTAGTTTTACTCAATTATATTGGTTGTACATAAGGGGTTTGAAAAAAAAAAATTAGGCCCAATAAATAATTATCTATTAAAGAATTACATAATTTTTTGTGACAATACTTCACTATCATACACATCTTTTCACAAAATAAATTAGAACACTAAATTCTTTTAGGTAAAATGTCCATACACATGCATGTTTTGTCTCAAAATATGTGATTTTAAAAAACTCACTTTTATACATACTATACAAAACCAAAATTTATCATTTAGGTATTAGAATAAATTACATATTTGAAAAATAGAAACAAAATCCCATATTTCATATTCTTTCACCATGTTAATATTATATGTGTGATGGCTTCAATTTTTTACTCCCACTATGATACACTTTGATTTATTATAAAAAAAAATGCTTTCAATTAATGACCAAAAAATGGATCCAACTTCTCACACTCACTATTTTTATAGGTGGGGAGGAGACTCCATCATGAGTTTGATTTAAGCCTAGGGAATTTGATCTAACCCCCTTCAATAAAACATATTAGGAGGAACTCTTATAGGCTTAAATTATTATTTAAAAAATATATATGTGATTTGAGATGGGACACATTATTGTATTGCTACCTTATTCAATTGTTGTTTTTCATAAGTTAAAATTTGTAGAAATTATCCAATTCATTCAAGGTTTCTAAAAGAATTGATAATATAATGTGTGGTTTGCTTTTTAGTTAAGGATTGTTAATGTAGATTTAATCATGTGAATATTCTTGACCCTTGTAATTGTATTATCGAATTGAATTTGAGATGTTAGTTGTTATACTACTTCTCTATTCAAATTTTGCATACCTTTTTGCACTTGTTATTAGCTTATATATCTTGTAAACATTTTATGGGAATCTCCAATTACATAGTTTCTTATATTTGAAAATTAGATTTTAGTTTTTTTGTAATTTAATGAATATTTCTATATTATTATAAGCAAACATAAGTGCTTAGCTTTGAGATTTGAATGTATCATCTAGAAATGTAGGATTCAATAAAGATCACCAACATGTCACATGATGTTCATCAGTATACCTTATTCAATTGCTATGCTTTGATTATGAGCTTTCCTTGATATTTTTTCCCAATGATATAAAGGAAGCATTTATTTCTCAACTTTACATTTGAGTAATTATTTCCATATATACTTACACATTGGTTGAATCGTGTCTTCCCTTCACATGCTATGCCTTTAATTGGACATATCTTCTTATCATGAGCATCTTGCTTCCCTTTATAACTTATTATCACTATTGCCATATCTTGGTGACTTATCCAATTATTATATATTTATGCCTTTGTTGGGGCTTCATACTTTTATTTTAGCTCCACGCCTTCGTTGCAACTTCATGTATCTATACTAGCTTGATCTCTATCTTCATGGGCTAGCCCATGAACCCAATATCCCTACATAGAGAGAAAAAAAAATTATAAGCTCAAGTCAAATAGTAGATAAATATTATTTGTTTTGGATTTGGAGACATTACAAATTTTAGAACATTCATTCAAATTATTCTACTTTTGATTATAAAATTAAGGAACATTATTTCTATTTACGTTATTTCATTTAATTTTAAATTAAAAAATTATCTATCTTAACTTATTATTTAATTTATCTAAATTAATATGATCGTGCAATCATTAATTATATAAGAAATATCGAGAATCTAATAAGATTTAAAAAACTAATAATATTTTAATAAGAATTAAATTAGTTATTTAACTACCAACATTATTTAAACTAAGATAATATTTTTTTATTAAAATGATACAAATCAATAAAAAGATTTACCAAACCTGTCCCATAATATTAATATTTATTTTATAATTCTTAAATTTTCTATCCATTTACAATATGAAAAAATAAAGGACAATAAAAATATTTAACCAACCTATACTATAATAGATGTATCTACATTGTTGCTCTTACATCGTCTCTCCATCTTCAATCAAGATGAGAAAAGCTAATAACAAAGATTATGTGAAAAAACTACCTATATTATAATATTGGAGTTTGTACTACAATTCTTACACTGTCTATCCACGCTGAAGCATACCCACAATGATACCATCATAAAGCTGGAAGACGGCCTTCCTCACCTTGATATTCAATGAGATGATTCCAATGACAATGGAGAACCCTAACCCATAACTTAAGCCCACCCCTAGTAGGAAATAATCCATCTGAAAATCTGAGTCTTCTTTGTCTTCACTTGCCTCTTCCCCACCACCATCTGAAATAGAAATGTCGCAAGTGCTGTTGGTGAATGGAATGTCACATAGATGAGCATTGCCCACGAAAGATGTCTCGTCAAAGGTCAAAAACTGCCCTCCATGAGGTACTTTTCCCTCAAGCCTGTTGTAAGAGACATTAACCTGTTGTAAGAGACATTAAAGACTTGCAAGTAACTCAGAGATTGAAGTTCCAAAGGAATTTTTCCACTCAAGTTGTTTAGTGAAAGATCGAGAGACTCCAATTGATCCATGCCTCCGGATGTGCTTGGAATCTGGCCGATCATATGATTTCTAGAAAGATTGAGACCTTTCAAACCACGAAGGGATCCAATTTCTGGAGGAATCTTTCCCGATAAATTATTGCTTGACAGATCCATAAACTTAAAAATTGTCAGAATGACCTCGTATTTAAGAAACATGTCTTTTGTGGAAAGGGTTACCTCGTTCTTACAAAAAATATCTTTTGAAATTTGGTACCCGAGCTGCACTGGACTAAACTGTGATGCATTGACCATTGCCTGTAAGCTTGCAATGCTTTCTGGTATAGAACCTGAAAGATTGTTGTGAGAAAGGTCTAAGATTTGGAGTTGCTTAAGGGCAAATATATTGGAAGGAATAGTGCCATGAAATTTATTGGAGTTCAACATTAAAAGCTGTAGTTTTGATAGATCTCCAATCCACTGGGGAATGCTAACATCAAAATCATTATTTCCTAAATTCAGAACTTGGAGAGAAATGCAATTTGCTACCGACAGTTCAATAGGCCCTTTTAGATGATTACCATTCAGACTTAACGTCTGAAGTTTTGTAAGATTTCCCAGTTCCGCCATATCACCCACCAGATTGTTTACACCCAAATTCAAAACTCTTAAATCCGAACAGTTTGCTGTAAAATTATGAGGAATAGTACCGCTGAGCATGTTACCTGACAAGTCAAGAACATGCATATTTGTCGTGCAGATAGAGTCTGGGATTCTTCCACTGATCTTATTCCTCAAGATAGAGAAAACCTCCGCCGATTGAAAATATGCTCCAATATCACAAGGAATTGAGCCTGTAAAATTATTATCTGACATGTCTAGATATAAAATACCAGCTGGTGGCAGAGGAAGTGCACCCTCCAAACTGTTGTTGTGCAAATCCAGGAACCCAAGCTTTTTGGCTGCAAGC
Source organism: Sequoia sempervirens (assembly GCA_007258455.2). Taxonomy (NCBI): domain Eukaryota; kingdom Viridiplantae; phylum Streptophyta; class Pinopsida; order Cupressales; family Cupressaceae; genus Sequoia; species Sequoia sempervirens. Next base: position 158,670,084 of record VDFB02000015.1, on the reverse strand, counting down.
TTCAATGGTAATCTTCCTGTTAACTCACTAGATGAAAGGTTGAGACGAAAAAGCACGGGAAACTCCCATATCCATGTCGGAATATTCCCTGCTAGACTGTTGCCAGATAAATCCAGCTCAAACATATCATACTGTTTCACAAGAAATTCAGGAAATTTAGCCAACCTACAAGAAGCCAGTCCAAGGCCAGACAACTTCTTGAACTTGGGAGTCGAAGTGGAAGCGACGCTCACAGTTAAGTGATTGTGAGAAAGCACCAGCTGTTCAAGGTTAGCCATATTCTCAAAGAAGGAAAGCGAAATGGAACCTGTCAAACTGTTGGACGAGAGCAAAAGAGATTTTAATGTAACAAGCCTTGAAATTGTGTATGGAATTGTACCATTGAAATGGTTGGAGCTGAGATCAAGATAAGCAAGAGCTGGAAGGTGACCCACAAAAGGCGGTATTACCCCTGTGAAGTTGTTGGAAGACAGATCCAGGTGTACAAGACTGGAGAGATTCTGTAAAGAGGAAGGAAGTGCTCCTCTTAGCCCACAATCAGACAAGCGCAGATACTTGAGATAGAATAGATTGGTAACTTTGTCCCACTCCTTTGCCCCTGAAATTTCCACTCTATGCAGAGTGAGGTGTTCCAATTTTCTCATGTTTTTCAGCTAAGTTGGCAGCCTCAGACTTTGCAATTTTGCTACATTGTCCGTCGAGCTCAGCTTCAAGTAGCGCAGATTCCACAAGTTCGCCAGAGTTGCAGGAATTTTGCCTTGAAAACCACTGGAAAACAAGTTAAGAGAAGTGAGTCTCTTAAGTTTTCCAAGGTCAGAAGGGATGGGAATTCCTGGAAACAAATGTAGCTGAGATCTAAATTTTGTAGATATTCAAGCCTAAACAGCGATGAGTGGATCTCCCCTCCCAATTTCTGATCTGTCAGATTCAGTAGAGTAACATGACCACCTGATTGGTTGCTGCAACCAACACCTTTCCACTTGCAGCAACTGAAGCCTTGCCAAGATTGTAAATTGCTGGAGTTATCTACAAGAGCAGCCTTGAAATGCAACAGATAATTCCTTTCATGTGGTGGGCATTTAATTTCGACACTGATAGAGCTCTGCAATAACAAGAAGAACAACAAACACATTATTTTGCGAATTTCAATTCCACAAAACAACGATACCATGGTTTGTGTGTTTTTGTCACCAACAATTTCTGGGTGGCGTTGGTAGAGACTGGGATGACTGCTCAATAGATTTTTCATTGGGTTTTATGCAACAAATTCTGGTTAGCCCAGTCTAAAATCAGGTCAAAAAGACGTTCCTGATGACCCAGAAAATGCCCTTTCTGAACGTGTGGCTTCTGGGTTTCCTTTCACTTTCGTATTAGAAGAGTAGATGACTTAAAAGTCCACAAAACGAAAGATGGCATATGGAAATTTGCCAACAAGTTTACACTACGCGCTCTTGAAATTTGATTGAGTTGCCACGCGTTGAGAACTGGGTTGAATGATTTGACGACTTGGCCGTTCTTCACGGACCTAAAAAAAATCGGGGTACAAGCATAGATGAATGAATGAATGAAAGATTTTAATGACGTCCACGAGACTAAACAGTCTATGGGACCAAGAAACAAACTTAATTTTCTTTCATGCTCTTTTCTAAATCAGATCTCCTACTATTGATTTTGACAAGAAGACTAGCCGCCTGATTGATCTTATCCTCCTCGAATAACTGCTGCATATCGTCCATACACAAACTATTTGCATACTGTTTACGAATGTCTTCATACGCTGTGCATTCCATGAAGAAGTGTCGCTCCGTCTCAACCACCCCCTTATCGCAGAAAATGCAAGTTCTTTCTTCCCATGTTTCCTTAGGAGACTTCCATCTACCGGTCTCACATCTAAGATGATGCGATCCCGTCCTCAGTTGTGCAATTAACACCCTCGCTTTCCCTTTAATAGCAGCCCCTAAATACGTTTTTTCGCCATGATCCTTTGTCGGGTTAAACTCTTTGACGTAGTATGCTTTTTTTCGCCCAATCTGATTTGACCACATGGCAGTCCTAAATTTTTCCTTCACGTATTTTTTTATTTCACTATTGGTGCTAGGACACTCCTGTAATTTGATGTCCCACTTGTTCAGCCACTTGTTGTTCTGCTTCATCCAGGTTTTCTTTCTACGGTTTAGCGCCTCCTCCATAACCGCTTTGGGCCACCGGTGGTTGTCCATATTTTCAATCTTCTTTAGATAACTTATCAACCGAATTATCGCCGATGCTTCCAAGGGAAAAGCCCCCGCTTCAGCTAACAGAATTTCATATGGGACCGTGGCCTTAACTTTGAGATTGCTTGTTATTAGGTGTTTTTGGATCCTTTCTATTTGTTTCCAGCTGCACTTTGACATATTGCTTCCCCACACTTCACACCCATAAAGTACAACTGGCGTGACAAGTAAACCAAAAAGAGTTTTCATGGTTTTCCAATCCCAAAGTTCAGCTTTCCTACATCTGTTTTGCAGCAAGAAAGAGGCTTTCCAACCTCCCTGTATCCTTTTCGATCTACAAGTCTCCCAGCTGAGCTTATGGTGAAAATCAACCCCAAGATACTTGTATTCTTTCACTATATCAAGCGGACTACCTTCAAAAAGAAAGATATGCTGTTTTACTTTTCTATTCAAAGAGAAAATCATGATTTTGGTTTTGGTGGTGTTCAATTGCATCCCCACTTGCTGTTTTACTTTTCCAGATGCTCTGTTTAAAAAGTGGCCATCCTCCTCTCATTAAAAAGTGTTTTCACATGGCGAGAAGACTTAATTAGGGGAGAGGGACCACTAGCTGGGAGGTTGATGGGGTTTCAATTTTTGATATAGTAGGTATTTGTGATTATAAGTTTTAGTTTTGTAATATATTTATATAAAATATTTTTAATAAATAGTTTGTTCTATCGTAAATATAAAAGGTGGACACAATAAATATCTTATATTTTCTCAATGTGAAGAATTGTTTAAGAAAAATGATCATTTTAAGTTGAATATAATTTGTATTTATAATAATAATGTGTTATTTTTAGTCAATAGGCTATTGTGGGTGGGAAATCCCACCGGATTCATCTGATGTCCGATGCCTGTAAATTTCTGAAGTTTTCCGGCAATGGTTTTAAGTGATAGACGATGGGAGTGAGGCCCCTGTACTGTGCACCGTGGGGTAGGCATGGCAGGGATGGTCAAAGGGCATGGCACCCCTGTCCACGAACCACTTAGTACTGGCTATGCCATGCCCATCCATGCTACGGATCCCCTTGCCTGCCACAGTGTTGTGCCTCCCGTGCCATGCAAACACAGTAGTCCGCGCCGCCATAGAATGCGATTTGATTTGTAATTAATAACATAAAATATGCATTCGGTGATATATATATATATATATATATATATATATATATATATGTATAAAAGTAAAAAAATATAAATTTAAATGTAAATATTACATATAATGCTTATCCTTTAAATTTTAATATTTCATTTTATTTTATTTTAATATTTCATTTTTCTTTTTCTTTTTATATAATTTTTTTAATTTATATTTGTTTATTTTTCAGTTTTATTACATAAAAAAATGTCAAGTAAAATTTAAAGAATAAGCATTATAAAATTATTTTATTTAGATTATTATATATATATACACAAACTTCAAATCATTTAAATATTTCAAATCTTAAAAAGATGTTTTATATTCTAAACTTCATTATTTATAACTTTTTTAAAAATGGAATTTCATAAAAGAAAAATGACTAATTTAAGTTGGTCAAATTTTTATTTTTTAATAAATTAAAATGTGAGATTAAAAATTCATTTACAATATTTTTAAATTTTACAAAAATCATCCAAGTATGCATAATGCCTATTCATGTGTAATTCACTTATATCTATAACTTGAAGATAAATTATATATTTTTCTTGAGAAGAGAATGACACCTTTTCACCAAATTTATTTAAATTTTTTTTCTAAGAAGTTATAAACTAAATTTAATTTATTAGAAATTATATTACACCCTTTTTCAAATTGTATAGATAAATCATTCAATTTTTTACTTAGGGTTTACTTAGGTTTAGGGTTAGAGTTAGGGTTCTAGGACAAAGCTTCAAGACTTTAGAATTGAATTAAGGTTAGGGTTATCTCAAATAAAACTTGGGGTTAGAATAAGGGTTCCAATTAGGGTTTGGTTTTAATTAGACTTAGGTTTCATTAGCATTCAAGTTAAAATAGTCTTAGGGTTAGAATTAGGGTTGTATTTCAATTAAAGTTAATGTTAGGTTAGGGTTAGCAATTATGGTTTTATGATTAAGATTTGGTTGGAGTTAGGGTTAGAGTTAGGGAATTAGGGCTAGTTAGCGTTACAATTATGCTGGGTTAAATTAGTGATGATTAGGGTTTAATTATGGTTAAGATTTAATTAAGATTAGGTTTAGGGTACAACTAGTATATGTGATAAAGTTTTGGGTTAGGGTTATGGTTGGGGTTGGAGTCAAGGTTGGGGCTACAATTCAACTAGAGTTAGGGTTATAATTACAATTAACGTTATGATTAAAATTTAATTAGGATTTAACTAGGGTTATGGTTAGGGGTTATATTCAATTAGGGTAATTGTTTAACTAGGGTTAGGATTAGGGTTCAATTAGGGTTAGGGTTATAGTTAGGTTAGGGTTAGGGTTTAATTAGAATTACTCTTAGGGTTTTATTAGGATTATAATTAGAGTTGGTATTGTAATTAGGAGTATGGTTTGTGTTAGAATGAATATTATGAATAGGGTTAGAATTCTGGTTAGGGCTAGAATTATAATTAGGGTTGAATTTCAATTATGATTAGGGGTAGGGTAGGTTAAGGTTAGGATTACAACTCAACTAGAGTAAGGGTTAGAGTTAGGATTCTAAGATAGAACTTGTGATTAGAAATAATGTGAAGCTTTAGGGTTCAATTAGGTTTTGGGTTCTCAATTTGAAAATAATTGAAATAAGGAATTATTTTATAACATATATCTATACACTTACTAATTTAAATAAAATTCTAACATAAGAAAATAATAAGAAATAATTTATGATAAATTTGTGTATTTTATATATATTATTAATTAATATATGTATTGCTAGTTTAAATAAAGACACAAGCTCTTAATAAAAATAAAAATAAAATAATAATTGAAAGAAAAGTGTAAGCACTTAAAAGTAAATTAAAATGTTTCTATGAGTCAATTTGATGTCACTTTTAAAATTTATTAATCAAAATTATGAGGATTAAATTTAAATTATTCTTCAAAAATTATTAAAAATATTATACCAATGTAACATTTTAGTAAACATATAAATAAATTATATAAAAAGATAAACATTAAATGCAATTTAAATTAACAATCATAAAAATTATATAAAAATATGTAAACACAAACAATTTAAACAATTTTTTTATTAAAATTAAATTTAAAATGGCTTCTAAATTATTTAGAGAACACTCCAAAACTTACTATTCCTAACTTTATTAAAACCACTTGTATTGTAGGAAAAAATTTTATGAAGGCTTCTTCTCATGAATTTGTTATTTCACTATAGAACTTTTAAATAATTTAGAACTTTTAAATAATTCCTTATTTCAATTATTTTAAAATTTAGAACCCAAAACCTAATTGAACCCTAAAGCTTCACATTAATTCTAATCACAAGTTCTATCTTAGAACCCTAACTCTAACCCTTACTCTAGTTGAGTTGTAATCCTAACTTTAACCTAACCCTACCCCTAATCATAATTGAAATTCAACCCTAATTATAATTCTAACCCTAACCGTAATTCTAACCCTACTCATAATATTCATTCTAACACAAACCATACTCCTAATTACAATACCAACTCTAGTTATAATCCTAATAAAACCCTACGAGTAATTCTAATTTAACCCTAACCTAACTATAACCCTAACCCTAATTGAACCCTAATCCTAACCCTAGTTAAACAATTACCCTAATTGAATATAACCCCTAACCATAACCCTAGTTAAATCCTAATTAAATTTTAATCATAATGTTAATTATAATTATAATCCTAACTCTAGTTGAATTGTAGCCCCAACCCTGACTCCAACCCCAACCATAACCCTAACCCAAAACTTTATCACATATACCAGTTGTACCCTAAACCTAATCTTAATTAAATATTAACCATAATTAAGCCATAATCATCACTAATTTAACCCAAGATAACCCTAACACTAACTAAGTCCCAATTCCCTAACTCTAACCCTTAACTCCAACCAAACCTTAATCATAAACCATAATTGCTACCCTAACCTAACACTAACTTTAATTGAAATACAACCCTAATTCTAACCCTAAGACTATTTTAACTTGAATGCTAATGAAACCTAAGTCTTAGAATCCTAATTGAATTGTACAAACTATTTAAAACTAAACCCTAATTGAACTCTAACCCTAATTGGAACCCTTATTCTAACCTTAATTGGAACCCTTATTTTAACCCCAAGCTTCATCTGAGATAACCCTAACCTTAATTTAATTCTAACCCGAAGCTTTGTCCTAGAACCCTAACTCTAACCCTAAACCTCTAACTCTAACCCTAAACCTAAGTAAACCCTAAGTAAAAACTTGAATGAGTTATCTATACAATTTGAAAAAGGGTCTAATATAATTTATAATAAGTTAAATTTAGTTTATGGACTTCTTAGAAAAAAAAATTAAATAAATTTGGTGAAAAGGTGTCATTCTCTTCTCCTAAGTATGAGAAAAATATATAATTTCTCTTCAAGTTATAGATATAAGTGAATGACACATGAATAGGTGTTATGCATATTTGGGTGATTTTTGTAAAATTTAAAAATATGGTAAATTAATTTTTATGACATTTTAATTTATTAAAAAATAAAAATTTGACCAACTTAAATTAGTCATTTTTCTTTTATGAAATTCGATCTTTTAAAAACTTATAAATAATGAAGTTTAGAATATAAAACATATTTTTAAGATTTGAAAATATTTAAATGATTTGAAATTTGTTTATATATATATAATCTAAATAAAATAAATTTAAATGTAAATATTACATATAATGCTTATTCTTTAGATTTTAGTTGACATTATTTTTATGTAATAAAATTGAAAAATAAACAAATATAAATTTTAAAAATTATATTAAAAAAATAAAAATGAAATATTAAAATTTAAAGGATGAGCATTAAATGTAATATTTGCATTTAAATTTAGATTTTTAATTTTTAATTTATATATATATAGCACCGAATGCATATTTTATGTTATTAATTACAAATCAAATCGCATTTGATGGCGGCGCGGACTATTGTGTTTGCATGGCACGGGAGGCACGGCACTGTGGCAGGCAGGGGGATCCTTTGCATGGATGGGCATGGCATAGCTTCCATCCCCAGGTGCATTCCTGGGGTTGGATAGCCAGTGCCCTGGCTGTGAGGAGCAGAAAATAGGTAAGATTCATATAATGAATTAAATAAGGATGGTGATTGTGATGGCACCATTAATTGACGTGACCATGCACAGATGGTTTGAGGGAGGGGTGTTAATTTTAGGAATTGTGTTTAATGCTGCCAATACAGATATCAGGTGAGATCTTTCCTATAAGATTTTTTCAAAAATCAGCATTTATTGGTCACGTGGAGGAGAGGTTTCTGCCATAATTCATATTAGGAAACAAATCAGCAATTATCCTAAATTTAATTACCTATGCCGGAGGACTTTTGATCTGAACATCTGAAAAGAAAGTCTTGTCATGCAATTAAGGACTGCAAAAATAATAAATAAAATAAAATCTTGCTTCGAGCTCAAGAATCTAAGAGCTCTCAAACCATCACGTCTCCCTTATGGGGATTACACTTGCTGTCAATGTCTGTGAATGTTAGCGTTGGTAGTTGGGAGTATAGTGTGGATGTGTCTTTATTCAAATGACAGGAGGGAGATTTACGGCTATCCAGCCATCAAAATGCACCATATGCATTCTAATGGCATCATGCCCATGCCCCTCATAGCTTGACACTGTTGGCCAGCTATGTCAGCCTTTGTCAGATATGTTATTAAGCTATCGTTTCCTTCTGCAGGAGATTCTCACCAACCTGCGAAATCTTCCCGCTTAATTGCGTTATGCCTTGTATTCAACGGCTATGCATGCAAAAATACATCTTCTAGCATGCACAAACACAAGCTTTGGCTCTACGCAGGAAATTTGGTTTCAAGCATCTACCTCCTCTGCGCTATTCTCCTTCCTCGTTGTCTGCAATTGTCTCCATAATCAGAAGGCAGAAGGCAATAGTTAATCGCAGCTACTAGTGATCAAGTAGGCAGCATCTGGTAATTAAGCGGGAGCGGGGTATTTTGCCTTGTGCTGGTAATTTTTTTAATCGCAGCTACCAACACAAGTTGTATGCATGCCGACCCAAGCTTAGAGCCTTGGAAGAGCATCATAAGGCTAAATCGGTGGGGTTGAAGGCATTTAGTTATCAAGAGATCGACGCTGCAAACCCACGGCTTCAACCAAGAAATAGGAAGAGGGGCAAATATGATAGTTAATTGCAGCTACTGATTAAGCAGCGTGATGCGGGAGATTGACACGGTTTTCTCGGTGATCAAGCAGGGTGCTGGTAATTTTTTTTGAAGTATTTGTAATGTTTTGTGGTCTGGGCTGTTCACCTGTATCAAGATATAAGCAAAGTAAAGCAAAGTTATAAAGCAACATAAAACTTAAAAAGCCAGAAATGTGAAGTAGCAGAAGCAGTGTTCAAAATCCCAAAGCTATGTCAACAAACTATGCTCCCAGCATTTAAATTTGAGAAGAAACTAGTGATTACAGATATGCATAAAATGAATTTGTAAAGGCATTACAAATTTCAAACAATACAAACTATATACAAGTATAAATCTCAAATTTATGCTATGTTTCCACTAAGCAAATAATACAAGGAAGGAGAATAGCGCAGAGGAGGTAGATGCTTGAAACCAAATTTCCTGTGCAGAGCCAAAGCTTGTGTTTGTGCATGCCAGAAGATGTATTTTTGCATGCATAGCCGTTGAATACAAGACAGAACGCAATTAAGCGGGAAGATTTTGCAGGCTGGTGAGAATCTCCGACAGAAGGCAGCGATAGCTTAATAACGTATCTGACAAAGGCTGACATAGCCGGCCAACAGTGTCAGGCTATGAGGGGCATGGGCATGATGCCATCAGAATGCATATGGTGCATTCTGATGGCTGGATAGCTGTTGTCGTGCATAGGTGCCTAAAGATAGAACAGAAAAAAGATAAAGGAAAAAGAAAAGGGGAAAGATTCAAAGCAACACAAAATACATGGTGATCACCTAGGAACGCAGAGGCAGATTGTTGAAGAAGGGCCCTTGAACTATTTGTCATCTAAGACCTATGAGTATTATGTTAAAAGAGATTAAGTTGTGGATAGAGGTCATGTTTGGGTTGGTGGTGAGTTGGGACAACGTTTGAAGGCTTGGCACGGGAGCTGGCCATTTATTTTTCAGTCTAATCTCCCTATCCAATCACTGCCGAGAATGAGTGCGTCGCAGCCATCATTCTCCTCAACTCGTAGTCTGAACGTGGGAACCAGGGGAACGACAATCACTTGGGATAGTGCAAAAATCCATAGGAGGCGGGGTCTGATGCATTTGTTGTAGCTAAATTTACAGGCTTATGGCTTGCTACGCCTAGGAACGATGGTGGAGGTATTTATTTTGAGCCAAATTTTGTATTAAGTTTTATCTTTAGAAGTTGTGTTAGAATGTAAACAATAACCACACGTGAATAGCCGCTTTGCTAAGAAGAAACAATCAAACATGTTTATCATTATAACTATATTGGCTTGTAAACACTTGTGGAAGAAACTTGTAATCATGGACCATGTATATTGAAATTTTAATAAAGCTCGGTGTATTTCAATGATCTATTATCCTTGTGCACATCGAAGTCATGCCTGAGAGAGAATTTGGGTTGTATCTCTTGAGAATACGTTATTTTATTTAGTCTCTGTAACTCAAAATCCATTTCCCCAAAGAAACTTGATTTGCAACCATTTTTAGGTTCATCGCTCTTATGTATTTTTTTTTTATGGTTGCACTTTCATAAACATCAGTTAGTTATGGGTAGAGGGAAATCTACGGTGCCAGTATTAGACTTACATGTTTCCTTTTATCAATTTTATAAGTTAGTGTTACTTTTAATGAAACCTTGGTTAGGTGTTTGTGAAAAATAAATTTAATACCAAAAAAATCCACACTTGAAAGAACATATTTATTTATTGCTTTTGGTTAAAAAGTTTTCACGCCTTGCTTATGTAGTTCTATATACCTGTGTTAACATTTCCATTAGATAATTCTAAATTTCCCCTTGAATAAGAGGCTTGCCTCACACTTCTAACCCTACCAAGTAGACTAGAAATGATATTTGCATAGTGGATGACTTTATATAACTAATAGACGACATTCGAATATGTAATACATAATAACTTCTATTATGAAAGAATCCCCTTGATATTGATATTGATAATGTTACTGCTTGGTATAATATATTAAAAGAACCATTAGAGAAAATGGATGCAATCATAAATGAGAAATCTACAAGAGCCTATAGACATGGTAGAATTCACAAAACCTAACATACAGAAGGAGGTTGTCTATGTATAGTTGTATAAGAGTAGAAGAATCATTTCCGACATGAAATAAAATGTCATCAAACATGTGTGATGTGTGGTAGTGATAGATTTGGCCAAAAATGTAGAGACAGAAGATGGCATGAGAAAGAGAGAATAGAGGAGGAAAGGGAAGAGAGCTCGGTGGGAGGAGGTACAAAAGGTGTAGCTTTTTAGAGCTGCAAAGAAGGGATAGGGAGAACGAAGGGGAGGAAAAAGTGTGGTCTCATGGAATGCAGTGAGGAGAAGTCAGCGCACAGACATGTTGAGAAATGGGAAGATAGCTACGGAGGAAGAGAATGGTGATGGGAGAGGAAAAGGCCAAATGGAACGCAAGAATAGAAGGCAAAGAATGGGAATGCACAAAGGATGGGTTTTGTTTGGGAAGAAAAAAGAATGTGAGTAGCAAAAGTCGGCTAGAATTTGATTGAGAATGTGATGCAGAAGGTAGTGAGTAAGAATACATGGAGGAAGCAACTGAAAAGTGGGATTAAGAGTGATAGAAAACACATGAAGTTTGATTTGTTAGGGGCAAATAAAAATGCATTGTATGCCATAATTGGGTACAACAAAGCCGTTGTGAATCAAACTACCCAAAATTTTGAAGTCTAAATTAATTTTATTGTTCTTCAAACTCTAGCGAGAAGAAATCTTTCCATACAAGCAATGGGGCAGATGTAAGGAAATATGTATATAATTGTTGGGTTTGCATTTATCTTTTTCAGGTGTAGTTGAGGGTATTGAAGTAAATTTGAGAGTGTGATCACGCCAACTACAGATAGGAAGGCAGAAATTTAACAGTAAAGGTTTATTGGGTGTGTTTATTCTTGATGCAGAGTCGTTATGGGAGGTTGTGTGTTAAATCCAGGTAGAATTATCAAAGATTCATTTCGGTGCATATAGGGAAAAGTGGTTCTTAATGTTCCTTATTGTCAAGGATGCAGTGATATCTTATTTAATTTCTCCAATGGAGATGGTGAGAAGTGAGTAACACATCATGCCAAGGTGGGGTTAACCAAGCATCAACCACAAATGAGCTATTTCTCTCTTCCTATACTTCATATCCTTTCAATGTTTTCTTTCTAATGTTTCTCATTGAAACATTTCACTTTGGATCTCCATCCCTATAGCTAAGTGACAAGCATAATATACCCAAGTCTATTATAAAATTTGGGTTGTGGAAAGTTAAAAGAGGCTTTGGTAGCTAAAGTTACCATAAAATGACGAAATAATAATATGCCATTGATGTTCACAGTGATTAAAATTTATTGGGAGACAAATATAACATTTTACATATGGTTGTAATTCAAGTTAAATGTTCGTGCTTATTTCAGTTTCCTTATTATTAGTGTTAGAATGTAGAAAATGAGAGATTGATTATGCATCTTTGGAGGACTTCAAACCTTGTCTTGAACTTTAAACTAAGAATATTTATAAATTATCAAGTAAAGCATGTAAATTTATACTCTATCAGAATCATGACCATGGTATAAACTTGACAACCTCCCCTCCATCTTGAATACATGAATTTAGCACTTATAGGTCCTTATTTTGTATTCCACATGTTTAAAGATAAGGAAGGACTCCAATGAAGGGTAAGGTTTCTAATAGATATTATTTAACTAGATAGTACGTAATTTATTAGGTTATAAACATGGCTGAATATTATTATCAAAGTGTATGGGTATATATACGTTGAGATTTGATAACATGCAAATTGCTCAAACATAGAAGTTGAAACCCTATCAACTTAGTAAAAGGTGAAGGTGACATATTTTCTTCCCTGAATATTTTACATGGAATGAGGTGGGTTAAAAATATGACCATAAAGACCTCTTCATATGTAATGAATTATGAACATGATTACCTAATCTAAGTTTTGGATAATGGATTCCTAATAATGTAAGTGATGATGACTTGTTTTAGTGACACTAGAACCACACTTTATTAAACATATCTTTAACATTGAAACTGGACACTTTTGATAAATTATTGATACTATGGTAAATGCTTTATATGACTACATGATGTCTATCAACCTTTTAAATATGAGAACCTTGATGTTGGAATTATTATGTGAATGAAGGATAGTATAACTATAGTAAACCTCAATATGATTGCATTCTAGGTGGAGGGTGACAATGTGGTTGAGATCATTTTATGATTGCATTCCTCAATGTTGGAATTATTATGAGAATGAAGGATAGTATAACTATAACAAACCTCAATATGATTGCATTCTAGGTGGAGGGTGACAATGTGGTTGAGATTGTTTTATGATTGCATTCCTCAATGTTGGAATTATTATTTGAATGAAGGATAGTATAACTATAACAAACCTCAATATGATTGCATTCTAGGTGGAGGGTGACAATGTGGTTGAGATCATTTTATGATTGCATTCCTCAATGTTGGAATTATTATGTGAATGAAGGATAGTATAACTATAACAAACCTCAATATGATTGCATTCTAGGTGGAGGGTGACAATGTGGTTGAGATTGTTTTATGATTGCATTTCTCAATGTTGGAATTATTATGTGAATGAAGGATAGTATAACTATAACAAACCTCAATATGATTGCATTCTAGGTGGAGGGTGACAATGTGGTTGAGATCGTTGGCATTATTGATAGTATGGCACAATTTGTACAAAAACTTTGGTCGTTGTTTGCAAAGATTTTCTTGAGAGAAGGTAGTGGCCCTAAATTGCTATGCAAAGTTCTAAGTTTGTGGAAAATCTTGTCACCCTCGATTGTACAAGCTCCCCAACTTTGATTTGCACTCTCATCAAGGTAAATACATCTCTCCCAGTTACTGTCAGAGCATCAATTCCACTTTTACAAATTTCTCTTTTGCAGAAATCTACTACATACCATGACACAATCAACTACAAGGACGAGGTATCAAGACTCAAGCATACATATCAATCAACGACATTGACGTCATCAATGGCTTCAATATATTCAACTTCCAATTTTCCTCTTACATAATTATGCATTTCAGCTATTTAATCAAGCTACAATTTTTTTGCCATAATTTGACACCTAATCAACACATCTAACCATTCCATTGCTTTTGTTTTGTAGGTCTTGAAGACAAATGGCATGTCACAGAACCTCATCGTCAACCACCAACAATTGTATTATACATGATCAATCTCTTAAGTTAGTGATTTTCATGTGTCATAAAAATTTTATGTATTATAAAAATATTTTCCTGCAACATGCAGTTTTCCATTATGTTATGGTCGGTTACAAGGTATACTATTAACCAGCAACAATTGTACTTAATCCAATCAACCTTTTAAGTTGCAAGTCTTCTTTCATTGTACAAAAAATATTATGTTGTTAAACCATTTAGCATAGCATATTGATTTAAATAAAGTTTCATTTGTTCATATTAAAATCTTCTCACATCCCATCATCAATTGACTTTTGATATAAATAGTTAGTCTTAAGAAAAACAATTTACATTTTCTTGCGATTTTTCCCCCTTCCCTTCAATATATTGCCAGAGTATATCCTGTTATCGGCGTAACCATTGCACCTCGTTGAGGTGCAAGCGCTAGTTATAACAAAAAAAAATGGTTTTTTTTTGTTCAACTACTAGCCCCTTTGTGTTTGATATGAAGGTTAGAGATAACAATATTTATGGTTATCAAAACATATCGAGATCATTAGGTTGCATATAACTTATCTTTTAAAAAATATATGATATTGTTAGATAACAAAAAAAGATATTTTTTGTTCAATTATTAGGGATACCATGATTAAGTTTTGGTTGACTTTTTCAAATGTCAATTTACGACACTTCTCAATAAACTTGTTGATGTGGCAAGTTGCATAATGAGTCACACCTTCAAACCTTACTTATAGATAGATAAGAGGTCAATTCACATTTTTTAAGAAAATGGAGGTCCTACAATATTATATGCAACCACTACAAGCTTATAAAATTAGCCCACACAACAATTGGTCCCTCTCCCTATTTTTATTAGGTAAAGGGTATTTTGAAATGGTTCCAACTCCTTTACAAAGAAAGAAAAAATGGGACAAATATTATAGTTGCAATAAAATTGTAAGGACAAAAAACAACATCAAATGACTAGACAATATAATAACCATACCTAACAATGTGTATGCCCTTATCCTAGGCACAAGATTAAGAAATATGTTTCAAAATACCTTTCTTCATTCTTTGGATGATGTTCTAGGAAATTTCATTATCAACATCCACTAAAATAGGAGAGAGGAGGGGAGACTCTCTTCAATACCTAAATAGTGGGCGATATTTAGGGAGAGGAGTGTCCAGCTAGGGAAGGCAACTGTTGAGAAAGTAATGCATAGAATAGACAAGGATTGTCACAACCAACCATAGAATTGGGTATGGGAACTTAAAAGTAAGAACAACAAGCATCACAAGAAAGGAAGGGGCCTCTTTCCCAATAATAGCAAGTGGCTCAAAATCCTCTAAAATAGAAATATCATTAGCCACATCCATATTTGTATAGATCCATACCCTACATGCTTATTTCTTACATCTATGTATTCACATATTTACATGAATATGTTATCCACTTTTATTTGTCCCCTTTCATGTCCCAAGACAAGTTTGATTTCACATAGATGACCTTACAATTGCACAAATGATATCACTATTAGACTAATCCTTCATAAATATAATATTTAACAATCAAATATGTTTGATGCCTATCAAAACTTTTCCCTCTAAGGGATGACCAAAAATAAGTTTGCATAATGTATTATTATTGTTATAATAAGAGACTAAATGCATTAATTTTAAACACAAAGGAATTCATGTACCATTTGAACTTATATTTCTTCATTTGGCACCATATAAGGGATCTATTCGTACATGAAAATTAAATGATCATATGCATTGATAAATAGTTTTTCTTTAAATCATCTATACACATTTATATAAGTTAACTTTTGGAAAACATGTTTCCTAGAAACATGATATTCCTAATTTAATGTATTTATGAATACCACTAGTATTTTAGATAGCAAGAAGCACAACAAAATTTAAGGTGAATCAAGTGTTGTGAAGAATGTAATTCTATAGATCTCATAGTAAAGTTCATAACAATAGGATACATCCATGTTCATATACTTTTCATTGATCCCAAGTTCTCTAGATAGAGTGAAGAGAATATTCTAATTAGAAGGCAAATAATAGATTATCATTAGTAGGTTTAGATCTCAAGAAACTAAAAAATTTAGAGCATTAATTTAGGTTATTCTATTTGTAAGTATAAAGTTAAGGACCATTATTTCTATGTGCATTTGAATCTTTATTTAATTATATAAATAATCAAATTTTCAATCTTAACTTATTATTTAATTAGTCTAAATTAATATGAAAACATTTATTAAATAAAGGATATCCAAGAATCTAGTAAGATTTAGAAAATAGTGATACTTTAATATAGATTGAAGTAATTATAAAAAAACATTACATAAATTAAGCTAATACATTCTTAACGGGTGATCCTACAATAGTGGCTTACAATTTTTAGCCAAACTGGACACTGAAATTTTTATTTTTAACTAAATCTTCACATTCGGACACCTATAGCGGATAAACCGTGAGGAATTTGAAGATGATGCAAACTAGAGTCTCATCACATTTTGTCTGTAGATTCTAAAAATATTTTTTCAAAATTTTTAGATTCAAATTGCACTTCTTTTTCCATCTCCCACAAAAACTGGTTTTTTTCAAAAAACAGCATTTTTAAAAAGTGACGCACACCGTATAACGCATAACTTTTTTTCCATGAAGGATAAAATTCTAATTCTTTCAATTTAGATTTCTAACTCTGATATCTAGTGCTTGCACTTGGTTAGATAGTTTTTTATTGAATATTTTTTCTTTAATCAAGTTTTGAAGTCAAACCAATGACAATTCAGACATAGCGCGACCGTATAACGCGTAACTTTTTTGTATTTATCAAAATTCAATTTTTTTTTGTTGGATCAAGGACTTCAATATCTGGTGCACTCATATTTTTCAAATTTTTTTTTGATAATCTACTATTTTTCCACATGTGCAAAATAGAGACCTTCATTTTGATGAAAAACCTATGTTTAATAAAACTAAAAAAACAAATACATAATAAAACCAAAACATATTAAAATTATATTCATTGGATAGCTCGTTTCGAGGACTACCTGACTCCAATTGGGTTTGTGAAGATTCCCCCATTTTCATCCTCAACCTAAGCGTCAAAGCGTAAAAAATTAGGTTTTTTGTGTGAACAAAATAAAAAATTAGGGAAAAGGGGGGTTCGCTAGAACCAGGGTTCATTCGAACCCTAGTTCATTAGAACCCCCTCAATATGCATTTTCCCTTTTGCTTTTTGGGTGAGAAATGTGGGCCCCGTGATTGATGGGTTCGGTCGAACCCTAGTTCGGTCGAACCCCTTTATGGTTCGGTCGAACTTGTAGGTTCATTCGAACCCCTAAAACCAATGTTTTTGCCATGGGGCCATTTTTTCTCAGTTTTCCTTCCTCCATCAAATTGTAAACCACTATTGTGGCTTCACCCTAACCAAAATCATAAGTCAATAAAAAACTTTAGCAAACCTACAATATAAAAATATATATTATAATTCTTGCATTATCTACCCATTTCCAATCTAATAAAATACAAGTTATTAAGAAGGTTTAGGCTAACAAGCATATGCTATAATAGATTCATCTATATAATTATTCTCACATTATCTCTCCATTTTCAACCACAGTTAGAAAAGATAATAACAAAGATCAAGTGAAAAAGCTACCTATATTATAATATTTGAGTTTGTTGAAAATCATGATAAAATTTTATAGTGTAAATATGTAGATAATTTTATGCATCCAAATAAACAAATAGCAATAAATCATTGATGAAAATAGATTACAATATAAATATAAACCATAACTCAAGAATTATGTGGAGAAACCCTTGGGGCAAAAAAAATCCACACAAAGAGATCCAAGACTTGTATTAATCCTTCAAATGAGTTACATCAATACAACTCTCTCTCTGAATCATTGCAACACTTCATGGCTTCAACAACTTGTAAATTAATTTGTTTTCCCTTCAACTCAAGAACTAAATATATAGGCATGAGAGAATCCACAAATCATGAATAGTTTCTAAAACCATTTAGGCATAAATCACAAAAATAAGAAACTTCCTCTTCCAACTTGTGATTTTATCTTCCTTTTAGTAATGTGCTCATGTAAACTAAAAATATCTTCCTTATCTCCTCCAAGATCACATTTAACTTCCCCTTTTTATTCTCTTTCTAATTTTGACAACTAATTTAAAGACTTTACAAGTTGTCATAGTTGCATTTAGCAACTATCATGATAACTAAAAGATAATTACAAATTGTCAATTAATAATTACTTACAAAGAAACGCTGAGACATTTACTCAACATTCTATCCCACTTTTCAAACACCTTGCAAAAAAACATAAAAGGAAACTAAATAAATCAAGCTTTAGAAGAAGTAAGGTTGGCATAGCCTCTCTGCACCAACTAAATTTTTTTGTGCTCACTAGTTTACTAAGAGAATCTGCAACATTCTATGTTCATCTAAGTTAGCTAGTAGAATACTCATCAATTAAACTTATTTTTTGATTTATTAGATTGTAACATTGCTAGCCTACATTAATGATCACATAGGACTTGGTCCATTAGGGTTGGTTTCTTTAATGATGTTCCAATGAGTAATATTATACTATTATCTTTGAGAATAAACATGCAAAGTATGATCATGGTGACCATGTGGCCCAAAAAGAGTGCATAAGAGCTTGCTAGCTTGGTTAATTCTAAGAATAATATGAAAATATTGTGTGTGATGCATTTTTTTTAATCAATAGTCCATTTAGATTGGAGATCTTGTAAGCAAAATAATCCTATGAAGTTGACTAGAGTTCAAGAATGATGTTCTTCAAACTTTGTAGAGTCCTAATATAATTACACTCCCTCTTCATTATATACTTTTAAATCACTTCCTAACTCATATATTGAAGAGTTTTCTAATTACTCTCTATTAGAGGATTGAATCAAAACTCCTATTTTTGGAAGAAATAAGGGTAACTACCAATCATTTTGAGAAACATTAAACAATTAAGTGGAATAAGAATAAGGCTAAGATTGATTTTCATCCCAAGTTTCAGAAACTATGGAGCATGGTCCTTATATCACCATATCTTTGTTAGATGCACAAGACAACTGAGAGGGGAGTGAATCAATTGTACATTAAAACACAATCCCCCATTATCTTTCAAACCCTTGTTAGCCCTTAAACCCTTATCATGCATTAGCAAAATGTAAGTCATATGAAACAGTAATACAAACACATCCAAACACATAAGAACACCAAATTTATGTGGAAAACCCAAGAAGGGAAAAACCATGGTGAGGATTAGCTCACATATATATGAATAACAACACCAAATACAATTAGGTTCACTACCAAGGGCTCACTACCCAGATAAAGAAAGGCTCACTATCGGGTGGCTCACTGTTAAGAAGAAAGAAGAATAGAAGAAGACTGTTACAAAGAGATTCACTATCTCAAGGCTACAGGAAAAATCCACCATTGCAACTTTGCACCATCCACAACCTTTGACTCACTGCCTCTAGTAACTTCAAGCACACTAAAAATGTAGACCCTTATGCTCACTACATCGGAGTTATAGGCATTAATCTTGCACTCAAATCACCATACTTAATCAAATTTGCATCTTTCACACACCTTCTACATATCCACACTCATCTCCAACAATTCACCTTACATTTATACCATCCACAACCTAAACAATCTCAATTAGCTTGGCCTTAATGAAATGTATCCACCTCAAATGTGCAACACCAAAATAGGTTGATACCAAACACCTCTACAGTGGAAATACGTGAAGCCAGACCATGCCAAGGGTTAACTAGGTTGATGAATATTATAGTTGTTGGTGTTGACTTTGACCTTATATTTATAATTTACTTAGAAATACAATGTCTTTTAGTATTGTAATAAATATATTTGTTGTCTAGTTGATAGATGATTCATCGCAGTGATTGAGAGTTAGGCTAGATTACAATTTGAGATCAATAAACTCTTACAAATTGAATGTAACATAGTTTTACTAGATTGACGAATATTATAATTTTAGGGTTGACCTTGATCTTATATTTAAAATTTACTTAAAAAATACAGCGATACAATAACTCACATTGTGAAATTTAATTGATACACAATTCAAACGAGATATTATAATAAATAATTTATAAACTACTAAAACATCTAAAAATATTATTGAAAGATCATAAATAAATAATTCTATTGAAAAATAACTTTAATAAAACAATATAAATATATATATATTTAAAATTTAATTATTTTTAATAATTTATATATTAAATTTGTTTATCAACAATAATAAAAAAATGTCCACATAAATGACAACACTTTCATAGAATAAGACGAAATCCAGGAAAATGGGAATAAGGAGTTTTAACTAGGTTAGGATGGGATGCTTTATAAATAAATTTATTCAACAACTTCCAAGAAAACCACGAGAAAGAATGAAATTTTTGAGGAAGACGGCAAGTCAAAAAGCTAAATAAAATAACAAAAAAATCAAGGAGAGAAATTAATTGTTTCGATGATGTAACAGTTAGAGAAAAACTCGCATAACACACGATAATTAAAAAACCGTGTGACAGTACAGACGTGTTTACAATGACATTCTGATAAAATAAATAATGTAAGTATTAACTAACTTTAATAATCTATTTTATTCCTCAATTTCTATGCTTGGTCCAAAACTTTTAGACGTATCAACCAACTGATTGGACCCTGTCAAATGATAAATCAACCATGAATTATTGTAGGCAGGAAGTTTTTACTTTTTTACATAAAGAATATAATAAAATATTTTTTTCAAATAAATCCTGCAAAATGCTTTGACCTCTCTAATAAAGCCAAAGAAATCATTATTAGTGCTTATTACATCAAGAATCATCCAGTTGCTTGTGGACGAAAAAACAAGTAAAAAATAAAACAACAAAAAAAAATGAAAATCATCTGAAAACTCCAATCGTCGCAAGAATTTCATCTTGCACGTCTCTCCATAAATGTGGATCGTCGATCTACGATGTCATCCAATTTGATTCATATAGGGATCACCTTCAACATAATTAACATTTTAAAAATGAACAAGGACAACAAAAAGATACAAACAAAACATTGGTTGCATTAAGGAAGACAATGAATCTTAGCTTTAAAACTTGATTCAATCGAAAAATTTGTATGTTTACAATGTATAGCCATGCCAATTCCTATTTAGTTTTGGGCACATTTTAAGATTATGTTTTAAGGCAACTACATGTCAAAAATGGCACAATCTTGTGTGAAGTTGGACTCATTCCCCAATCCCCCTTTACACACATTCTTGTGCATGTGACCTTATATCATTTGTTTCTACACATATTCCTATACACCTAACATTTATTATATCCCTTATACCTAGACATTCACTCCTGACATAGATCCTACTAGCCTATCATGTCTCCCCCACAAGCACATATCAATCTTCCACCTATGGATCTAGCCTCAAAGATTCAAGTTTTCAAATTCCCACCCATTTTTTTCTCACCATGATTTGGTTTGGTACATGCTTTGCAACATTATTGCTACACACTAGTATTTAAAGACATTAATTCACATCCTAAAATCATCAAGCATTCATCAAACCATTCACATATAAGAAAAAAAATCTCTTTAATTGGTGCATTAAAAAGAACATTTTTTACTTCAAAATCATCTAGAGCATTTGCACACTTGCTACCCACACCTCTAACACAAGGATAAAGCTAGTCTCTCCAAGGACCTAAAAGAAATTGCCCCATAGTAATCCAATGGCCTCTTTAAAGTATAAAATGGATAAAGTATTAATACTAGCATATTTATATTATTTATTAATAATATATATAAAAACTTTGAGAGATATCCTTCTTGAGGCATCTATTGCACTTTTATGCGACTGATTGATTAAAAAATAGATGCCTCAAGAAGGATATCTCTTGGCATTTTTATATATATTATTAATAAATTATATATATATATATATATATATGCAAGTAGCATTCGCAGCGCAACATGGAATACAAAATAATTAGGGTTAGGGTTACAGTTAGGGTTAGGAATAAGGTTAAGGTTAGGGTTTGAGATTGTGATTGGTGATAGGGTTAGGGTTATGATTAGAGATAAAATTGGGATTAAGGTTATGGTTAGGGTTAAGGTAAGGGTTAGGGATAGGGTTAGGCTTAGAGATAGAATTAGGGTTAGGGAAAGGGTTAGAGATAAAATTAGGGTTAATAGTAAGGTTATGGTTAATGTTAGGGTTTGGATTATGATTAACATTAGGGTTAGGTTTAGGGATAGAATAAGGATTAAGGTTAGGTTTAGGGTTAGGATTAGAGTTATGGTTGGGATAAGGTTATGGTTAAGGTTAGGGTTAGGGTTAGTGTTAGGATAAGGGTTAAAGTTAAGTTTAGGTTTAGAGATAGAAATAGGGCTAGGGTTAGGGTTAGAATTAGACTGAGTTTACTGTTGTAGTTAGAATTAGAGATAGAATACATGTGACGGTTATGGCTAGGGTTTGAGTTAGAGTTAGGGTTATGGAAAAGGTTAGAGTTAGGGTTAGAATTATAGATAAAATATGGATTAGTGTTAGGATTTGGATAAGGGTTAGGGTTTAGATTAGGATAAGGGTTAAGGTTTGAATTAGAGTTAGGGTTGAGGACAATGTTAGGGTTAGGGTTAATGTTAAATATAAAATGTGGGTTTGATTAGGGTTATGGTTAAGGGTAGTGTTAATATTAGAGATATAATTAGTGTTATGATTATTATTAGAGATAGAATTAGGGTTAGCGATAGGATTATGGTTAAGAATAAATTTAGGGTTAGTGTTAAGGATAAGGTTAGGGTTAGGGTTAGGGTTAAGATAAATGTTAAAGATACAATTCAGATTAGGGTTAGGTTACAAATATAATTGGGGTTGGGGTTGGGGTTGGGATTGGGGTTAAAATTAAAATTAGTGTTATTTTTAGAATTAGATTTAGGCTTATATTTAGGTCTAGGGTTAAGGTCAAGGTTACAATTAGAATTAATTTTAGTTTTAGAATATGGGTTAGGGTTAGAAATAAATCTAGAGTTAGGATCAAGGTTAGAAATAGTGTTAGTGTTGGGGTTAGGTTTCAGGTTAGAGTTAAAGTTAGGGTTAGATTTAGAGTTAGAATTATTGTTGGTTTTAGGGTTGGGGTTAGGGTTGGTAATAGGAGAAGGATTAGGGTTATATTTAAAATTAGTGTTAATTCTAGAATTAGGGTTAAGAGTAGGGTTAAGATTAGAGTTATGATTAGGGTTAGAGTTATAGTTAGAATATGTGTTAGTTTAAGGGTTGAGGTTAGGGTTAGGGTTAGAGTTATAATTAGTGTTACAATTAGCTTTACTTTAGAGTTAGGGTTAGGGATAGAAATATGGTTAGGTTTAAAGTTATAATTAAAATTATTGCTAGATTTAGAATTAGGGTTAAGATTAGAGATAGATTTAGAGTTAGGGTTGGGTTAGAAATAGTGATAGTATTAGAATGACTACAATCCATGTTGAATTATAACCCTAACCTAATTGAATCATAATCCTAACCTTAATTAAACCTTAAACATAGTACTATTCGTATCGCAAACATAACCCTAACCATAATTGAAACTTAACCCTAACCTTAACCCTTACCATAAATAAACTATAACCCTAATTGAAACTTAACCCTAATCTTTATCATTATCCTAATTAAACTCTAAACTTAATGAAACCCTAAGTATAATTTAGTGGGGTTGGTCTTGCTTCACACCCACCCACCCAATTGGCATGTTTGTTTAGGGTGGGAGGCCCCTTGAATTCCCCCCCACTTGACAACCGACCACAGCCACTATGGTATCACAATCAGTAGTGTAGAAAATCAGGACTTCATGCCAAGGGGGCCCTACTCTATAATGGGCTCCCCACTACACTATAGAAAGGGTGGATGTTTGTATAGGGGCCTCCCCCCATCCCTACTATCTCTAGGGTCTTTCCTATAGTTGAGGGTGGATAGGGGTCACCCTAGGGGGTGCCTAAAGTAAAGGTCATCGTTCCATTTGCCCATGAACTATCGTTGAAACACATTCACTCATCGCATATTACTTACCACTCCCATTAGTCTGTTTTCATGAGAAAGGGTGGCATTCCTTGGCCTAGCGAGCCTATGGTTCCTTGTCGTTGGAGTTTTCCTCAATGCCTAGCCTGCAATGTCTGATCATGGTGTTGGAAAGGTGAATTTATCGGCACCACACATGACAGTGGCATAGCCCCTATTCAAACTATTTAAACTATCCACCTATCCAAACTCTCTATAGTGGGGAGGGGGCACTCAACTTACGAGAGAGGACCCTGGGGGCCCAGAGTTTGACCCCTACTATTATAGCTGGGAGGATGAGGGCCAACGACACTCCCTCGCCCCTCTCCTGAGAAAATACTTGAAAGGGGAGGGAGAGGCACTTGATAGATCGAGGGCCCCCACAGGTGTTTTCAACCAATAGGGAGAGGAGAGTGTGACTCATCACTACCTCATAAGGGTGTTGAGACCATAGCATGTCACACATCTCTATATATGATGTTGGAGCTGCTACAAATCAAACCCTAATTCAACTTGAACCCTAACCCTAACCTTGATTGAATCCTAATTGAACCCTAACCCTAACGTTACCATAATTGTAACCCTAATTGAACGTAAACCCTAACCCTAACCCTTACCATGACCCCAAACTTTATTGTAGAACCCTAACATTAACCCTAATTGAACTATAATTGATCCCTAACCCTAATCGTAATCATATTTCTAACACTAACCCTAATTCTAAGTATAAGCCTAATTGAACCCTAATTTCAAACCCAACCCTAACCCTTAATTTAATTGAACCCTAACTTTATCCTTTATTAAACCCTTTAACCAAAATTGAATGTTAAACCTAACCTTAACCCTAAGTAAACCTTAACCTTAACCTAACCATAATTGAAACCTAACCCTAACCCTAACTTGAAGATTTATCTTACAATCCTAACTAAACCCTAACCCTAACCCTAATTGAAGCCTATTCCTAATCGTATCCCTAATAAAACCTTAATCCTAATTAAACCCTAACCCTAACCTAATTGAACTCTTATTCTAACCATAACTCAACACTAATTGAACTATAATCCTAACTGTAGCTATGGTGAGACCCTAACCCTAATTTGAATGTTAGTTGAGACCCTAATCATAATTAAGTCCTAACCTTGGTGGGCCCTAATCTGATTGTGTCATGACCTAGATATCTATGGTGAACCCTAGCCCTAAAATACAAGTAATGATCCTTAACAGGTGGACCTAACTCCAACCCTAATACAATTTAGCCTAATCCTAATTAAACCCATATTGAATGAGCCAGTGAAGTTGGTGGGTGAATATGGTGAACCCTAATAACCTAACTAATAATTATAATCCTAATTGAACCTGAACCCTAACCCTAACCATGACCCCAAACTTTATTGTAGAACATTAACCCTCACCCTATTTGAACCATAATTGAACCCTCGCCCTAATTCTAATGGTAACCCTAATTCTAACTATAAGCCTAATTAAACTCTAATTCCAAACCTAATCCTAACCCTAAATTAAATTAAACCCTAACTTTAACCATTATTAAACCCTAACCAAATTTGAATGCTAACCCTAACCATATCCCTAAATGAGCCCTAATCCTAACCTAACCCTTAGTGCAACCTAATTATAACCCTAACACTAAACTAAAGGTTTATCTTACAACCCTAATCATAAATGAACCCTATCCCTAACCCTACCCCTAATGAAATTGTAATCTTAATTAAACCATAACTCTAACCTGATTGAACTCTTATTGTAACCCTAACTCTAACACTAATTAAACCCTAACTTGATTGAACTCTTATAGTAACCCTAACTCTAACACTAATTGAACTGTAATCCTAACCCTAGGTCTAGTTGAACCCTAACCCTAATTGTATCAAAATCCTAGAGAACTCTAATTAAACCCTAACCCTAAAACAAACAATAATCCTTACCTTAATTGAACCCTAACTTCAACCCTAACCCTAATTTAATACTAACCTTAACCCTAACCTTAATTAAACCCTTATTGAATTGTAACCTTAATTGATCCCTAACCCAAATTGAATACTAATTGAACCCTAACCCCAAGTGAATAGTAACCCTTAATTAAACTCTAACCATAACCTTAATTAAACCCTAACCATAATTTAATCCTAACCCTAGCTTTATTTGAACTATAACCTTAAAAGCTATTAAATCCTA